>OX352287.1:10431333-10950489 GCA_947086405.1 Esperia sulphurella
TTAATATTCGAAGTTGGTTTTTTTTCGGAATCCATTGAACAGCATTCGTATCAAAAATGTATTATATAAGTGGCAAACGGTAAGGCACTATGTTCCTAAGTTATATCACATATAAAGTCACATGTTATTATTTCATATAATTTACATGCATAAATTAAGAAATACAGCAGGTCCGGTGGTCCTACTCATCGGTCCCATGTCATTCCGATGCCGGCGAGTAATAAACAATATCCATCGACCATTACACGAATCTAAAAACTTTATAAATATTGATCACGTTTCCTTTACATTTTAATATTCAAATTTTAAGATGTGAAACTAAAGCCGAGAACAGTGCGACTAAAAAGATTAGGTAAGAAACAATAATAACCTTTAGTCAGTAAGTAAATTAATATTGTAGCTCAAGCGTTAAATATTTATTAAATACTAGCTGTGCCCGCGGCTCCGCTCGCGTGGACTACAGGATCCGCTCTCATTCCCACTTCCGCTCCCTATCCCACTTCCACTCAGACTTTAAATCCAGGTCCAGGTCCAGGTCCAGGTCCCTCAACCCTCCTCTCAACCCTTCCCCCAACCCAACTCTCAACCCTCACTCAGCTCTCCACTCATCCCTCAACCCCCCTCTCAACCCTCCTCGTAACTAATCCATCGCAATCCAAATTCCGACCAACATTACTTTGCTGCATACATATACCACAAATTCATCGTAATTGTGTACCTCAGTCAAAAGTTATGCGAATTTTCAAACACTCAAATTACACTGGTACCATACCCGCTCCCGCTACCGCTCACGAATTCAGTCGAACACTTACACCCTACATTCTTCGCAGTGTATGCGAGTTTTCGGAAACTATAAATTCGCATAACTTTTGATTGACTGCACCGATTGCAATGAAATAAAGCCTATATGTTACACCAATTTAAGCCCCATGTTTCTGTGAAAAGTCCATCAAAGTCCGATCAGTAGTTTTTAAGTGATGCGTGCACAATCTCACAGACAAACAGACAGACAAAAATTTCAAAAATGATCGAAATTTGTTCTGTTGCTTATCCTTAGACCCCCCAATTTTTTTTTGCAAATATCTTCAATGTACAGACACGCGTAGTTTACGATTTTATTTATAAGATCAGACTAATGAATGTTCAGTAATTCTAAAGTGCCATGCACGTTGCAAGGGCAAAGTTATCATGGTAATGAAGTGCATAGTGAAGGCTGTCGCACACATGATATCGGATCAGTATCGCCTCGTCTTAGCATCGGCACGGCAACATCAATGCTCGGTAGCTCCGAGCTGTTAGCGCGGTTACGTCCAATACCAGTAAATGGATAGTTCCTAGGGAGGGGCAAGCGAAACGCCCGCGAGACGTAAGCGTGGCGACTGCGAGTTGGGCACAAACTGCATACCATGCACTAGCTTTTCTCGAGCCGAGATGATAACGTTCCGGTGCTGTAGTTGTTATTCTCTAAAATACAAAATCAGGTGTGAGTCTCACTCAAGTGACTTCACTCACTTCGATACATTGGTATTCCGTAAACATTCAAGAGCACTATCGACGTGAAGTGAACAAAGAACTCACTTCACGTCGATAGTGCTCTTGAATTTTTACAGAATGCCAAGTGATTAGGTTTCGAAGTGAGTGAAGTCACTTGAGTGAGACTCACACGTGAGTTTGTATTTTTGAGAACAGCACTACTGATTAATGCGAGTTACAGTATGGAGTTTCATACAATAATTTCTGAACGGATTGATCTGAGATGATGCTGTGCTAAAAAGTGTGCTATAACTTTAAACCAGCAGCTTCGCTAGTCTAACTACTAGGATGTTGGTTGGTGCCCAAGATAGGAAATACTTCTAGGTTTCTTTATTAGGTGAAACAAGTTTCGTTCGGCTTTAGCAATTAGGTTATTTACCTATGGATAACTAATTATTTTCTGTAAGGTAAATTATCGCAAATCGTCTGGATGTTATATTTGTGAATTGTGCTATATTTGTCTAGTTCCCAGAGCACAGGAAAATCCTAGTTTGGGATTAGACAAGTCCATGTAATTAATAAATATTCCCGTCATGTATTTAAACAGATGATGTAAGGGTGATACAAACACAATTAAACGAGTACATAAAATGTAATATTATCTGGTGCAGGGTATAAATAATAAGTCTACTATATGGACAACTGTTATGAAATATTGAACGTAAGATAGAGCGCCGTATAATGTTTGTGCGAGGTAAGAAGTTCTGTAATTACTCGTAGGGTTTACACATTGAACATTAGTATTGTTTATTTCTTTTATTACGTATCAGTCTTTATAACATTCGAGTACAACTAAAAGATATATTTAAAGCAATTTACACAATTAAATATACTGTAAAAAGATAATGTAAAGCTTTACTGAAATATAATAAAAACATTGATTCGTGATATACTCATTTGTAGGTAAACAGAGCCTTGAAATAACTATAGAATAATCACCATACATTATTTTGGCTTCGCCGTAGTCAATAACTGAGGATTACAGGTTTAGGAACAAACAGTCTAAAACAGGTAGGTATCGTAAACGTTCTGAACATCCTCCAACTCTATACTTAGGATAGTCATCATCTGATCTTACCTAAATAAGATCACCCAGAACCAAGTTGATCGAAAGAATGAACTATGACCTGATGTTATTGTTCTGTCGTAATATTATCATAGAAAATATGGAGACGCCAATTCACGCCAAGCTGCAAAATACGACAGCACTCTGTGCTAACTTTGGCAATGTTTCAAGTTTTTAGGCCAAGATGATTCACAAGCTTTTCTTATTCAATCATACAATAACATACCACAAAATTGAAGAATATTTTACCTTATCGTAATATGGCAGGTATTGTACTAGCTCAAAATCTGTTTTATACGTAAATACCTTTAAGTCGCGGCTACGCTAAAGTAACTAACTTGTGGAAGTTCGTTAGTCTCTGATCTATGTATAGGTATCAGGTGTCTCTATTCACAGGAGCCTTTTCTGGGTAAAATTATCAGTCCAACCGCAGGACTCCAGAGTATGCCGTCAGGGCCGCTAGCCTTGTTTATCTAGATTGCGCAGCGCTTTTCGAACCTCTTTTAAGTTAATTGCGAACTCTGGAGTCGCAGAGTCGCATCGAGGAATTGACGGTGGTGTGTTGACGCCGCAACTAGAGGAGAATTACTCGCGAAGATATTAACAAATAAATTTGCTTTATCCTCAGCGGTATGGGCAAGCGACTCACCCGGTTTCAGCAGTGGGGTCAGTGAGGGATGACAGAAATAGCGAATGCTTTACTACCTTCTAGTCTTACCCTTCTGGGTGAGAAGCGTGTTTCGTCCCTATTCGACCAATATGGTCAAAGCGAGCCTTGCGCATTGCTTTCTTACAGGACTTGGCGACTTTGTTAAACGCTTTCTTCTTTTCATTCGTATCCGGAGCATTACGACTACGAGCGTCAGCCCAGGTATCCCGATTGTTTGAGGTCCTCAGCACGGGCACATATATATAATTTAAAAAAGCCAAATTCAAAGAACTTTTCCTTTCGATAAAGAAACAAAAATAAATCGTTTATGGCCGACCTTCTAATTCGTCTCATTGACTTTTCTCTTTTCTAAGTTGCAATTCAAGTTTGTATAATTAACAACACCCAGATAATAAAAGGGATAAAAAATACAAATCGAGTTGTAATAGCAAGTAGATAATAGTAATAAAAGAGTAAAAATCTACCACGAATTCTTAAAATAACGAAAACGCGATACCTAGGTACGCAATACGCCCAAACAACTTCCATCATCAGAAGACATCTACTCAGCAATCAACAAAGGATCGTGAATACTTTAGCGTAGGTAAAAACTGTAGACAGTTATAAATTATTTGTTCCAATTCCTCTCTAACAGAGCTCGGTGAGCGCGTCGTTACGTACAGGCTGTCACCAATGCCATGCGCCAACGCACTGTGACGTAACGCGGGCCTTTACAAGGATACATCACTTGTTGCGATGTGAGTAGATAGGTACTAGTTTTTAATGCTTTAAATTGTCTACATACACGCGTTTCTATTGACACAATAAAGCTTCTATTGTCTGTCAGTAAACACGCAACTGTAATCACCTGCAATAAAACAAGAAATCAAAAATTCCGTAATTCAATGCAATTTGCCTTGAAACTTCCCTAATCCTACAAGTTTGTATATAGGTGTAGTAGTAAATGGTATATTTGAAATAAAATAGATATATAAGTAAACATAATAACCATCTATTTGAATAATACCATGAGGTAGACGGGTTTCGAGCATGATGGCCCGCTTTAGAGGGCATGTATATCAATGGACGTCAAAATGTTTATAATGAATTGATGATAAATTGATAATGTAATACCTATCTACAATCTTAGGAAAATAAAACCTTCACCTTCCTCTTCGACCAGGCCTATCCCAAAATACTAGTCAATTCTTGCCCATATCACCTTCCTGGGCAAGTGAGTTGATGCTAGCAGTATAATAGGGCATTAGAAAAATCTTCAAGAACTGTTTTAAAATATTTATATATCTTAAATACTCTACCAGTTTTTTTAGCTCTGTGACACTGTCAAATATCTTCATTTTGAACTTTTTGTTAACGATTATTAATCTCCTATTCCCCAAAACCTTACGTCATAATTAGAAGTCTTACTTGGGTCAGGCATCCCATCCGTCACTTCGTGCGTAGGTAATTAGGTATAAGACCTTAATAAACACCTACAGCTCGACCGACACGCCGAAACCGTAGTATGCCGTAGTTTCAAAATCAGCCGGGCTGTCGCGCTTTCCAAATGTATTTTTTCGCGCGCTTTATTTGAGTACTTACGTGTACTTACAAACAAGTACGTCAAAAACATGTTTAGTCCGTGTTTTGACTTTCTGTGATTACATTAGTTTTATAATTATTTTCGTTATAATGGCAAGTCGAAGTAATTGCTGTGTAAATGGATGTCTAGATACAAAAAAGCAATCTGAATTATCCTATTTCGCATTACCAAATGGTTGTAAATAATTTGTTCGGTTCAGAATTTTTGTCACACTATCATTTAAAATTTGATATTTTAGACACGGTAAAAAAATATATATTAGATATTACGTTTAAGTTAAACAACACTGTAAAGTAATTAAGTAAATTCTCTAGAAGTTTCATTAGTGTTTTATTTTTCTTATTATCCACCCTAGCATTTAAACTCGAGGCATAGGTACGTTCGGAACAAAATACAACACACGGGAATAACAACACTTGTGCGCCCAGCGCCAAGGTGCGTTTTAGCATTCGCGTAGTGCCTGCGTAATTTAATAGGTTTTTAAAAAGGCGGCTTTCTTCAAGCGCTAAGGAGCGCAACTTCTGTACGTTAGTACTAATATCTATTCTGTGCTTAGACCTAAATTTCTTATTGAAACTGTTGCGAAAACCTCATCACATAGGAATAAAAGTTGTTAAATAACTGTAAATGACAAGGTACCTACTGTTCCTTGATAGGAATTAAGAGTGATTTCATTTCAAGTGCCTCTTTCGGCGTAATAATTTTCTGAGAAGATAAGATAACTTACAATCACTGTTGACTTAAGATTTATGCCAACTTTAACTATGACACTTTCTTTCAACTTAGAAGTAAAATGCTAAAAATTTATAGATTTTACTTACCCTTACTTTTGGCATTGGACTAATATATTTGTGGGTGACCCATAACAGAAATGTGACTACAACACTAGCATAGGACTAATAAGTATAACCTAAAAACTATAACCTAAAATTATTATTTTAAAGAAATAAAAAATAAATGTACAATGTCAGATATGTAAATGTTTATGTACATATAGAATACTACAGTTATTAAAACTTAATTCTTATTAACATTTAACAATTTGATTGTAAAGGCATTTCTTATCTGGAATTAGAATAACAAATCTCACATTAGGTGGATGTGATGAATGATTGATGAATTTCTGATTGACTGACTAGTCACTACCAATCTAAATAAGCAAGATAAATATAATATTATGAGAGTTACGTACATAGTTTATTTAAATGTTTGACTGTATCTGTTTCTTTGTGACATTATGGCATTTTAATGTAAGAAATGTAGTAAATCACTTCGGTTTAAATATTTTTCCTGAACTCTATACTGCATATTATTAACTTTATTTTTGAAACCTTTGAGTTGACGCAAGCAAGGTAGTGTTTCACTGATTTTTGATGGATAGAACAGTAAGTACTTCTTAACAACTACATTTGTTTGTCAAATTTGTTTACTTAGACAGAAGTCAATAACTACTGAATAGATTTTAATGTAGTTTTCAGTCTTCCCAGAAAGGTTTTAGTGATAAGAATAAAAAAGAGCATATCAGGAAGGAACCGGCAGTAACAAAGGCTCATAACTTTTTCTAAAGCAGCACAAGATTATTCTTATTATTTGTCATAAGAAGGTACAATCCAAATTAAAACCAGATTCCCACAATTGCTATGGTTCAAGCTACTTATATCTAGTATTTTTAAGGTAATGGTGTGAAAGATTTGTAAGATTAGTTGATGCAACGTTATAACAGCTTCTTAGTAGATCTCATTTACAAGAGTAGTTTTTGCATAACTGGCATCTTAGTGAAGTTTCTAGTACCTATACCACAGTACTGACATTTTGAAATTTTTCATGAAAATGACGCATTTTCTTACTTTTTAAAGTTATTCATATTATTAAATAATTTTCATATTTTTTTTTAGCCTTTACATTATTAAGTAATATCGACAACTTAGAAAAGTCGATACATCACCCTATCCCTTTGACATTTCATTTTTACCAAATAGAAAATATAGTAATATTTTCATTACACTTAATCTCAAACTAGGATTTTCTCCTATGCTTTTGGAATTGAACAAGAACAAGACAGTATTACAAATATAATACAAAGACAAGGGCCAAATCGCACAAAGCTGTTTGTCACCAGTGCGAACTGAACCCACAAAGTCTGGAGTTTGAGTCTAATGAATGACCAAGCCACTAAGTCGATAAAGCTGTCAAATCAAACTGGAAAGTGTGATAATGGATAAGTGGGCCAGACTCTTCAGAAATACTGTCACTTTGTCATTTATATAAAGGTTTTGGTGTGAAACTATCTAATTAAGTTTTCTTTCGTATTTAAATTTCCAATATCCCTGGTTTTCGTATTACTATTGGTTTGGAATGACATATACATAAAACTAGGATTTCTCCTGCACCATGGTAATTAAACAAGAATAGGACAGTTCACAAATATAACATCCAGACCAGGTCAACTTGTACAAACTTAGAGAAAATCAAACCAACACACTCTGACAATTAAGTCTAACAACCAAGCCAATATGCCAATAATTAAAGATGAAACTATTTTAAGTGCTGTCAACTTTTAAATTTGGGACTTCAGAATCAGCCCCAGTGTATTGTATGTGTGTGTATTGCATAAAAAGTAAGGAGTCATTATGCAGAATTGAGTGATCTATGAAATGTGTTCCTCATACACATAGTTAAATTGAAAAGAAAATCATTAAACTCTGGAAAAAATCAATTTTCTAACTCGAATTACACCCAGCTAAATTGTGAAAAACTGTGGTAAAATTAAAAGTTGGCACAAATTATATTTATTAATGAATGCCTAAAAACTTCAAAAATACATAAACCAAATAATTTCTAAGATAAAAAATGTTTAATAATATTATTATTTATATTTGATTTTATTCCTATAGTTTTAATTCATATATAGGTATATATCACATATATATTGTACTAATTAGTATGATAAATGTGACATAATGTTGAAAACATTACTTCTCACAAGTAAGACTTTCATTAATAGGCTGACTATACTTAACTCTATACAAACTCATCAGTATCCACTACAAATCACTTATATTTTAGTGATAATATCACATGTTATGTACTCATTTATATTATAACCAAAAAAGGATGAAATAATATGTACCTATGTGTTTTTATTTGGACAGCATACATGCATGTGACCTAAAGACACCTGTAACATCATTGAATTTGGATAGTTTTTCAAATAGACTGCAAATTACGTTGATCTATACGTAAACCTACTATATTATGTACTTGTACATAGGTATTACTAATAAAAATTATTTTGTCGTAAAGACACTTGTTTGCAAACTTCGGGAAGAACGACGGGAATACCTTTGAAAACTGAAAATAAGTATTATAAATAATAAATAAATCTTTGGTGAACGAGATACCCTATAATATCTAGAAATATATCATCTGACAATACACTGACTGGCGTTTTAAATACTGAGGATGGTATGCTAAAAGCGAAGGAGACGTGACCAATTTAATTGTGGAACCAACTGTAAACAATTCAATATCAATCACTCACTGTTACAAATTCTTCACAAATGAGAAAACTGTCTCATTACCACTATTGTAAATCACTTCAAAATAGACTTTGTAAACTTTTTCTTTTATATACAAATATAAAATTTTGTAACAAAAACCACTACTTTTTCGTACCTAACACATCACTGCCACAAACTATATAGGCATATCACTGCTGAAGATGTTCTTTTTTTTCCTTTGTTATAGACTGACTATACGGCTCTGGAAACTGTTTGTCAGTTTAGCTTTTAGAGGCATGATTCTGAGTATATAGTCTACGGTTCTGAGATAAGCTTTTAAAACAGCAATTTACAAGGCAACACAGTATCCAATGATATTATTTCATTTGTCTAAGATATTATCGCACTGCAAGATGTGATTGGCAGATCCGACAGTATAACAACCCGCAATAATAAATCGTTGAACGCACTGAGTAAAATAAATGTGACATAGATACCAATACATAATAATCAAAATTACAGGAATAAAACCAAGATTTTTTTTTTACTCTTATTTTTGTATGTGTTTTGCCGTGTTTTCACGACGGACTAGAAACTATACTTAGAAACGACATCAATGTCTGGTACACTGAGATGGAACATCATTGATATGAAATAAATTTTCTTAAATGTGAATATTAAATTTATATTTTATATTTATATTTTATATTTAAAGTTCTAGTATCGGTTATTTGTTACCATTTATTTCATGTGCTTTTACCTTGACACTGGCGGAAACTCTAAGTAGGAACAGAAAGGGTTTACTCCGATCCGTTCGACTTGGCTGTATGACCTTGATATACATATTTTAAGGCAAGGATATAGGGCCCCCTAAGTCTATGAGGACCCCTATATCCTTGCCTTAAAAATATGCTAATAAAGAATGGTTGTCATGGTGATTAGGGTTATCGAAATTATGTGAAACGATCGATCTTACGAATCAATTCGAATCTTGGGAGTTGAGATCGATCCAAAATAAAATCGGGTCTCAAAACATTATAGAATGCACCATTACATTTGTTTAGGACAATTCAGATCATTCTAGCCAAAAACAAAAAGAAAAGGTGTAATCTGGGTATCTGAGGGAAAGCAGAGGTAGATGCGGGGTTGACAAACGTCATGGATTGCTTGCTTTTTTTGGTTTGCTTTAAGACATTGACAATAATGCTATCAGTCTAATCGCGATATCTTTTTATTTTCTGTTTACTATCAGAATCAGAGTGCCTCAGACCAATACTGGTACTGATATAGTCACAGACTTCGCTTACTAACGTTGATAGTGAGCTTTAGTAAGGTTTGAGGTTAGGAAGTTCACTACACGCACAGATGTTTGTTGCATAATATATTATCACTACTAAATATAAAGCTCGAAGTAAACATTATGTTGGAAAAAACAAATACACAACAAACTGTTCTCCAAAAAACGCGGGAACACCGAACAACCATTGCTTGCCTTGTATTGTGTGTGTTCTGTGATGGATTGACAGTTCTCATAGGACAAAGATCCATTATAGCGATCCATGTTCTAAGATTACATGCCGTGGTTGCACTCAAAGATAATATAACCAGTCTGGCGCAACTCTTATATTAAAAACAGATGTATGAAACATGAGCAAAACTTAATGGCGGCTCTGACGAAGATGGCGGCTATATCTGTCTTGCTTTAACATAGATACTTCTCACTCGCACGCAATTTCAAGACGCCATGTTTGCTACGTGATTATCGATAGTGAAGACATACATCGCTATTATTTGTAAACACTATTTATTTTAATCCTCGTATCAGTTTAATCACGTGTTATTTTACTCTTGTTGATTGTGCAAGGGGACAAATACGTTAATCATGTACTCACTTGTTTTTATACAAAGGGAATCTCGTCATAAATTTCAATTTAATGATCTCTTTTTCCCCAAATTTCACACGTTCTGCAACATTCACAAAACACAAAATACACAACATTAATGAGAAATCTTGAAAAAATGTCTAGCAAACAGAATTTAGCACACAAACAATAACATATGCCGCCAAGACCGACTGGAAGAAAGAGAAAGCACATCAAGAAGTGAGAGAGCATGTGTCCGCCATTTTGGTCCGCCATTAAATGAGTGCTTAATTCATTAATTTTTTTCAATGTCCCTAGTTGCGTGAGGCTGGCTGTCATAGATTCTGGCTGTATTCATGTCATGTGTTGTGTGAGCTATGCTGTCGTTATTTTTATAAGTTTATATCTTTTTGAATTTAGATAAATATTAGTCAAACGATATTTTTTATAAGCATTTAAACCAAAGTTTCATTGGGGCCAAAGTATATTTATTACGAATCCTAGTATATATTATAACCTAACTCACATAATGATTTTCAATATTTTGTTAGTCTTTTCATTTTACTCGTTTTCTAACGCGGATGATACTGTAATTCATGCAGCTTTGATATATAGACACGGTCAAAGGACGCCGGTTGATTTCTATCCCACGGATCCGTGGCGAAACGAGTCGTTTTGGCCAGTAAAATTCGGCGAACTCACCAATACAGGCAAAAGGCAACACTATGCATTGGGTCAGTGGTTTCGAAATCGCTATTCGGTAAGTCGTTTATTTACATTATAATGTAATTATAATGTAACATAGTGGTCTTAATTTCGTAGAACTATATTTAAGGATATAGCAGCAAAAATATGTGGGTAGATTTGTAATCTGTCTTTTGATGGGCGGACGTTAGACTAAATTTATAGTAACATGATCTACATAAAAAAAATATTCTACAAAAAAAGCTGCTATGTCACCTATAATAAATTTTTCTAGGAACATTTTCTTATATGTCTTATGATAAAATTTTGTTTCAGCATTTGCTCTCTGATGTCTTTGATCCGTCTGAAATATATGTAAGGTCTACAGATGTTGACCGCACACTTATGTCTGCTCAAACCAATTTGGCAGGTGAGGCACATTTTAGCAAGTTTGCAACAACCGGCTTCGAGGAAATTGTTGCCTGTCTGTATTAAAATTTGTTTACTCCCAATGTTCTTTATTACACATTTTATAAACGAAGGTCAGTTATAAAATTTTGTGTACAAAAGGGAGCTTATCTCAGCTAACTTCATAGGATGTGAGATAAGGCAATAAAAGGGGGCAAAATAGTTGCATAATAAACTACATAATTACTAAGTACCTAAACTAAAACATATAAAACAAAAATAGTAAATAATAATGACATAACTATAATAAACATACATAACAATTTATTCAGAGTAAGACAGATAGTGTTCTTTTAGTTTTAATAGACTGATCATTTTGAAAAGATGACACAGAAGTGCTATCTCAAATAACCTATATTTTAGGCTTATTTTTTTCTATTATCACAGTCAATAGACATTTAAATCTAATTTTTATCATATGGCAGCAGCAAAATGGTCTGGACAATTTATAATTATATTGACACTTTTCAAACTTAAATCATGATAGAATATGTTTTGTCTTATTGTAATGTCATTGTCATCTAATAAAACTTTCATTCTAGGTATGTACCCACCTGTAGGCCAATCTATTTGGGATGCTGACTTGATGTGGCAGCCAATCCCAGTTCACACCATGCCAGAGAAAGATGATGCAGTGTTAGCCATGATGAAGCCTTGCTTAGCATATAAGGAAGAAATGGATCGATTTGTGCAATCTGATTCTTATAAGAAGAGACTGAGTAAATACCAGAACCTTATGAAGTAAGTGTAGCCATACATTTATTGCTAGTAGCTTTATGCAAACTCATTCGAACCTAATGAAACCTCTTTATTAGGAGTATTTTCATGGAATTGGAAAAATCCTATGCTATCCCCAGGGAGCTGAATCTTGTGGCAAAGCAATTAAAATACTATAGGGATGGGACATTGTATTTTATTGAGTTTTCAAGCTATTAATTTTTTTTTTATAAAAGTACTTATATTTAAGTTTTTTTCCCAGTATGTTAGTCAGGGCAGTTGTCTGACAGTTAATGGTTTGTATCAGTAATGAAAAAATAAATATGTCATATAAGGTATTTACATATTTGTTTCACCTTAAAAATATAAGTTAGTTTTGCATTATATGCATTTTGTGTTTTTAAATTTAAGAAAATAGAAGTAAAATAGAAGTAATTCTGTTTACTCAATCACTTAGATATTGATGTTAAATAAATAAAAGCTAATCAGAAATGAAACACTAATGAAACATACAAATTTTATTAAGTACCTGTTTTACATCAATGACCTGTATGTATGTAAACATTTTATTGTACCAAAATTATTAACAACAAAAATAAATAGAAGAATAAAGTTGTGTACAAAGGACTTATCCCACTTAGGGATCTCTTCCAGTCAACCATAGAGTAACTGATAGTATCTGTTCCATTAATTCTCATCTTATGAAGAAAAACGTAAACTTCGCGTTCTGTTCATTGATATATAATTTTTTAACATTTGGGGTCTAAGGATAAGTAGCAATACATTAAGATAATTTTTAGAATTTTATCTGTTTATCTGTTAGTTTGTGCACGTATCATTTAAAAACTATTAAACATATTATGATTGAGATTTCAGGAAAACGTAGGGCTTAATTCAGACTGGTAATTTATTGCAATCGGCTTCTCAATTAAAACTTTAGACTAATAACGAGAACATTTCCGACCAGTGGCGTGAAAATAATATGGAATAAATAGGTAATAACGTTAAAAATAAATCTACTTATTTTTAAACCCTGCCACTGCAAGATAGTTCTCCACACACTGCAAATTGAAATTAATGCAAGTAAAATATTTTTAAAAGTAATGTTATATATATTTAATGAAATTTCAGTTATCTGACAGTGCATACTGGTAAAAAAATTAAGGAATATTATGAGATTGAAGACATATACAGTAATCTTTACATTGAAACATTGTTTAATTTCACACTGCCCAACTGGACACAGTCTGTATATCCTGATGAAATGCGAGAACCAGCTGGTTATAGGTAAGTATGGTTGTACTTAATAAATTTAAGTAATGTCAACATACATAATGGGCCTGATTCTGAAGTCACAATGTTAAAATTTGACAGCACTAAAACTGTTGCTATCCTTGTCACACAATATTATGAAGATAAAGACGAAACCAATTTTAGTGCTGTCAAATTTTAAATGTGTGCCTTCTGAATCGGGCCCAATGTTAGTGTATGATTATTTATTACAAACATAGAACCAACAATACTGAAGGAATTTGTAAATTTGCATGTGAGTTAAAATTTAGTTCTAATAATTCACGCAGTGTGTATGGTCATTCCAAGTCATATTCATTTACATAATATGGTTTTTTTATATACCATTAATAATTTTTTTGATATTTCTGTATCAAGAAAACAGCCAATACATCCCACTGTGTCTATCATCCTAACGAAGCATATGGACCATAATCACAATGATTTCTACACCGAAAAGTATGTTATAATAAATATGATAAAACCATACTAAAATTCCGAGAAACTCATTGGTACACAGTATACACTTCTAGAACTTGAAGCAATGCTTTACAAAGTAATAAATTCTTAATTCCAGCTTCGCAACATCGGCAGCGACTCCGTTACTTGCCCGGCTTAGGGCAGGTCCATTAATCAAAGAAATAACATCAAAAATGGTGAAGGCAATGTCCAAAAATGAAAGTGCTCAGAAATTGAAGGTGTCATTTTACAGTGGCCATGATTTCACTGTGGGAACGGTTCTAACGGCTTTGGGTATATTCGACGGTAATAGCCCAGTCTTTACTTCAACTATCCTCATAGAACTGTTATATGGTAAGCATCACTTTTTTACTCATACATTATACATACAAAATGTTAGGTATATATATATAATTGATATCAATTCAACTGTAAGTTGGGAACACATAGGGCAAGGTTTTTTTCTATTGAGTCTGTACTTTGCATAATAATCTTAAATAGTTGTGCTATGAGATGTATATTAAAATTTTTGAGAAACATACTATTATTATATGTTAAATTGTTCCCTTTATATGTTCGGCTATTGTGTTCTACTGAACAATTAATTGTTTCAGATAATTCTTCTTCGTCTCATTCTGTTAGGATCTCATACAGAAATTCTACTGAAATCGTGGAGCCACATATTCTTTCTATTCCATACTGTGGAAAGAAATGTCCAGTGGAGAGATTCATAAAGCTGTATGATAATCTTTTGACTGTCAACTTCGATTATGAATGTAACAAAGAGGAACAGGTAAATTTCAGTTAATGAAACTTTAATATTATTAATTAATATAATGCCTATTTGAAGTTAAGATCCATTAAAAATCCAAACAATATATAGAGTGTTAGAAAAGTCTGTACAAAGTTTTGAAGTTGTATCAAAACTTCAAAGTTTTGTCGTGTCATTTTGACCAATTTAAAAGTACCTTATACCTTAGTCCAAAGTATCATGTTTTATTTTCGATTTCTAGGAAAAAAAAACTGATGCTTGGCTCTCTAATAACATCCAAATGAAAAGTAATGTCGTAGACAAATCTTATTGTTTTTTTTTGTTTGATGTAGGTATAATTAATCCATAAATACAATACATCTGATCATCTGTAATACATGATTAGTTATAAATGGTACCTTATCATTAATCAATAACTTGTTTCAATAAAGGGAAACTGGAGTTTTTTTAATTCTTATGAAAATAAAAACATTTCTGTTTGAAGCCCTGCGATTGATGTGTCATACATGCAGATATCTCACCAGTTCTACCAGTTCTCAGAACTAGGGTACAAAAACAAAACCGAAGGACTTTTGCATCTAGCCATCGAGTAGGATAATAAGACAATGGTCCATGTCTGCCGATCCATCTGTCAGGGATACGATTATCCAGGTATACCCTATCACGCGGTATAACTATAATTAAAAAAAAAAACAATTCATCATTTGCTTTCCATAATTTGTACTTTATGTACGTAGAATTGGTTGGTACATTATGTAGGATTGGTAGGTACATTGTGTTCCACATGACGACCTATTTTAGAAATCTATCTTATCTTTTTAACATCATGTTTAGTTTTTCTCTTCGACATTCGCTTAAATTTGAAAGCTCTATAGCAAGCACTCTGCCAGACAGTAGTAGGAAAATGGAGAGAGAGCTGGATATTAAGTAGTTTATAGATTTCGAAATTAAAATTATTGTATTACAAAAGGAAAATTATTAGCTTGCGTCATTTTGGCAGAGCCACAGCCTCTGATTTGAAATCTAACCATGCAGAAAATTTGTCCTGGAAATGTACTATTTTGTCCTCGGAAATTAGAATTTGTACTTCAGCTGTTTAAAAGTTATAAGGGTATATTGGTGGCTCTGCCAAAATGACGTCACTACAGCAGGGCCACGCTATGTCTCGGAAACTACAAAAGATATCAAAATTCTCAAAATTTTTACTCGAATTTGTGCTCCACATATCCAAAATTCAGATCTCTAACCGTTACCGTTTCTGAGATATTCGGGTTTGTTTGTGGCTCTGCCAAAATGACGTCACTACAGCAAAGCCACGGCTATATCTCTATAACTACAAAAGATATCAGAATTCTGTAAACGTACAAAATTTGTACCTGAGAATTTGTGCTCCACATATACAAAAATCAGAATATGTACTTCTACCGTTTAAAAGATATAGACGATTGTTTTTATTTCATACTAAAGGTACAGTTGACAAAAAAGAATAGGACCGAATTACGATTAATATTTATTACTAGCTGTGCCCGCGGCTCCGGTCGCGTGGACTACAGAATCCCGATCCCAATGCCACTCCCACTCCCGCTCCAACTGTAGTACAAACCAATCGCAATACGAATTTTGCATATAATGGCTTCTAGAAAAATTTACTTTATTAATATCTCGGGTTCTAAGTGGCGTATCAAGATGAAACATACACCAGATTTTAAGTTAGTCCTCCAGCAAGACAACTGTGATAACTGCATCAAATTTCATTCAGTAGTTTTGGCGTGATCAGGTAACAAACATACATACAGACAGACAGAAAGAATGACAGACAAAAATTCTAAAAACAATTATTTTGGCTTCTATTTTCTTCTTCTAAAACGTTTCACAGGGAACGGCTTGGTTGAGTTCTGATGACGGTTATTCACTGTATGAATTGGAGGTCGGATAAATAAAATTATAAAATTGTAATAAAATTGTCAGTTTAAACTAAATTGTCGATATAAAAACATTGAAATTGGTTTCAAAAATGTAAAAAATCAAAATATTTAAAATTCCTAATTAGTTTCCGCCAGTGTCAACTAACAACTGGTCTGATCAGTTGGGTAGTTTATCCATCTTGGACTCCCTCCATCTTTACAGCCAGATATCACCAGAGTTCAGACTCAGACCTTATCGAAGTGGTTCCCTGACAAGTGACAGACAACCAATGCTTTAAAATAACTTGAAATGGTATGAAAACTGTCGCCTGGTTTTAGCGTTGTAGTGTATTATTTGTCGTATAGATCGTACACTTCACGACGGCACGCCCCAGTGTTTCTTTAAATGGATAACATTTCATTGTATGCGTTATATTGTTATTGTGTCAGTTCTATCGTTATGTACTAATCATCAATGCGTGCTAAGATACTGAAGTTTTTATTCGCTGCCTGCATCCCGCGCTCACGCCTCATGAAAAGTAGCGGTACATGCCGTCGTGAATTGTTCGATCTAAAGCGTTGACCTTGGTAGTTAATTTAAAATAGTCGCATGGTTCGAAATAAGGGTTTTTAACGTACGAAGTAACGGGATATATTGACCTTTATATTTTAGACTGAGGTGCACTACGCACTTGCCTAATTTATTAATATTGTTGTGTATATTTGTTACAGTTTCCAGTTGTGCTTGCGATCATGTTCGCCGCCGGCGTTGTTTTGTCCGGTTTCATTTATGGAGTGTACATGATTCATTTCTATAGAAATCGGACGTACAAAAAGAGGTTCAATTCTCCCCGCATACAACTTTTAAAATTGTCTACAAATCGCACGGGTGTAAATAACCATTATTTATAATATATGGAGGTAGATAAACATTAAATATTTGGTGTGTCTTAAGTCTTCAGATAGCTTTTTAGTATTTTTAGATCCCGTCATAATTTAAGACTTGTGTTACTTTTGTTTTGAATTTTGCAGGGATTCAAAGTTCATGTTTATTGTTTTCTACTACACTTCTCTCCTACAAAACTCTAGGTCTCCTTTTTTCAGTTTTTTAACACGCTTACATCCACTATAAAGTACCTATCCTGTATTTTAAATGGTTTGAAGTTTAAACATTTATATCCACGAATTCAAATTTGTCAATTTTTCTTAATTTTACTTTCTACGAAACATTTAATGGATGAGGTTACCAAAATGTCTTATGTGGAAGAACACGTCTTTCTGCTTTGTCTTTTAATGGATTAAGCTGTGACAATATAAGTTGGTCTCAAACTTTTAACGTAAAGATCTAAAACCTATATCTAATTTAATATAGATTAGACAAGAACCCCAGATATTCTTACAGTTTAGAACGTTTGCATGTTGTAAACACCGGCCTGTTCGCAATGCTTGTTAAAGCAAAAGGTGTAACCACACTATTTAAAGCCTAATTTATATGTTTTCATTTTTGCTGTGAATTGACCGGTCTCTATATATTATTTATTACACACTAAATCTAGACATACATCAAACCAATGTGAAAGCTTTTATTCGATGTCATGTAAGCTGGTCTTACGTCGATCCAGCATACACCAATTTTATTAATTTCAGTAATAATTACTATGCTACTGCTAGGATTTAAAAATTAAAGCACAAACCTAGTTATATTTTCATGCTCACTAAATGTTTGCTGATAACTAATGGGTAAAGTGGCTACTTTTAGCAGTATTGAAAATATCTTTCATCATCCCAACTATTGTATTGTTTTGTTTTAGTGACATCTAATAATCTATGATATAATATAATAATATACCTATTAATAATTCTTTTATGAAATATGACATTGGAAAGGCTGTCAGATCACTTGAACACGTTTGGTTTAAGGCACTGCTAATATCAACACCATATTCATTTAGGCACACTTATATTTAATATGAATGTTTAATATTTTTGAATTCCTAGACAAATAGTGTTTATGCGCCTAAAGCAGCATTTATGTCCGCTTTGTTTTCTCTGTTTTACTTTGTGAATTCTGGTCACCGACTAGTGTTTAAAAAATCCGCTGCTAAATATTCCATTGAAATTAGCAAGTGGGTGAAATTAGTAATACCTACATATTAATCTACCTAAATAATTTTGGCCAATGGGTGACACTCGTCATCTCAATTTTTTTGACTTCATCTACAGTTATAGTGTGAAATTATTTTTCTAAGTATAAGGCTACATAGAAGAAAGACTGAATAATATAAACATTTTCGTAATATTTAATTAAGATCAATTTTATGATATTAGACTTGTCTATGTTTATATACCTGAGCTTGCTGGTGGTACTTTCTCACTACCTAAATTAATTACTTAAATTATTACCCTTCTTTCTATTTCTATACGAATTCCGTCGAGCATTACACCCTACACTTCTTTGGTGTACTTACTAATGCAGTGTATGCGAGTTTTCAAAAACTATATTCTTAACAATTCTAAAAAATGTACATAATTCTAAATGTCAATGTATATGTACACACGATGTTTACGTTTTTAATTATTAGATAAAATGTCAAAATATATGACAATAGTCAATTTACGAATTGTCATAAACGTGTGTTGGAAAGTTTTTTTAAATTAATATTTTGTAATGCTTTAGCTTTATTAATTTATTTTCTTATTAATGAAAATTATTATTGGTTAGGAAAGTTTTTTATAACCGAACGTTAAATGATAATTTCGAATGGATTTGTGATTCGAGTCGTTCATATAGGTAGGCAATAATAAATTAATCCAGTAAATACCTACATAATAAATTTGTAATGTCAAGTTGTCCACGCGGACGAAGCTAGTTTATAATTTAGAATTGAGATCACTTAAATATAATCGTCATTTGATATTACATGCAGAATGTTAATTACTTTAAAATGCTTGCAACTGGTTGGTAGTACAAGTAAATTCTCGTTTTATAATCACTGCCTTACTATACATATCTGTTTAACTCAAAAGTATGTGATAAAATTATAATTAATATAGTCAAATATTGTGAAATCCTAAATATACTGTAGATGTTTGTGAAATGTAATAAATGCTCAACACGAATTTTTTTTAATCAATAAATTTAAATTTTAAACATAGTCTTCGTTATTTATTTTATCTACTAATAAATAATTAAACTTTTCATAAAATTAAAAAAAAAACTCATGGCCAAAAATAGCCATTTATGTTGTTCTATATACAACAGTTACAGTTGATGACAATAATATATAGAAATGAATGGGTTAGTTCAACCAGTCCTACTATCAGTTCTACTGGTAGGACTGGTTGAAAAAAAAGTCCAAATGAGTTATGTTGCCATTGTAGAGTAGCGTTATACTTAATTTTTAATTTCATTTTTATAAAATGGTGTCGGACGGTGATATATTTATTAAATAGAAGTTTTTAATTATTATTTATTATATATAAAATTACATTGAATTTATAAACTATTACTAACTATATGCCATAGAACATAATACTCTCAAAACCAATTTATCTATCTTATTAAAAGTGGGGAGAAAAATATCAGGTAAAGTATCAGTAAATTGCACAGATTCTATTATACAGTAAATTGCGTATATGCCCAAAATGCTCGTGGCGTTGCCTCTCTGAATCTCGACGATGCGGCGAGCCCTGGCTCGAGGGTCGCCGGATTATCCTTTCAAATATTTCCGATGGGGCCGGCGAAGCTGATAGCCTCCGGTGAGCACGCGCCAAGGGTCTCCATCGCAAAAGGCAGAAACTCGAAGAGGTCTCACAGCGAGGAATATTTTTGAGGTTTGATGGTCACCGCACGCCTGGCGGCGGCGCCTGCAGAATTGGAGATCCCAATAAAGCTGGCGGCTATCGTGTTCGTATAGGTGGAATCCCACACGAGGGCGCGGCCGCGGCGCCACGGCACGGTGTTGTACCTATTCTAGAATACCGGCGAAATTGATTTTTATCGCAAATTGTTGTTAAATAAATTGGGAAACATTAATACTAAACAATAAGGTTATCTGGAAGAAATCGCGTTTAGCGATAAGACCGCCTAATGTGAATTATTGTATATGTGTATCTCTTGTCTTGCAATGAAGAGATCCTTTAGACTACTGGCGCCATCTAGTGTAGTTCAACTCGTGAGCGAACTGTCGTGAGGAATCGGACTGGACTGCAATCCAGCTGCTTTGCGCGTTGGCATGCAGTTGCAGTAATAATATATTATTAAAATATTAAAGTGCAAATAATAGATAGTTATATTTCAATTAAGTGTTTAGAATTAGGTAAAAGTACCTAATAATATTTTTTATGTTTATTAAAAAAATATTTTTTTAATTATTGCAGCGATCTGTCTGCATAGCCAGCATGCAGTCGGTGGGCAGTTCCGATGCAGCTGTGTTAACTGCACACTACTGCATCTAGACTGCAATTTTGCGGCTGGATTGCAGTCCTACCGTCTACAAAATTGCATTGTATAAAATTGTTAGTTGTTACTTTAACAATTTTAATTATGAGTTTTACTAAAATTATCGTCAAATGCGTTTGTCTTAATACTATTGTTTATATATATAGTTAGGTACTAGTATTTAATAAAGAGGTACATTTTATAGAGATGTATGAATGTATTTATGTTTGTAGTAAAGTAAATCTTTGTAAACTGAACTGATTAAAAAACATCTTTCGCTGTTGGATAAGTGATACTTTATATGAACATAGACTATATTTTATTGGGTTAATTAAAAAGAAGTGTCCACTAAAAGGATTGAAATGAAATACTTTAGGCATGCATCAGTGTTTATCAAAGACTGAAGCGGCGTAGTAAGTATTTAAAACCGTAACTTTGAAACTTGTATGCCAAATTGTTTAGTATAAAAATTATATAAATCGAGAACACACTTGGATGGAATATGCTGCTTTACTGCAAATCATAAAATACACAGAACCCAACCAATTTATTTATTTTTTCAGTAATCTTCTGCGGAACCTTGTATCAAATAGTGTAACTACCTAATATTTCACATGTATTACGTAGATGTTACACACTTGATACATTGCAAAGGTCCATTCTCACCTCTTGACTTCGAAAGTTTGTCTACATTCATATACATACCTGCCTACCGATATCACTTAGATATATTTACAATGCCTAATGTTAGGTCTTTCATTTGCGCCAGAGCGCCTTTCCGTCATTCTTACGGCATACCGCGACTACGTTAACTTGCGTAATGCATAGTATCAGTTATTTATAAAATATGCGAAATTATTATTCATATTTATTGCATCACGCTTTTGGCGAAATATCAAGTAATATCTTGCGAAAAGACGTCTTAAATATACTTTCTGATATATGGGAAACATGCACATAATACGACCCGATGAAAATAAAACCGTTACACTGATTTCTTAAAACCCATTCTCGACGTCATAACAGGATGCAACTTATTTTCGGAGTCAAATGAGTAAACTTTGTGTAGATAGACAATACTCAGCATGCGGCCTGCGGCGCGCGCACTACTCAGAATATAAATCAGGCTAGTGGTGCCGAGGCGACGACGACGGCGGCGGCGGCGGGCGCGCGGCCCACTGTACCAATACCAGTCGAAGTGTACCGGAGGTGTACGTAAGGAGCGGCAGATCAAGCGTGGCCTCCGTCCGCTGTGGACCTGCACATAGCCGCTGCGCGGAGAAAGGATCGACTAGTGCCGTTTGCGTCATTCGCCTAACTAACACAACCATGAGGATACTACCCCTGTAAGTAACTCTACACTTATGCACTTCCTTTAATATTCACTTGCTTCGATATCTGTAATAAATAATTATATATTGCAAGCATTATTATTACCGATATCCAAAATTTTGCTTTCCATGCTATTACCACTGAAAATAAGCTGTGCGACTGCATTTGCGAAAGGTCATAAATTATACTTTATTTTTTCGTTACTACATTTCTACAAATTTACAGTTTTAAGCATCGTTAACGTATATATTTAATTAATAACAAATATGTTAATTAAATATCGATAGTGTTCGCATTTCGCACAGCGATCTAATTAAAATAATAGTTTATTACTATCATATTTACTGGTTACCTAATGCTCTCTTACGCAACAAACGTTCCTAACATGCAGGTGACCACTAATATAAATTTACGCTATTAGTACAATGTTAACTTGAAGTAATTATAAAAAGCATTTTGCCTTTCTAATATTGTTCTGGGGTACTACCGGGCTAGAGTTGCGAAATCCGAGGGTGTAGCATAAGAACCGATAACCGGTCACTTAGCGCGGCCTATTTATAATTAAAACCACATATAACTTGGTCAAGCGTGTTTGATTTCGCGTGGAGCGAACAATAAAATCTAAACGTGTTGAGGATTCCTTAGTTTCACAATAGAGTCGTGACTTATAAACCTCATTACTAAGGCCGCGGATGGCCCTGTGTAACAGACAAATTAATTTTAAAATTAATTGAGCGAAGCCAAAAAACCGGTTGCTCCAATCAGTCGGTCCCATGTCGAAAGTTAGGCTCGCGACCTACGATTAGGCAACTTAATGTTATGTAGAATGAATAAGCACTCTCGGCCAGCAAAGCCTGGGATTCATTATAGCTCGCGCCCACAGTATTAAGCTCTGTTATTAAAGTGATTGTTATGTAAACCTTCTCCATTTATTTAAAATCACTTCATATGCAGACGGAATACCAGCAAGTGCTGTGAAATAACGGTTAAATAATCTAAAACTCGAGTTACCGTCTCCGACCTATCAAGTCACTACATAAAGGGACGAATTCCGTTACCCGCAGAATAAAGAATATTTGTCAAACGACTTCATATCAAACACTATTGTGCGTTTCAGTTTGTATAAAAATATATTTTCTAAACATAAAGTTATTTTATATTAGTACTACCAGAGAATATTAAAAAATCGGAATAAGACAGATAGTATCTGTCCGCCCCGGCTACACACGTCGGGTAGGTAGTATATATTGTGTATCACAAAACCTTCCTCGGGAAATGGCCACAAGTACATTGCTATAATATAATTTAAATGTATCCATCCATAAGTATAGAATACTATTAACTATGTACCTACTGTTAAATAGATAATTAAGAAATGATTCATTATTAATTTATTAATGTTGATTCATTGATAAGTTTCAACTCTGCTTTGAAACCATATATAAAGATTTTAAAGCAGTCGTTCGCCAAGTAAATTTAGCATTTACAAAATAAATCTTTCAAACTTTAAGTTAATTTCATTATTATTTTATTACTGTTTGTCAAATTGTATGACATATATTTATACTGTATATAAATACTAATTGTTCGCAATCCACACACCCACTAGAACTGAATTGCTAATTCATTAAAACTCTCAAAATTATCTATAAATCAAATTATCTTTAAAGCAATATGTCGCACAGAAGCCCTCACAACGTAGCATACTGACCCATTACGGGTTGCCAACCAGGAGTTGGTGACCTTCACACGTCTCAGAATGACTACATTAATTAGACCTTAAAAAAGTATTCTTATATAACTGAGCTCGGGTTACTCGTCTCCAAGAAAACGGTACCCAATTAAAATTCTTTTTAATAACTGTAACCTTGTGTAGAACAGTAACTGAACCATCTCACTGGATAACAAACACCTTTCGATCAGCTTATTCTTCCTAAAACGACCTTTAGTCATTTTTTCTTTTTAAATCAAGTAATTCACGAAATCGGACTAAGCCAAACAATGGAAAATAACCGGACGAATTATTTTTGAAGAAAATTAAAATAAAACAAGGTTCTACTGGTACCTAATTATCTGGATTTTGCAACCTGCCCCGTGCCTAACTGGTACTAAATAATGCAGCCGCTTCTACTAGCTGGCCTCAATTAATGAAAAAATATTATATTAAAATCCGTTGCAGTTTCAAACAATTTCTTTTAGTATACTGAACGTAACAAAATATATTGATTCATTGCATTATTATACTCTGTGTTGTATTGCATGTGTTGTTATATATTTCATTCCTTTTAGAAGTTCAGACTTACAACTAAGATTTAGATAACTGTACATTTAATAATTGTATTTAGTTATAATATGGGCAATGAAGAATATATATTCTTTAAATGTAAGTAATTAATATTTTGCAACAAATCATAATGGCTACATCGGGTACTTATTTTATAACTTCCCGTACCTAGTAATCTTATATTCGCATCTTAATTCTCGTCGCGAAGTGGCCCGGGTCACAAGTTCACTGCAATACCAGCCGCATGTCAGACAAACGCGTGACTAGATGAAGATGCGCTCAAAAATACCTACCACTTACTCAACGGCAGTGTCGGCATTGCAACGAACATGCAGACCTTTGTTAATAAATCGCTGTTATGCAAGCAGACGATTGACATTTGCTATAAGATTATGGAGGGACATATTCGGTATTTCATTGTTTCTTTTCCATCCGACCGGAGCCTTGCATAATGTAATAAGTAGGTATGCCAGTAATTCTACCGAAACGATTTTGATTTCTCTAAATTTCGTAAGCTACATTTTAGAACACTGTGTGACATGATAGATAACCTTACAATAATTAAATTACTGTAATCAATGTCATTCATATTACAGTCAGTGACATGGTATTCATGGACAGTAATACTAAGTATTTTAGGGTAATTATAGATTCAAAATGAATGAGAGAAGTCTACATACAAATAATACAAGATGTCGCACGAGACTTATTTAGTCCGTATCGAATTTCAACCCCTTAATGTCATTAAATTTTAGGAACCTCTGTATTAACTACAGTCAGAATTTTAAGCTAGATGCGTTGATAGATCAGTCATGTCCTTTTATACAAGTAGGTAAATATATAGTATATAGATATGCACTTCGGATTAAAAACCTCTTACTTTTTGTAGTTTTTTAAAAAGTGCTTAATGTTCGTCCGTTATGGTTTGTGGGTGCTGCAGGCGACGACCGCCGGTGGCCTGCCGCATTGCATCGCAAGGTCAACTCAATTCTTACCACTTCTGGTTTATACCGACCTTCACGAGTTTTAAGGTTACGATAAAATTACACATTCAGAGTGCATGTGACCAAGTGAATAGGACACAAACAATGTACCTGCTTACTTAGAAAGTCGAACTTTTTCTAACGTGACTGGAAACACCAATTATTTTTCTATTGTTTACGGAAAATTTAATGGTATGTACAGAATACAAATTGTATAGCACCTTATAGTTTGTTTATTTTATGCGTCCCTTCAGTTGCGTAAGTCTAGTTAGAAGTAGGCAAGCCTTACGTTAGAGAAGTTGAGATTTCAAACCCGAGTTTAAAGTACCTTTTGTTTTTCGTACTGTAGATACTGGCTAAATCAAAATAAAAAAATTGAAAACTCTTTATTGTGCATAACTAATAATAATTTGTTAAGAAACGTATCAGATGATTGGTTACATAGGGTCTCCCCACATCCATCGATGCAGAATCACACAAAGTATCAGAAACAACTTAACACGTACCTCGCCGTCGTTAAAACCTTTTTTTCACTGAGACGTCCGTTTCTTCTTGTTTCATTTCCTTACGCAGTTTCTGACTGATTAAAGCCGATTTCGCGTCGGTAGATGTGGGGACACCTTAGTATAACTTATCGCCACTTAGTTTACCCTCTGGTTTTCAGCGACTATTTCATGTTTGAGTAATATTCTATATATGATCACGACACAAATTACGACAATGAATGCTTCCTAGGTCCTCTTAATAGGCATAAAGTACATTAACAATGGAACAAGCCTTTCTAAACGTATTGTTCTTATAATGCAATAAAGCACCGACATCAAGTGTAAATAACGGCTGTAACTTTACATTCGTGGTCATGCATAACATAAATCGGCGATGTTTTGTACGCACGCGTCATGAATTACATAAAACGGAGAAAGCGTAAGGGAAGGTGGTTGCAGCGCGCAATCGGAAGCGGACGCGGAATCGCAGACCACCTGACCCGACCCTGGGACAAGTTATTCAACAATCTATAACGCGACATGTCGACCTTTGACGGTCAACAAGTGCACTGCTAGAGGCTCTTGCACTTTCGGAATCTGCACAGAGTCACCTCTGATATACATTCACCCAACCTCGGATGCCATAGTTATTTTGACATTTAAAGTGACAACCATTTGACCTACATGGTATTGATCAGCTCGACCCTTGAACTCGAATTACTTTTTCATATTTTATACTATTAGACCATCATAACATTTCGTAATATAACAGATATAGGTGGATGCGTGGTATGACATAACATACAGTAGACTTTAACATTATTGTTAGACATTTGACTGGAAAGGTCAAGGAATTTGCAATCTCTGTAATAGAGGGAAGCATTTTTATAGTTTATTGGATAATTGTGCAACGCACTGGTATTGTAGCCTTCGGATTGTTACACCCAGTAAACGTATGCAGAGATAGGTACCCATGGATTATTAGATAGGCACAAACCCAGGTAAATACCCGTTTTGGTGGATATTTAAATATATATATACGTATTTCAAACACAGATAGACTTTATTTGTATTATAAGAATATCGACAGTGTATTACTGACTTTGTGACTACCTATATCTAATAAATAAAGACGTAAACTTCGCGTGTCTGTACATTGAAGATACTGCAACAACAAAAAATTGGGGGTCTAAGGATAAGTAACAGAGCACATTTCTATCATTTTTGAAATTTTTGTCTGTTAGTCTGTGCACGCATCACTAAAAAACTACTGTGGGTGTGGGGGTGTTAGTGGGAGTGGGGGTGGGAGAGGGAGAGAAAGCGGGAGTGGGAGCGGAAGTGGGAAGGGGAGCGGATTATGTAGTCCACGCGAGCGGAGCGGGCACAGCTATAGTATAAGTCTTAAAATTTACTCGATAATGGCTGCTTGAGCGGAACCGACCCGTTGACCGAATTCGAACGAACGAATAAGTAAGTCTTGCTTGATTATCTTGTACCCGTTTAGACGGATCCCTAAAAATCTTGGATATTCTTATGTTTATTGTATGTTACCCTCATTCCGAACAATGTAGCGTACAATAAAATAATAAGTTTATATAAAAAAAATCTAATGTCTAATAACGTCTAATGCCGATTCACGCACACACACAAACTAACACTAAAGACACAGGGCGGTGCGGTATACCTCGCGCTGTTACTCCTGTAAGCACCCGGATACCAGTCGTGGTTACGTCGCACATGTAACTATAGACAGACCTAACTCAAAAAATGCAGTGTTGAGTTATAATACAAAAAAAAACGAAAAAACGTACTCGATTTCCTCTATCTTTGTTTTTCATTATGTAAACAGATAATCATAGTCTTAGTAAGCAAGTCAAAATTGCGTACTTTTTTAGCCGTTTTGTTGATATAAATTTTTTAAACTTTCAAATCATGTTTTCTCAAAAAATGCTTTTTTGAGTCATGACGGTTTATATGATTTCATGTGCGATGTTTAGCCCGGTCGAATTGTTTCGCGACTACCTAACTACGGTAATACAGTCCATAGGAAAGGAAAGCAGTTTTAAACACAGATCAGTATTGTATAATACACATGTCGACATAATAAACAAACTATTACTTTCAATCTGCAGAATATATATATTCGCCAAATGCATAGGTAGGATAGGATATTTTCCCGGTATCTGCATGCCGTGTGGTTTTGGGTTGAGTATAATAGGACCACTCCAACTCGTCCTGTGGATGTCGTACAAGGCGACTAAGGGAATACATTATAAAACATCAATCAGGCCTCCCCAACCCGTCTGGCCAGCGCGGGGAGTGTAGGCCAAATCCTCCGTCTGTCTTCGGCAGATGAGAGAGGGTTGTGCTCCTGCACTGGAGACAAAAAATAACCTGATGAGTAGTTTAAGCATATACCAACCGCCCATCCCTGAGCATATCATGGTAAGCAGTATCTGTCACCCATGAACACCTCTTATTTACCTCTACAAGTGCCTCCCGACTGGAATGGAATATCATGTGCACCTGTAATTACACTGACTCCCTTCCCTTCATAACGGAACAGTGATGCATGCATTGAAGTGTAACGCAAAGTTAAGAGGCTACCCACCTAAGTGGACCTGTCTTGTTCAACTAAATATATCATTATTATCATCAGAATGCGATGTGACTGTAATTGACCATGTTTTTATATTCTCAAGCTAGGTGTTCATATTGTCATCCAGAGTACTATTAGATGCCACAAATTAAATGTTAAATAATGGGATTTCTCGAGCATTAATATAGTTAATCCAGCAGAGCACTTCACAGATACTCCGAATTTAACGCTAATAATTATAATATTAAGTGGGTTATTAGGTAGGTAGTATGTCTACGGTCGCAACTATTAAAGTTCGAAGTTCATATAACAGACAATACGGCTCAAATTCCTAAGCTACATCTGTAGGTAGTATATAATTTGCACAAGGCAACATACCTACTTGTGTATATAATCGGTATTAGCCGTCTGGCTGTATACGAGTAGGTAATATGCGTTTCAAAATATACCTTGTTAATTCATTCCTTCCATTTAGTCCTCGATCTTGACACGAATAATTTGAATGGAAATCTAGAGACTTGTATAAAAATGCAATACCTACACAAAATAATAAAACCTACCATTCTGTGTCTGATTGACAATAATATACAGGGTAACAAAATACAGTTGAATAACCGGTTGAATCTGCCTAAATAATATTGTGAAAAACTTTATTGTATCGTTTTGTCGTGTTTCATTGTGTTTATATATTTGATTTCTACATAGTTTTTTGTTGTTTAGGTCCCTAAATCGATTAGGTTTCTCGATCACATGCAAACTTTTTTAAGGATAGATTGTGACCATGACTTGATGAGTGATGAATCATCAGTCATCAAGACAATGGTCACAATCTATCCTAGTTTAATTTTCGCTGATGATACAGATGATCCAGAGTTCGTATTTGTCATAGCAAAAATTAAACTTCATAGGGATTATTCAAGTTTATCGACTTTCAAAGACATCGATATTATATATTACACTATGTTTTGTCTGTGAGTGATGATAGACAAGTGAGTAGTAGATCGTCATTATAAAAAAAAATCTAGTTCTGGCCTTCGCCAATTCGATTCATGCCTGGCCTGCAACCTTGTATCTATATCCGGTTGTATATGAATATACATTTTTCCAGGATAGTGCTGTTGGTGTGTGTGGCGTGCCAAGCATCGGCGCGTGCGCAGGATGATGGCGAGCCTCGCGCGGCACCGTCGCGTGGGCTTCTCAAGCGCGGCCTGCTAGCTAAGGGCAAACAGACCACCACCACTACACCCGCGCCCCAGGTAACGGACCTACCTATAACAAACCAACATCAAATTAGCATCTTTATTACAAGTCTGCATTTTAAGGGATCCGTCAATACGTACATCCTTATAATGAAGTTATTTATCAATTTGTCTGTCTTTCCGGTGGATAACTCTTGAACTCCTGGACCGATTGAGCTTAAAATTGAGAATATAGGTACACGTAAACTTGGTCCGCAATTATGGGTAATTATGGAAATATCAGTTTTTTTTTCGATCTATTAAATTACTCGTACATACATACATAATGATCACGCCTTGGTCCCTAAGGGCATCTATTAAATTATAACTAAAATAATTTTAAGTAAAGTGTGTGTATAGCCGCATGTTGTTATTTACCACAAACACTTCGCTGACTTTTTCTAGAGGTATTAGCAGTCTTTTAGACGGACGATACAAATTGCACAGCCCTATAATTTATGTTTTTCTGTCTTACGTAGTCCAAATTAACTACTACATTTTCAAGGATAAAATCAAAGCGGTCTGATCGCTCTAAATGACTACCTCCAGACAACCTTTACAATCATAATTTTGTATGTAAAGTTACCGGTTTGTGGAACAGTAAGTATTTGTTGCGCGGTCTTTTACTTATTGTATACTCATAAAGTTGATTATTACTTTATACAAAATGACGGAACTTCAAGTAAATTTTTACACGAATCTAAATGACAGGACGTAAATAATAGGTTTACCTTAATTTTCTCATCATCATAAGCATAACGCTTTGGGTTACCGGGTCAACACGCGACCCAAGACCTTTAGGTGACCTTGTGTATTTGACGTCAATTATTTTGGATTATAAATTATTATCGTAATGTAATAATGAATGCGCATAATTTATACAAGAATAGTGATCATTAATATCTGGTTTCTATTTGACGTACTGAGGTCGATATGATTCCTTTTCTATAAGTTCTATACAAGGTAACAGCGACACTCAGAACGTATGACATTAGTGTATTAATAATCACAGTGCGGTCTCTGGACATGCTTACAATCGTCAAAAGAAGTTTTTGCCTCTAGAATAAAATAAAAATAAAATAAACCTTTACCTTTATTGAACAGAAACATAATCATTAAATTAAATGTAGCCCTGTATGATGTAAATCGTCAATTTAACATTTGATGTAGTGTTGCCATCCGTCCAGGATACCTGGATTTCTCCGAGTTTACGGGTTTTAAAGTTTTTAAGTCACCGCTCGTAACACCCCCGGGACCAATATGTTGTCCTGGTTTGCTGATTTTAGAGATAGCAACCCTAATTGCGTGATACGGGGGGAGAAGGTGAGTTTCCACGCTTAGGTTCACATTCCTCCCTTAAGTCTTCGCCACGTGCTTTACACGGAGCTGTAAATTTGTATAAAACAAGGTTTTTAATTTTTTTTTAAATTACATAAAAGTTTATGATCTAGCTTATATAAGTTTATTTACTGTAACAGTAACAGAACCTAATCTTCATAAATGTAATTTAAAAGACAAAAACCAAATTAAGTTCGTTTTCCGTTTTGTTACTCATATTGGTTTAAAATCATTGGAGTTTCAAGTATGTTTTGCGTAAACAACGCAAAATACCTACATATAAACGTAAAATACATATACTACAGATGGTCACAAGGGGAAGGAAGGGGTCAACAGTATGGGTAAGTTCCCTAATGTGTCTGCACACGTGGTTAAAGTCAAGTGGGGTGAGTGGCCGACCGATGCTGAGGTCACCTTCGCCATGACCTTTATTGGACCTGCCTTTTTTCGAAGAAATTTCTACCTGACGATGTGGATCCGGCTTCAGATTGTCCCTGTTTTAATTTATTAGCGGGGAAAATATATACCTATCCTTATTGTTAGGTGTTTAGTGTAAAGAATCACAACATCATTAATTAATCCAAATGCCATTGTTACTCACTAGAAAATATCTATGTCCAACCGTGTACTAAAGAAAGGACAACAGTAAAGATGTAACAGGACAGTGAAGTAAAGATGTGCTTCCCAGGCGCGTTAACTACTAAATAGAAAATCGCTGAAATTATTTAAGAAAATAAAGAAATTAAATCATTCTAGCCGCATTACCAACGGTTTAGCGCTAATTCTCTGCGATAGATGGGTTTGCCTGACTTTAGATTACCTACCAGTTTTTACTAGAAAGGTATTATATATTGTCGTCGTGTTTTATAACTAAATATATTTTTCATATTATCAGTACATCTCAAAACAGGTTTTTCAAAAATGTCCGTCGTCGGTACGTCACGCCTTGCATAGCGGCTAAACCATTGGTCTGGTTGACACCAAATTTCGAACTTTTTAATAGGCTTAGACTGTTTTAGTAGGCTAATTTATCCAACAACAAAAATGAAAATTAGCATTAGGTCAAAAACTGCTGTAATAATTTTTTATCAAAGTTTGCATGTTCTACAATCTTCTAGCGTATTATCTTACGGCAGTAGGTATCCGTTGGTCTGGCAAAATTCTTTTGTCAAATTTCGTGTCCAAATTGTGGTAAAGAGTAGCAAAATTCAAAATTCATTCCCAGTATTCCAGTACTACCAAAATGTAAGCGTCGGTTTTCTCGAAATCGGGCGAAGTTATCGGACAGCATACCCTGAATTGCATATTTTTATGATTTTTTTTTACTTACTATTAAATGTTCATTAAACAAAAAGGTGTCAACTTGGAATAAGTTATAATATGGAGTCGATAAACTTTAGATGTATTGATTTCCTCACGCTGTTTTCCTACACCATCTTAGAGCAGTCGGTAAATGCACTAATATTTTGGAAAACCCATTGGACATGGCGTCGAACTCGAACCTCTCTACGTACGTTATGTTTTTGCGAGAAAGTATGTAGAGCACTACTGTACAATTTGTTTCACTTACGTCTGTGAACTTAGCTCTTCAACGGATCTCTTCATTGCGGGTCATATTCTCTATCGAAACTACTACTCTTGTGTATAGCTCATCATCTCATCAAATAACTTATTTGCAGGAGGAAGCAGAGTATGAAGACGAAGCTGAATACCCCGAGGGAGAAGGCCAGGAGCCGTCGACGGAGGCACCGACGTCCTCCACGGAAGGAAAGAAGCTGGTGGCAGGAGGTGTGCGTCCATTCCGCAGCAACACCGATTTGTTGGAAACACTGAAGAGGAGGCGGGTGCAGGCGGCTGAAGGTAACAACTGGCTTCTACGGTCTGTCCAGCGATTCGCGTAGTATCGGGTTATCTCGCCCTCCTATCTCTGGTCCCCGAGGCTAGGAGCACACGAACACGTCGCAAACGGTGTATTTTTCCCAATTTTAACACCTTTTTTTTTCACCAGAGTGGTGCCTGTCCTTAATATAAGTTAATGTTTCTCGTGCCTAAAAATACACTACAATACAAAACGTAAATAAGGAAATATTGACACTCTTATCTTATAATGAACTGATACGTCCAGAGGTCAATGTTTGTGGTAAGAAGAAATTTTTTGAGAATTTCTAAAAGTCGCAAAACTAAAGTTGTTCATATATACTAAAAACCTCTGCAACGGTACACCACATGAACGTGACGGCTGCGGAATATGTAGCAGAGGCCAGAGCACAGAGCACATTAGATTCTTATTAACACATATAAAGTATCCTATTCGCGGGAAAATAGAATTTACCGCAGATAAATTGATAAACCGCGAGGGTCAGAAGCTTTAAAATTTAACATTTCATGGTGTTCCAGCTAAGCTGCACGGCCACTCTGGCGCTGCGTCTGCGCCGGCGCAAGACACCTCACCCACTGACGCTCCAGTCAAAGCTAGCTATAGTGAGTAGTTCACACTTAAAATCAGAGTTGCGTTGGGAATTTATAAATTGGGTACAAATTAAGAACACAGCCTCAGAAGGAAAAATTACCTGTGCCATTTTAATAAGCTGTTGTCTGCGACTTCGTTTTATTATGTTCTGCGGGAATTTCTAAAAATCCTGTCTTATTGTATGTCATATGAGGAAAATTTCATGTATGATACATATAATTTTTTTTATTATGTGTTTTCGTATACTGGTAAAAACGTTTTTGATTTTCACCATATGAAAATAAAGTTACTCTGGAAATGTGTATTTCTATAGCCAATGTTACAACTGGGCGAAGATTTCATACATTTTGGATTTTGTCGTTTCGTACACATATTTTATACATTATACACGGATCACGTTTATTTATTTATTAGATAAGAAACGGTTCAACGCTGGTGTGAAAGAAAGCAACAGTGAAGATGCTCCCGCGCCGGCGCCTGCCAAGCCCACCAGATCACGATTCGGAAGACGTAAGTCCATCTTGACTTTAAATTTTTTTTAAATGCGTGCTAGGTGCATTAGGAAAATTATAGAAAAACCATGATATTTCAAGTTCTGAAAAGTTAGGTAAAGCAAAGATAATATTTACTGGAGTAAAGTAAGAAATTAAAATAACACATCGTAATATTGCGCCGCTTATGAATATAGTTTTCTGAAGTTTTTACATGAGGCACGTAGGTAGTACAGATAGACACAGAAATAATACAAACTATTCTGTTTTTTACGGCTTCCGGAAGTATTGTGCTTTGTAGAAAAGGCAACAGATTGAATTTCAGTTTTTTTCTTTTAAGGCATTTTTAAGATATTGTTTAGAATTTACTACACAAACTTATTAGATAAAATGTTTCGTTTAATTATTTTTCGAGAAAAACGATAAAATATAATAGAAATTTAGTAATTTCAAAAAATTCAACTATAACGCAAAATACCTAAAGAGAGGACGTTATTACTGAAGTAAGTATGTGTGTGAAAAAATTGTTTAGCGACAACATACATACATGCCTTGGTCACTCACGTTCACACTCACCTTGCTCACGCCTTGGTCCCGGAGGGGTAGGCAGAGGTGATGTATCGCCACTTTGCGCAATTCAATTTGCGCAAAGTGGCGATACGCTTTGCGCAAAGCGACTTTCCTTCGCCCGCTTTTCGCTCCGTGATACCCCTTGACGTGATGTGTTGCGAACAACATCGCCGCCTGTATGTTAAGGTACCACATATTTGTAAAAATATTTTAAATTGTTGAAAGTAATAGGTTACATTACAACCTATATATGAGTGTCAATCGCATCCCCAGTTTGTATAGTTAATTTCGTATGACCTTCTAAATATAAGGAAACTATCGGGTGGACTTATTAATTAATCTCTACCTTTTTATCTTTAAATTATAATGCCTACTATAATATTATTATAATTTCAAAATTAATGAGTATTGTTGTTCCCATTATTATTCTGGTATCTATATTTCCCTTTACGTTTTATTACAGCGGTCTCCAGGTCGGTACCAGACAGCGAACCCGAGGAACAAAACGAGTCTGCGCCCCAAGTTAGAACCGGCAGAACATTTGCCAGACGAGGAGGGAACTAATCTTTTACTGACTATATAACGCCCGCCCCGCCTCCCCCACCCCCCTTTCCCCCATCTCTCATCTTTTATCCCTTCTAATACCTCAATCATATAGATGAAACTATTAACTATAGTGTTTCATCTTCATCATGTATCTAATAATGTGACAAAATATGAATTTAGAGTTCGGTTTCTCAATTTTTTGGTAGGTTTTATAGGTTAACGAGTTAGTAGACACCAATACAAATAGATCATGTAACGCTCATGCGCCTCCTCCATATCGGGTTAGGTTCGTTCGACCTTAGGAAGGGCTTTTACAACGAGATGCTCTTCCTAACGTGCAAGAAAGTTCGCACGGAACAAGATCGGAACTGCTCGTGTCTGTTATCAACCATCTGTTGCTACAGGAGTAGTATGGATCTACTCGTGATATGAAAAAGAGTATCATTGTACTGTAGGATAGCAATTTTTTAACACAGTCGGAAGTTTTTATATATTTAATGTGAATACATTGAAGTTTTTATGTTAAATATAACCTCCTAATAATTATTTTACATGGTTATGTTTAACATACAAACTATACATTGAGTTGAGACTATATTTTTGCATGATTGAAACCTTGTCGTTATATTACAATACCTGCTACCTTGTTGATCTATAAGTTTTCCCCCACCTTCCTGTCAAAGCAACGATTAAAAATCGTCACTGCCATGCCCTGGTCGAAACTCAAAATGAAAAACATGTTTTTTATACTTGTAAATTATAATCTAAGTAATTTTTAAATAAATAATTTTAAACATTTTTTAATAGTATTTTTTATTATATTTACCACGTTAGTAGTTTTCAGGAGCATTCTGTAACTCTAGTCCTCTTCATACATGATATCATGTAGTTGGAGACATGAAATGAATTATTTTTCGTTACAATAAATTGTTTACTAATGCAAAACACTTCATCGCAGTCACCACATTGTTTTCATAAGGCTCTTTGCATCTTGTAAGATATATTTTCTACATAAGTAGTGGACGATGTGAAAAATACAATAAATTAAATACTGGTATTAGGTTTCCTATTAAAAAAAATATCAGGTTTCATTATTTTTAAGTAAAATTTCAAAACCAAAAATAGAATTTTCAATTGCCTATATTTCAAATTCTTGACTCAATCGACGAAGTAAAAACCTAACTTGTAAGGCGTCTATTACGTCCCGCTGTGGGTCAGAGGCATACTTTGGGGTATATACCTTTGCCTATATGCCACTTATGGTACCAAGTTAGATAACCAGTATGCCGGTAGAAAAACATCAAGTAACCTGTAAATAATTTTTTATCAGCTACAATACCGGTAATCTAACTTGGTATCCTAAGTGGCACAAAAAAGATAAAAAAAGGAAACATTTTCTGTTGTACTTAAAAATTTAATGCAGTATCTTAGTTTTGTGTGATACAAACGCTGATCAGGCTTCTTTATGCATACGTATATAACTTAAAATTAGTAAACTCATTATTATCGACTCTATATTCAGACTCTTGCCAGTGGAGTAGCGTACGTGCCAGGTTTCACCAGGTTCACCAGTTGCTCTGCTATCTCCTGTCCCACACGCACCTGGGCTTCCTTTGTAGATGCACCTGCAAATGAATATTAGGTAGTCAAACTAAAATATATATAGCTTTATAAAGGTGAAACAGCGGAAACTGATATCAAACCACGTTTAGTCCCTTGTTCCGTTCCATAACTGTTTTTCTTAACTAAATAAATGATTGACCGCCTCGTTGGCCTAGTGGCTTGGTCGTTGGACTCGAGCGCCAGAGGTCGTGGGTTCGACGTCCACTGAGGAGTGACAACTTTGTAAAAGCTGGTCCCGGCCTGGATGTTATATTTGTGAATTGTCCTATCCTTGTTTAATTCTCATAGCACAGGAGAAAATCCTAGATTGGGATTAAACAAGTTCAAGATTGGTGCAGCGCATCTCGCTGGCGATCCAACGTGGAAACAGCGAGATGGGTACTTTCTCGGTACGACTCTGGGCGGGTTATTGACTAACTAGTTTTTTTTTTATTATTTTTACTTTCAATCATTGTTTATTTATGTAAGACGAAATGACATTATTTGTAATAGTTTGAAATGAATTTAATAAAAAAATTATAATTAGACAAGTGTATCTACTTATATTATGTAATATTTATTTTAAAAAAAAATAGATGTGCGTTGCAGTGCGCTGTGGTTTAAGTAGCTACTTATTAATGAAAAAACAATTATGTCCCCGACGTTGACCCAATGCAACCAGGATTGGGGAGGAGAAATGAGATAACAAGATGTGGATTCACCAGGTTCATACAGTTTAACTAAGTTCACCTACCTATGTACGCTTAATTATATGATATCCTGTCGATTTTCCTTGATGATATGGAACGCATAAAGTGAATATAAAATATTTACCTAAATGCGGTGTGGCAATTACAGCCGGATGTTGAATGATCTCCAACGTTAATGGATCTGTGGGTGGCTCCTGCTCGAAAACGTCCAGCGCTGCACCACCGACCTGTCGAGGAAATAATCCTGTTATCAAGATCGATGGAAACACGGTCTTGATACAGTAGCGAGGCCTAATTTGATGATGGCAAGATACATTTTGTCTGGCCCTCTCGCCATCAGAGGATGCATTTTATATAGTTTTTTAAACTGTCAAATTTGTATTTATAAACACTACTAGGTATAATACGGCAGGTCCATGCAAACATCTTCACTGTAACGTTATGATATTATGTAAGACAGATACTAAAAGCAGGATACTTCATATTTTTTTGATTCTTTACGGTTACGTAAAGAATCAAAAAAATATGAAGTATCCTGCTTTTAGTATCTGTCTTACATAATATCATGTAGTTCTTTATGAACTCCTTTATAACTGTATCGCAATCCAGCTTAGATCTCCACTCTCCCCATCCATCCGCTTTCGGCGACCTTTCACAGGTCGTCGATCCATCTAGCAGTGAGTGCCCGAATACCGGTGAGCGGTCTCCATTACCTAACCAGACAATGCTAAAATATGACTACGTAAATAAGCAACACTCACCTCCCCCCGTTAGTTTATCGTCGCCGGCAAAGGAGAGTACGCAATAGTGGCAAATGGCGCCGGCGGCGGCGAGCGATCGACGCTTTCAGTTCGAAAGAGAAGCACTTATGTTGTCGACGTAATATATTTTCACTCTCTCGATTACGTGGGTGCAGCAGCCAGCCTTACTATTATATTTTATAAGCACACACAAACGTGTACGGACAGGTCGGTGCGCTGATAGAAGTAAGTAAATAAATCTGATCGCTTGTTGGAGTTATAAAACATCAATCAGGCCTCCCCAGCCCCTCTGGCTAGCGCGAGGAGTGTAGGCCAAATCCTCCGTCTGTCTCCGGCAGATGAGATAGGGTTGTGCTCCTGCAGTGGAGACAAAAATAACCTGATGATGAATGATGCTTGTTGGAGTGACGGGAAAGTGACCTGACTGTTTAGCCCAAACAGCCATCTGTTCTACGACAGATGTAACCTTCTTAATGTCACTTCTACTTACCAATCCTTTCGACTATGTCGGTGACCTTGTTGTTCAACGGATCTCCTCATTTCACATTATACTTATCCTTTAAAGAAACTCCGAGCATAGCCCTCTCCATAGTACTCATTAGTCAGTCCCTAACTGTAAATAAGTAGTTCTAGAAATACAAATTTCGTCTGATACGAATAAAGTATGTTATTTGAATGGACCATACCACTCCTGAGTTGAGAGCATCCAGCAGATCGCGTTCGTTGATGAGCCCTCCTCGACCTACGTTGATTATCTTGACGCCCTTCTTGCACTGCTTAAATACTTGAGCGTTGATGAAATCTGCAACAGAAAAAAAAAACATGAATCATTTAGGGATCCGTCAAACCAAATAACATTAAAATATAACGATTTTTTTTATATCTGTCTGTCTGTCTGGCGGATAACTCGAAAACTTCTGGACCGATTGAGTACAAACTGTTTTTCTTTTTCATTCGAGTTCGAGCCACATGTAAAATTGTATGGCAATTTCAATTCCAGTTTTTTTTTTATTAATTTTGCTGACTTTTTTAACGATGTTTCGGTAAGTACTTGGCGACTTTCGTCCTTTGCCAACTTGTTTCTGTTTCAACAGCTAGTCAAGGAAAATTCACACATAAATCATCTTTGTAACTACTAAGAGTTTCTAATGTGTTTGCCATTAGACATTAGTGTATGTACAATAGTTTGGACTTTGGTCGTAATAGATAATAACAAGATAATAAGTAGTAAAAAAAATTATCACATTATCAGAGTATCAACAGAGAAAAAATACTATCTATTATGTCACTATGCCAGATAATAATATATTGTTTATTTCCCCATTCGTTATCATGTTTTTCATGATTACAAATCTGTTACTAGGTATCTGCACACGAAATTGGTTTTGTCTGGTTACAAACATCGTGTGCTACGATATTACAATCAATGGATTTTTCCAAACAAATTAGGCCTTGAGAAGGTCATTATCAGCCGGTTGTCGCCTATTTACTGCTGGATAAATAACAAAATTTAACATACTTTTCGTGGACTCGATGAGGGGCGTGTGTAGAGTGATATAGTCAACCAATGGCCAGATCTGGTCAAGCTCCATCTTTGTAGCGTGGAACTCTTTACACTGGTCAGCTGACACGAAGGGATCATAGCCAACGATCTGTAAAATAAATTCTGGTTATTTTTTATATATAGGTCCTATACAAGTGAATAGTACAGAAAAATGACAGATCTATTACTTTGGTTGATCTATTACTATAACTAATTACAATATTATTTTATAGGACAGGATGGAAATTATAACTAAATTATAATTTTGATTCTATGTATGACCAAACAATATTGTAATTATTTTCTATTAGTTGTGCCCACGACTTCGTACGCGCTGACTACTGAAATATGTACTGATTGATGCCTACCTATCCCGTAGCTTTGAACAAGCTCAAAAACATAGTAAAAAAACAAAGACCGTGATAAATTGGATACTTACGAGTAGGTAGTAAGTCACAGTTACCACCACAGATGTGTAGGTAAGTGAATAAGAATAACACCCCTTCCTCTTCCCCCTCGCTTCAACCTCCCCCCTACCTCCCTTAAATTCGTATATCTTCTGGCTAATATAGCGGATTGCTATGAAATAAAGCAAAGTCTTTATTAACTACAATTACTACAAGTTAAGCCATAGACTTAGGAAATACATAATCCTAAATTTATGAGATAAGCCATATGTTTTTTTCAACCGACTTCAAAAAAGGAGAAGGTTCTCAATTCGATGGTATGTTTTTTTGTATGTTTGTTACGTTCGTTTTTTGTATGGTAGGTCATACTTCAGAGGTAGTCAGAATAAATTTTATCTAAATTCATTCAGCGCTTTTTGAAAAATCAACAAAGACGCAAATATAGGCTTAGTACATACCTACATAGACGACATGTTAGTTTAAGGTTCCCTTCAGCAAAAGTTGTGATGAGGAATTTCAATCTTTTTTTAACTGTCATTAGCCAAGAACAAAGAAGATAATAGGACATACATATATATAAAAACTATATATATGTATGTCCTATTCCAGGACTTAATGTATATGTGTGCCAAGTAATCCCGATCCGTCCAGTGATTGAAGCGTGATTAACAAACATTCAAACTTTCGCATTTATAATATTAATGGAGTGGGGTAGGATGTAGTACAGACACGTAATTTGTACAGATTTACTACTTATTAAGTATATGTATAGATTTATTTGTCCTAAATACTGTTGAGTATTTTTCCGTATTTTTAGTGTGAATTTTTCCAATTTTTCTACCGACTCAGTTAAAAAAGAATTCACGATTGGATATGAAAAATACTCAACAGTTGTCCTAAATTCGCAGTGCAGTGGTAGCGCAATGCAATGCTGTTATTCAACTTTCGCGCCGCATAGGGGATAAGATCTCGCAGAATTATTTACAAGACACGAGTTGTTGGGCTAACGATTCGGAAACCTATTAGGTACTTACTTATACATGCTAGCATTGTTGTATTGTAGAAAAGTAAAAGACCCATCAAGCTAAGTAGTACCTTCATTCCAAAGGCGTGCATCCTGACAGCGACCTCCCTTCCCACTCTGCCGAGGCCGATCACGCCAAAAGTCTTCCCTTGCAGCTCGGTGCCCGTGTGCTGCGTCCGCTCCCACCGCCCGGCTTTCAGCGCCGAGGCCGCTGGCACTACATGTCGAGTCAGCGCTAGCATGAGCCCGCATGTCAACTCGCAGGCGCTCATGGCGTTGGCTCCTGGAGCGCTAAATAGCAAGTTGCAATTGTATCTCGGTTTAATTGGTGATTGTCAATAATAAAGTAAGTAAGCGTCAGAAAATGACTAAATATTTCTTACTGAAATATGAGTGTGTATGTTTATGCAATAAAAATTACTTAACTTATGCTCATACTTACTTAATAACTGTGATGTCTTTCTTCTTGGCAGCGGTGATATCTATATTGTCGACTCCTGCGCCTGCGCGGCCCACTACTTTCAGCTTAGTGCCTGCTTCCAAGACATCCTTGGTTACTTGAGTCGCAGAACGGACCACCAGTGCTTCATGCTTCTACAAAAGTTACAACAAATATATTTTCAATAGACACGACATCTGTGTATTGTACATATATCAAGGGCATTCACAAAAAGAAAATAAAACGATTTGTCATCAATTCAACGCATAGATAATTAATTATTTATAGACATATATTTTTTTACCAACATCGCATATTGTTCCAATGAAACAAAATATTTAAGTTAGTACGAGTAAGTAACCTACCAATTTATATAAATAGCCATGTCACTATGCCATTGGCAAATTGAAATTTGTAGGTATCTACAAATACGACTGAAAAGTTAACTGAAATTATATCTATATAAAATGTAGATATACTCGTAAATCGTTGGAAATGCAAAATTGCTGAAGCGCCAAAATAAAACATGTGCGCCAAAATAAACGGTTCATCACGTACGGTCGTCATTTCGTAACTAGAATTAGGTAGGTACCTAGGCTCACAATATATTTTGTTGAACATTTTAATACAGCGGACATTCCTACTTCTTACACAAATTGTATGAATAGAGAACTATAACTATTATGGTTCAGACAGTATCATCAGAACTACTTTACGAATTTTCTAGCCTGTATCATTAACCATTATGATAATGACCTGACTGAAACGGCTCTCGGAATCGGTAGCAGATAGCATATGCTCGAACAAAATAAGTATCTTGAGAACCTTAGGCTACCATTTAAAATATTTATATTACCTAATTATTATTATAATACAGACATAAGAACTTACGGGGATTTCTTGGAGCAGCTCGTTCTTTGTGATCTTGGCCTTCGATGTGACCTTGATGTTGTGCAAGTTCAGTATCTCCGCACAGTTAGCGCCGACGCCGTCCACAACCAGCACAGACTTAATATCCATTTTCAGGTGAAAGTCACTAAATAAGACAAGAATCTCCTTTATTCGCCCACGTGGAGTGAGTTATTCTTATCCGCGGGAACAGACTTTCCCATTGATAGAAATGACCTATGTTCGTCACCGTCACATACAATGTGTCTCTGTAACTATGAGCTACATACAGAAACTAAATAGAGTCATTTTTGTGAGAAATCAAAACTGGACCTAATTTTATCCACGAAATGACAAAAAAAAAACCGGAGGAGTTTAATTCTTTATTAATTTGTGCATCAACAAATTAAAATGATTTACATATTTAGAGACTATATGTACATAATATATTTTACTGAAAAAGTATAGCGATGTCCTAGTCGGCATTTACAGGGATTAGGTAGGTGGGATTGTGAATGTGTTTTTTACTAAAAATATTATCTCCTTATTTTGTTTATTTCGGCTCTATAATATCCAAAGTTTTTGGGTCTAAAAATGTATAATTACTTACTTAGGTTCATTATATACAGTTTTAAAATACAACAAATACCGTTATGTACAAATATTTTATATTGGCCGATGCACAGAGATGTATTTGCGTGTCCCAAAATATATTTTGTATGGAGCTGCTAACAGCAAATCTTACTGGTGTATTTTGTTAATACCTACACATGTACATCGCGGCGCGAGTTCCAGTCACACTTAACGGGTATTTATTTTAATGGAGCTGCACTGGTTATTACTCTGTTCTCTTTTTATTAATATACACAATACGAAAAATTATCTTCTAGATACCTCCTATCCACTTACTATGTAATGTGTACCAAAAATATCTCCTCATTGTTGTAACATTCTTAGCAAGGTTTGTCATTGTTCTAAATAACACCACATTACCTAGATATCTTGGTTGTAAACAGAATGTAGACAGTAATGTTAACAGGGGTCACTTATTTGTTTATGGACTAACCATTACCACTGAACTTGTATAATTATAGCATAACAGCTGGTAATAATTTTAATCGAATTGTATTTCAAATTCGAAATTAGATATACTTAAATGATTAACAAAATCGTTAGTGACATACATAAACATATAGTAGGTACATTACTGTGATCCTATTATAGTAGGATCTGACAAACACCGATCGTCAATTGAAATGATTAGGCAGTACCGGCAAAACAATAGGTTTAACTTTCAAAATGTCAGAACAATATAAAAAGATGTCTCTAATTAAATGAAAATTGCTGGGTGATTAATTTCTGTGTGTGGTACTTACAGTTAACGAAATGTTGTAGGTTGTTGTCGCGTGCCCTGCCCGCAGGTTTGATTGCTACTGAGGCATGGAATGCCGCTGCCGCGCCGGCGATTGCAGACGATAGTGACCGGGCAAGTTATCATCTTTGCACACACTTCACGTCGGCGATGTGTGATCGTGTGCAATAACCTAAACATTACGTCAGGCGCTGTTTACCACAAACACTCCATATTTTGTGTTATTGTTTTCAATCAATATTGAAAATATACGTAAAGTATTAGTTTCATCATTTTTAACATAGTAAGGTACTGGATATCGAATGAACCATTCAAGCTCCTCTTCTTGACGTTCCTTTATAACTTGCCTTCTTAATAAATAAATTCTCTTAAAGACGTCTGACTAGATTGTACCTGATACCTTTGTGTAATGAAATACCTATTTCCACCACTATCAATTTTCATACTGTAAACAATTGCAACATTTATATAAAAACTAGCTATTGCCCGCGATTACGTCCGTATGAACTACTTAACATTACAAATTATTAAACATTTCCCGTAGGAATATGTTTTTCGGGATAAAAACTATCCTACATCCTATTCCAAGACCTAACCTATATGTGTGCCAAGTTTCATTCCGATCCGTCCAGTGATTGAAGCGTGATTGAGTAAGAAACATCCAAATATCCAAACATCAAAACTTTCGCATTTATAATATTAGCAGGACTAGCTGTTGCCCTCGGATTCTCCCGCGTGGAATAAGTTTACAGTATAAAGTTTCCCGTGATAAAAATAAGTGTGTTTTCATTCCCATAACATCCACACAGGACTTATATGTGTGAAATGATATGGAAATCGGTTGCAGTGTGGAGCCGTAAAAGCGCGATAAACAGACAAAACTCACATTCAAAGGAGAATGCCCAAAAGTGGGCCTAAGATGCGTCTTCACCATTCATGTACCAAAATATTGGTCTGAATTATGAATTCCTTCAAATTATTTTTAAAGACGAAGGAATAGGGAGTTTAAAAATAACATATAATAAAAACGTTGATTGATTTCCGCCGGCCGACCGGCATCTTTTCAACTAGAGTAGTGAAAGCAGAATTAAAATCGATATATATATTTATAATCGATATTCGTCAACAATATTTGACCTCGCGCTAGTACCTTTCAGTTACTAGCGCGATATTCCACCCATCATATTTTTCATTTACTGACTGGAAATACACTATTTATACTGATTTAAAGTGATGCGTTCTTAAAAGATATTTATGAAAATATTATTACGTAACCGAAATATCGATTATTCAATTTGTTATATCAATGTAGTAGAACCTCACTATTGATATGCACTATGGTTTCGTACTGTGACGTCATATCCGATATCATGTCAACACCTGTTTTGTCTCCGTTTGTTTACATTGCGTATTTGGGTGAAAAAATCTATTTTAACGAGCCTAATGTGGTGTCGAATGCAATATACCGCCGTGGACTAATAACCACACTATGATATCAAGATCTGGAGCGGTTAATCGTGGATATATACCCACGGTGTTGTGAAAACTGTGCGCCAACGAATATTTCATTCCAAGTAAGATTATTGAGTTTTCCCACTAAATAGTTAAACGATTTTCTTTTTATAATAATCCTTAATATTTTGCCTGTATTTTGACGACAATTTGATCCAGACGCAAAATTCAAAGTTCAAGGGCAAACTCCCATACAATTTTGTTTTAATATTCGTGTAAAATTCAGTAAATATCGACCAAATAACATTTAACATATCTTTGCGAGCAAGACTTCAAAGAGTCACAATTCATATAATTTTTTAAGAATAATATAATTAAATTGATTTTATATTTTAATATAAACAATACGAGTAGGTATTTGGTCTAATAAAGTTACTTGTATTTCTTATACAGATTTACCAATACTCTAAATTTTTTTGATGATAGTTCAACTGTATCTTTAGATTACACACTGTATTTCAAGTAACTGGTTGATGCAATGACAAATTAGTCTGATAGATACAAGAGGCTGGGCTGGACTGGTGTTATCTGTGATGGAAGTCATTGGCCCCGACCTTATTACGGGTGTTGTGACCGTTGTCATTATTGAATCACATCATTCAACGATGTTGGCTGATCGCCTCGTTGGCTTATTGGCTAGTTAGTATAAATATTCATTTGTTAACCGTAGTACACCCGATATAACCACCAGTGGTGCCACGATTACTTTTACCTAACCATGGTACAATCGACTGGCATGTGGTACCACGGTTACAACCTTCGAACCATCTGATAACAGTAGTACCACGGTTACTTTTACATAATCATATTGAGAGCACCAGAGGTCGTATATTTGACTCCCACTGGCGACAGTAAACTTTGTAACATTGTGCATGTTTGTCTTGGTCTGGTTGTTTTATTTGTATACCGGCTATTGCCTGCGACTTCGTCCTCGCTGTAATATTAACAGTGCATTTGTGTTATAAACATTTTTCGTAGTCCTAGTTAAACTTTACGCATATCACATAGAAATCGTTATATCAGTTTCTTAATAAAATAAGGTTGTCTTTTTGTAGAGAAACCGGTTTTTGCTATAATAGCAAATAGAATAGACATCAGACACTAAGTTGCAAGTTTGAAAAAGAATTCGAAAAGATGCTTATTAAGCTCCCCACCACTCTTCCCACTCCCCTCCTCCCCTCTTCCCACTCCCCTCCTCCCCTCTTCTCCTTTGCCCCTCCTCCCGTCGTCCCCTCCGCCCCTCCTCCCCTCCCAATTCTCCCCATATTCCAATTCCCCCACAGTTTCCCAACCCCAACCTTCCCCAACCTTTCCCACCGCGTTGTAAACCCCTATCTCCCATCCACTTTCCCTCCTCCAAACCTGCCTATCCCTCTTCTCCCTCCCCTTCCCCTCTCTTTCCCTTCCGACACCCTTCCCCTCCCTTCCCTTCCCGTCAAATTATGTTCAGTAGTTTTCATGATTAATCCGTACGAACATACATTCATACATACATAATACATACAGACAGACACGACATTTTTTAATAATATTTTTGGACTCTACTGGTCTTATGTAATGTCCGGGGAGTGACATTTTTATTAACTTCAATGTACAGATTCGCCTTTTTTTTGTTTTTCTACTGCTTTATTACATGTATAGATATAGATTGTCCTTTAATTTACATAGTATAGGGAATCATATTTTAGGACTCTTGTGTATTATTTATTGACTACCATAGACATTTTAATATTCTTGGATTATATTTACTTATTGCTTATCTGACCTATTGCCGTGTGGTTTCCGGTAGAGTCGAATAGGATCACTCCAACTCTTCCCATGGATGTCGTACAAGGCGACTAAAGGAATACATTATAAAACATCAATCAGGCCTCCCCAACCCTTAATGCCAGCGCGGGGAGTGTAGGCCAAATCCTCAGTCTGTCTCCGGCAGATTAGAGAGGGTTGTGCTCCTGCATTGTAGACAAAAATAACCTGATGATGAATGATGCTTGTTGGAGTGACGGGAAAGTGACCTGACTGTTTAGCCCAAACGGCCATCTGTTCTGCGACAGATGTAACCTTCTTAATGTCACTTCTACGGATTGCTTATCTATCATGGGGATCTTTAAGTCCTAGTTTTGGGATGAGATAATTTGTATTTATTATTTATTTAATAACGGTAATCTTTGGCTCACGAAAAAAAATATCACAGAGATGGAATGCTGAATAATTCGACTTCCGATATATCGATATTATTGCACTCCTAATCACAGACTAATTACATAAATGTAACTGTGTTATTATACAAGTTCTAGATATTTAATAAATAGTTTATTTATGGTATAATATATAAATGTATAGTATAGATAACATCTTTTGCGATTGTGAATACAATGACAAGTCAACGATAAAATCTTTTAACTCAGATCACTGGGGACAGTTGGTGTCTTTTCCGTACGCTCGTCAACAACAGAGCATCACAGTTACAAAAAGGTCTACCGATGCTGGTCGACTTGAAGAATACATTGATGTGTTGGTTCAAAAACTGCCTCAATTTAATTATGATATCAGTGATCCAAATAAATTTTTTTCAATGTTTTTTGATACATTGGAAACTGAATACAATAATATTTTCAAAGTAGTTACAATAAAAAAAAATACTAAGTTTAAATTCAGTGATTGGGCAACAATAGGTATTAGGAAAAGTAGGGACGTACTATTTCAATTATATGCAGATAGATCTTCAAGACCCGAAGATTACAACTTTAAAGAACATGTAAAAAATTATTCTAAAATTTTTAAATCTGTCTGTATTGCTGCCAAATCTAATCTAATTAGTAAAAAAATAAAAAACGCGGAAAATAAAATGAAAGTAGTATGGACAATAATTAATAGCGAATCGGGAAGAACCAAACCTCGCGACAACGATATTATCCTAAATACTGACCGCGGCACGTTAACATCGAATGCCGAGGTGGCTCAAGAGTTTGAAACTTTCTTTACTAATATACCACTAAAGACCACAGAAAACTTAAATTCATCGGCTGCTCTTTCAGCGGAATTTCTACGAAAGAACGTTCCCTCTTGCATCACTGAATTTGAATTTAGGCACGTGAACCCACAGGATATTATAACGTCCTTTAAACAAATAAAAATAAAAACCACTGAAGACCTGTGGGGTATGTCTGTTAAAGTATGTAATTCCATCATTGATATTTTAGCACCATATCTTGCCTTCGCGTTTAATCTCTCTATAGATCATGGCACTTTTCCCGATCTAATGAAGCTAAGTAAAACTATACCATTGTACAAATCAGGAGACAAAAGAGATCCTGGCAACTTTAGACCCATTTCGATCTTACCGGTACTTAGCAAGGTTTTCGAAAAGGTCATGCTCAGTCAAATGCTTGTACATTTCAACTGTAACAAACTTCTACATGACCAACAGTTTGGTTTCACTAAAGGCCGCTCGACGACGGACGCTGGTGCTGCTCTTCTGCAAAATATTTTTGATGCTTTTGAGCGACACCACGATGCTATCGGGGTTTTTTGTGATTTATCTAAGGCGTTTGATTGCGTAGATCATAAAACGTTGCTCTTCAAATTAGAACATTACGGTATCAAAAATAAAAACCTTAGTTTATTGAACTCCTACCTAACAAACAGGATTCAAAAGGTTCAGATAAACGGTAAAAAGTCGCAGGGATCTCTTATTAAAATAGGAGTCCCACAGGGCTCAATATTAGGACCTTTCCTTTTTTTGGTTTATATAAACGATCTTCCGTACATGGTGCAGAATATGTCGAAGATTGTGTTGTTTGCAGATGATACTTCTCTGATTTTTGAAGTTAATAGACATGCCCAAAACTATGACGATGTGAACGACACCCTTCGGCAAGTTCATGAATGGTTTATTGCTAACAACCTTGTTTTAAACTCAAAAAAAACTAAATGCATAAAATTCACACTTCCAGGTGTTAAACCATGTGATAATGACATAATATTAAATAACGAGAAGTTAGCATTTGTGGATAATACGGTTTTCTTGGGGCTAACCCTTGACAAGAAGCTGCAATGGGGTCCACATATAGAATTGTTATCAGGTCGGCTAAGCTCCGCAGCATATGCCGTTAAAAAGATTAGAGAGTTGACAGATATAGCTACAGCAAGACTTGTATATTTTAGCTACTTTCACAGTCTTATGTCTTATGGCCTCTTGCTCTGGGGTCGTGCCGCTGATATCGATTCTATATTCATTTTACAAAAAAGAGTAATAAGATCTATTTATGGGCTTCGTAGTCGTGATTCTCTAAGAGAATTATTTAAGGAAATAAATATAATGACGGTGCCATGTCAATACATATTCGCTAACATTATGTTCGTTAGACAGAACCTTTCTTTACTCAGCTTAAATAATGAGAGGCATAATTTAAATCTTAGAAATAATAATAAAATTCAAATACATCATTCTAGATTGTCTAAGATCAATAATTCTTTTGTGGGGCTGTGCGTGCGTTACTACAATAAGGTTCCGAATGAAATTATTAACTTGTCTGAAGAAAAATTCAAATCTTCTATAAAAGTTAATCTGTGCAAGAAAGCCTACTATAAGTTAGATGACTACTTAAATGATAAAAGTCCATGGAGTGCTTGATGGCTCAGCATAGGTAGACTTAATGATTGTAATGAATAAGATAAATCAAAGGTAGGGCCCTGTGCCGTTGGGTTTGTTGCCACTTCTTCCCCTCGGTTATACAGGTGGAAGTGGAGTAGATTTAGGCAGAATTTGACGTCAAAAAGAGAATTATGTGTTCCAATTTTGAAAATAAATATTTTGATTTTGATTTTGATTTTGAAATGTGAAAATGATTTTTCGTTTCAATATTCGAGATGTAATTGTTAAGTGTCTCCAGGCGACACAGCTCATGAAATTTGCTCATATTAGGAAAATATACTGACTGCAAAACTGAAAACAAAAATTATAAAGTGTATTTCAGTTAAGTCTTTGATCATTTATCAATAAATATATTTGCAAAAATATAAAATTAAGATTGCAATAATATCTGAATCTCGGAAGTCGATAAATTTAGCATTCCATCTCTATTACATTTTCATGAACACATTAAAAACCCTAGTTGCGCTGTACACGAATTTGCAGGTCGTACTAATTATTTAAAGTGAAATTAGCTAATCCACTTTCCTTCGTCTTTTTCAAAATCTCCCAATACAGAAACACTTTTTAATTAAAATATAGGTACATGAACAAATAAAAGTTGAATCACCCAAAGACATAAAATCAACTTGTCAATTCACTTTATTTATGTCTGTTCCAGATAATTATAATTTCAGAAATGATATAGATATAATTGTTAACGTTTGAGAAATATCTCGATAAAATTATTAATGTAGGAGCCATCGAGCTAAGATAATACCACTGCTAGACCTGATGTCTCCCAAAATAATAACAGGTTGATGGCCTAATTACTGCACTGGGCAAGAGGTTGGTAATCACAGTAATGATATGATGTTTAATGGCCATACCATTATATGAATATCCTTGCTTGACTTGTCGCCTCCCACGACAGTCACCGGAAGACGGAGTGGTATTATTGTTTAGTGGTATACAGTAATAGGATACTGAGTTATAAAGATATATGTGGAATAAGTCGCGATGGGGGTAAATGCACTAAAAGAAAAAATATGACATCTTATTATTAAGTTTATTATCACACTTACGAAAGATACAAACATATCACGATGGCACTAGCTATCAGTGCTTCAGCAGACGATTAAAGTCATAATGAATGTTGACGGAACTAAAAAACGACTTGATTACCTAAAGCCGTACTTAATATTCACTTAACAGAATAAATAGGGGACAAATTGAGTATGATTACTTCGATGAATACCGAAAGTACATAATAACATATTTAAGTACCAAATAAGTACGTCGTACAGCAGTGTCGACAATCCATATAAGGGTGTACATGACCAGAATTCCAATAATTAATTTAAATAGTAAAGTGTACGTAGTCTTTTCCCTAATTAGCTCATTGACTGCTTGTGTTTAATGAGTGACACTTTTCATAATAACTTTGGTGAAAAAGGTTACTTTGTGGATTAGTGAATTGAGATGTACATTTTCAAGGATCATTAAAAGAGTGCGGTTCCTTTAACTTCGAACCTCTGAGAACATACTCGTAACGATATTTATACTACATAGAACTAATATGTACATATATAACATAAAATATAAGATTGTAAAAAGGAATACAAATTTATTGAGTAGGTTTAGGTACTCGAACAATCTATATTACAAGTCGTAAGAGACAATATAAACCTAGGAATTACGTGTCTATTATGTAAAAAGTTAACTAAAACTGTAAAGTTTTTTTTTGAAGTATATAGTCTTTACATATTGCTAATCTCTAGACAGTTTCGAGAGTAAATTGACTACGAATAATGACATGTCTGAGCATCGCCGAAAATGCAGAATTGCAAGACAATGTTGACCTGAAGACCCCTCGCGCATATAAAAAGAGCTTTGTAATACTATATTATATACTTAATTCAAATTTTATTCAAAAATTGAAAATAACTTACAACTTGGCAAAAAGAAACGTCGCATAGAAAATATTAGACAAAGTATCAATTATCTAGAAAAAAGACATATAAGCATATATCTCCATTTTACCCATCTTGCTGTTCAGATTCCTGCCAAACTGCAGTATTTTTGGGGCCTCGGAGTATAATAAACCTATCCTATTCTGTTTAAAAAAAATCATGATAAATATGAACAGGATAAATTTACTAAATGTATTCCTTTCAAAGTGTAATAGTACCTAGCCATGAATATTAATAAGTATTATTACTGAAAGTGATAAGGCCGCCGTTGTACATTAAATTCATCCTTCTATGTACAATTTTTTGTTTTTTTATAAAATTTTATATGTATTGGTGCACAATAAAGAATATTTGAATTTGAATTTCAATTAATACTTTGGTATTACAACTTTAAGAAAATATTAAAAAAATAATGATCGCCGTATTTCATGTAATTTCCGGCTACATTTAGGTTTTGGGAATCCCTAAAAGCTGTCACAAAACCAGTTATTTATTTACATTGATGGCTAAATCACATCCTGAAAGAAGTGCCTTCAAGTTACTTGACACCAAAAATAAAATATTGTATATTTCTGTGTCAAGTAAAACTTTTGCTTGCTCAACTGCGTTCTCAGTTACCTTCAGGTACATGTTATTTAAGGATTAACCAGTAAAATTATGAGTTTGGGGCTATTAGTGGTTAGCTCCTCTGGCTGGCCGGGCTGGCCGGGCGCCGATACCGCCGGCGGCGCGTCGTCGGGCGAACAGGGCGTCGAGACCCCGGAGCGGAGGCGCCGCCGTTGTTTCAGCTGGCTGGGCCTCAGTTTCTGTTTCACTTTTTTCCTCGCTAATGCCCTCTTCTGTTGTCTCCGATGATGACTTCTTGGCTGCTTCTGTCGTTGTCTGTGATTTAAGGTTTTATTACAAAACAACTTTAAGAGAACATATTGTTGCGGCGTCGGTATAAACAAGATAACGGAACGATCTCAAAGCATGCAAAAAGCGACCTTACATTGCAAGTACGTACAATATAGTCAATTTTATATAATTTAATATCACGAAATGATCAATTTTCAGCTTGTAAAGTCCAATATAACAGAATGAATAAATTTTACAACCATTTAATCACATATTAGATTATCTCCAAGAAAATAAGCTGATATCAGATGAATGAGGCTGCCCCCTATTGAGTGTGTAACATTACGGTCTATTGCGTCATCAGCTGGACTATTGTCACCTCAGTAGTAGCGAGTTTCCTCTTGAGCAGTGGGTTCTGGCGGCGCGGGGGAGAGGTGACCTGGACGCGGGGCTTCGGCGATGGCGCCACTTGAAGCCGGTTGCGCAGCTTGATGCCGCCGCGTGGGTGTTCCGGGGCAGGCATCGGCGACGACCCCTAAGGTTAGCGAGAAAATGTGAGTCAACTCTTAATTTTTAATTATTTAAAATGGTTTAATTAAAATTACGTGGTACCGTTCATTGGGGAACAGCAGTGGACGTCTAAGGGCTGATATGATGATGATGAATTAAAATTAATATAAGTAGGTCCTAAATAGGTCATTGTACACTAAATTCATCGTTCTATGTAATTTTATAATTGGTTTTTATAAAATTGCATATGTATCGGTGCACAATAAAGAATATTTGAATCTAAAACTAAACCGTGCTTATCAAAGACAATCCCCCGTTATCGTCATAACCAGGACTACTCTGTTTAGAGTGGGAATAGTACAAGAATAACTTAACTTCTGTTAGAAGAACGTATGAACTTTCCAAGAATTATCTAAGGAAACCGCCTATCTACTGCTGAACAGTGAACGATGAGAGGCTGATAATCCACTTCAACTCACCTCTCCTTCAATGTCGGTAGCAGGGCTGTCGGGTGCAGAAGTATCAGCGGACGCCTCGGAAGCGGCTTCGGTTGGGGCCACGCTGGTCTGTCCGGGCCGTAGGCGATGGTTGGTGCGCAAGTTTAATCTTGCACCGGGCCGCAAAGACGCTGGCGCGGGCCGCAATCCAGGTCTGCCGCGGCTGGCAATACTTTTAAGTCATAAACATAATTTTCTCCTTACATCTTTATTATTTTAAAATATTGCGTCTATTGCACAAAAAACTTAACAGGGGGGGTGTGCCAAAGCGTTTTCTTCCGATGCGAAACATCCCTTAAACACCCGTTAACACCCGTACACATCGACACATTTCAATACGGCGCATGACCGGCTGTCTCCAGCAGAGCGGAAGGCCTGAGTGTTGCGTTATGTTAGGTATCTTATCCACCATTTCTATTAAGAGAGACCATTTATATTCAGATTATTTATTTATATCCCTTATAATCTATGAGGGTCGAGTTATTCAGTCCTTTACACTTACCCCGAACCATAAGCTCAACAATCTTTCTTTTGTAGCACCATTAATGTTGCAAGCTTTTGTTTAAAAAAGATTCTCTTATTATTCAGATGCCTTATAATAGTTTCTGATTTGGTAGAATAGGAAGATTAAAGCCAAATTAAATACGTAAATGTACTCTAAGTTCTCCACAGTTGGGAGCGTACCTAAAAATCTGCTGGTATACCCCACTATATACCTGTCCTTTGAGCAAAATAAAGCTGACTTAATATAGGAAATTTAGATCTTACCCAACAGTTCTGCCGGGGGCAGGGGTGGTTTCAACCGCTTCACCGCCAGATCCAGAGCTGGCCGCCGTGCTGTCCTCAGCCGGGGCAGCGCTGGTGGTGGTACTCCTTCTCAGGCCGGGCCGGAGACGGGGTCTAAAATGTGGCATGGAGTCAAGTATTTCCTTGTTGTGAAAATAGTCGATTATAATAGACTACGAGTAATGAAAAATTCTTGGGCAAAAGTGTCTAAGAGAATTGTCCTGAGTAATTGTCTGGTTAAATTGTCGTACTTTCTGACGAGTTATCTAATCGCACATATAGAAATTTTCCACGACTAATCAGAAAAAAATATAGTTATAATTTAATATCACCTTCTCTGATTATGCAAATGTGTATGAATGACTTGTATTATAGAAGGCCTCACATCTTATGGCTCAGCCTTCTAACGTCTGCATTAATGTACCTATTATTAAGAAAAAAATAATAATTCAAAATAAACTTATTTGCTGGACAGGGTCGGATAATGCATTGTATCCGTGATTCACATAAGTACCTACATGTGTCGTTTCTTTATTTTCGCTATTTGACACTAGTTTTTATAAACATTTTTTTCTCTCTTAGCCCGTTTCGCAAAGTAAGACAACAGGGTGTAATAAGATATGTACGTACCTGGGCACGGGGGTGTCCCCGGTGGCGGCGCTGCTAGCGTCCTGAGCAGGCGCAGCGGTCGAGGAGCTCGGCCGCGTGCGACCGGAGAACAGACCTCGCCGTCCGAACGCCTGGAACAAACACACGATTCATGTGTTTTATTCACAACGTAACTTCCTACCCTAGAAAACTTACCATCGGCATTAAACAGAAAATAAGTAAACGTCTACGATTCTTCGAACCTTTCGAACAGACAAAAAATCCAACAAATTATATTACTTATCCTTAGACCCCCCAATTTTCTTTTACAAATATTTTCAATGTACAGACACACGAAGTTTAGGTTTTTATTTATTAAACTTCAAGATAAATCTTAGATAATAATAATCTTTCGTTTTATGCTCACGGTCATGGTAAGCGTGTCAGGAAGGAGCTTTTCAGGAAAGGGCATTTGACATTTTACTATGGAGCCTGGCATACCTACTGTCGCCTATTTTCAGTCAAAATCCTTAAGTGTCGACTTTCCAAGATATTAAATGTCAAAGACATCATATGACCATTTAATCCATTCGTATTAGGTGTACCTACTTTGCACATATTGTTTTAGTTGACTAGCATCTATATATCTATATACATATAATAAAACAGTAGAAAAAGAAAAGAAAAGCTAATCTGTACACTAAAGTTAAAAAAAATATCACTCCCCGGATATTATTTAAGCCAAAAATATAATTAAAAAAATTCGTGTCTGTCTGTATGTATGTATGTGTGAATGTACTGGTTAATCTTGGAAACTACTGAACAGAATTTGACGTTGTTTTCACTGTTTAATAGCTTTGAGTTCGGGACACAATCTGGTATAAGTCATATCTCAATAAAATGTCAGGAGGCTGATCTACAAGATGACCTCTCATTTCATATCATTTGAATGACAGTATAGTGCAACATTACTGGTCGTAGCAAAAACTTGACAGAGAGTGAGAGAAATGTTTTAAAGCTCATTAATAGTTTTTTTACAAAAAGTTCGTTATTCGATAATTAGAGGCCCTGTATTAGATCGGTCATCGTCCACAATATCAATATCGACGTTGTTCAGGAGTACGTCTATCTAGGACAGTCAATACAGTTGGGTAGGATTAATTTCGATAGAGAAGCTGACAGAAGAATTCAGTTAGGCTGGGCAGTATTTAAAAAACTGTGTCAAGTCTTCACGTCACCCATTCCATAATGTTTAAAGACAAACGTATTTAATCAGTGCGTCCTGTCTGTGATAATTACGAAGCGGAGACGTGGACATAGACAGTGGGCCTGATCCACAAGTTTTAAGCCCCTGAGCGAGCTATAGGGCTATGCTCGGGGTCTCTATGAGGGATATGATGCTTAATGAGGAGATCCAACGAATAACGAAGGTGACCGACATATCCGAAAGAATTAGTAAGCACGAGTGGCAGTGAGCGATTCACATCTGTCGCAGTACTGAGAATATTGGAACAACATTTGTGACAAAACTTCAGGAGTTGTGGACTTGTTTCTTCTGTCCGATTTAAATTCAGCATCTGTTTTAGATGTGCACAAAGTGGTTCATTTTCCGACAACGACCCTAACTATTCCCTTAAACCATGAAAAAATCGATATTATTCACAAGGCTTTCCATTTCGGATATAAATAAACTACGTATAACTGCAAATAGTACTGATTAGTCAAAGTGCGTAGCGTAGTAAATTTTTATGTAAATGAAACCCTTATAATATAGCTTGGAATGGTTCCTTCCTATTCTTAACAACAAGATAATTAATTGATGACATATTAAAATTAAAATTATACATCAAATAAGAAAGTAACTATAACTTCCTGGTCATTAGCTTATTTTTCCTTGTCATTAAGGAAATAACAAAAACAAAGGTGGTTTCTTTAAAGTATAGAGGCACAAAATACCCAATTTAAATATGTAATTAAAAGAAATAATACAAACTCCATTTAAGAAACTCATTTTTAGGTACATTTAGAGTTATGTTTTTATTTAAAGGTACCAGAATATTAACATTTGACATTTTTTCGAACCCATATACCTCATGAATGAGCAACTATAGGAGCATACTAATAGTGTAGGATTATAGTCAACAAGCCAAAGAATAATGCTTAGGTAGTTTCAAAGCAAGACCTCTCAAGAATTTGCCGAAACAGAGCATTTTCAGTCTCGTTCCATACAAGAAAATTTAAACTTATTTTTTTCCGTGCTGAACTATCAGTTTTTGGCAAAAAAGTTATTCAGCAATTATTTATCAAAATGACTAGATCTAATGATGAGTGATTAAAAAAATTCGATTTGTTAAAAAAGGCATTAAAGTCCCTCATATTGCAGTTTCGATCCACAGTGCGACGGCCGTTAGGGAAAACGAGTTCTAGAGTGGAGACCGTAGATCGCCACGACGCGAGGTGGATCGGCCACCTGAAGAAGGTGGCCGGAAGCGGCTGGATCCTTAGGGCAAAGGACCGGGTGTGGTGGCGTTCATTGGGGAAGGCATGTTCATTGTTCCAGCAGTTTGACAGATATTTTATTGTACAGTTAATTGGATATGCAAAATAGGTGTCAATAAGGGAGAGGAAGGAAGTCGGATAGGAAAGAAGAGACGGAAGGGGAGGGCAAGTTGGGAGGAGGAGGGATAGTTCTTACTAGGGACTTAGGGGTTAGGGGAGAAGAGAAGGAGAGGAAAGATGAGGGTGAGGACGCTAGCAGGAATGGGAGGTGGTGGGATAGAGGTAGTTGAAAATAAAGGGCGAACTAACTGAATAACTAACTAAAAATAACTGAAGAGGCGGGTTAGTTTAGGGGGCTAAGGGCTAAGGGCTAAGGGCTAAGGGCTAAGGGCTAAGGGCTAAGGGCTAAGGGCTAAGGGCTAAGGGCTAAGGGCTAAGGGCTAAGGGCTAAGGGCTAAGGGCTAAGGGCTAAGGGCTAAGGGCTAAGGGCTAAGGGCTAAGGGCTAAGGGCTAAGGGCTAAGGGCTAAGGGCTAAGGGCTAAGGGCTAAGGGCTAAGGGCTAAGGGCTAAGGGCTAAGGGCTAAGGGCTAAGGGCTAAGGGCTAAGGGCTAAGGGCTAAGGGCTAAGGGCTAAGGGCTAAGGGCTAAGGGCTAAGGGCTAAGGGCTAAGGGCTAAGGGCTAAGGGCTAAGGGCTAAGGGCTAAGGGCTAAGGGCTAAGGGCTAAGGGCTAAGGGCTAAGGGCTAAGGGCTAAGGGCTAAGGGCTAAGGGCTAAGGGCTAAGGGCTAAGGGCTAAGGGCTAAGGGCTAAGGGCTAAGGGCTAAGGGCTAAGGGCTAAAATACAAATAATTATATGATAATCATTCATGATAAATTTGAAATAAATGCCAACTTTATAGAAAAAAAAACATTAATTCTGTAGTCTCCAACGGGCGGAACTGCCGTCGCCCGCTAATTTTCTGTATAACGTATCAATATTATTAATGCATAACCAGATTAATAGATTTCTTTAAGGATTTAGTAACACATAATAATGTGTAATGTTAAGTTGTCCACGCGGACGAAGTCCCGGGCAACAGCGAGTATTAAATATAATTATGGACCACATCACCATCATCATACCATTTGTTTATAATGAAGTTCTCTGTTGATATTTCAAGGTTTGATCAGTGCCGCGATTTCGAGTATTTTTCAAAACGGCTGACACGACAGTAGTTATGCCAGAAAGATTTGATAGCCTTTGTGATGTTAAAAAGATTAATATTATTCAATGCCCGAACTCAATTCATATCAGATAAATAGGTTAAAACAAATTGCCAGATTTTGATAAATATATTTCGTTTTAAATCTAGGTATTTGTCTTTTGATTTGTCCTTTTTATTCTTCCATTGAGAAGCTACGTGAGAAGAAACAGACAAGTGTGTCCACAAAAAAAGGAAAAGAAGAAAGAAAATTACCACTAGAAGTATTAACTGTTAACTGTGCTTTATGATGACTCATTTAAGTTTAGGGCATATTGGTCATATACAGGGTTACAGGAAAAGTCGTGCTAGATCCCTTAAGGGTGTGGAGCACCCATCATTTCTGACTTATTTCACTATGAAACACCCTACCCTAAACTTAACCCTTTTCGAGATATTCGACTTTTAATTTTTTTATTGAAAATTGCTGATTTTTAGGCTACTACATTTATTTTTGTTTATTTTGTGTATCTTATTATTATTATTATTGCATTTTTACATGTGTAGTAAGATGCTTTAGGACGTCAATCATTAAAATAGTGCACAAGTTATTTGAATAGACCGTAGTAGACAAGTGAAAGAAAAGAAATAAAAAACATATTAGAAAGTTTATTTTTCTCTAAGGGATATCTAAAAAAAATATTATGGTAATTGTTCGGCAGATATTTTTTAAAATATCTACGGTTCATCAGCTATCTAACGAGGTATAATAATGTAGGGTTTTATTCAAATGCATTCGAAAAAATTTAGTTTCATAGGCGACAGTGGAGAAGAAAATGTATACTTAGCCCTAAAAAGTAAAATAAAACAATAGGTAAGCATGAAATGCCATTTATTAAAGGTTTTCTCACAACTTTTTCTTTTTCTACAGTTCATGTTCAACATGGCCGCCTCTATTTCTAATACATTGTCGCATCCTTCTACGGAGACCGGTCTTCACTACGCCAGTGGTCAATGTGGTCCTCATTTTATTTGCTGCATCCACAATCCTTTCTCTTAAGTCTTCCACAGACGAAACTGGATTCGGCTCGCTGTACACGAGACTTTTCATGCAGCCCCACACATGAAAATCCATGGGGGTTAGGTCCGGACTTCTTGCTGGCCATGGCAATGGCCCACCTCGTCCAATCCATTTGTTTGGATAATTTGTGTCCAGCCAGTCTCTGACACTTCTCCTGAAATGGGCAGGGCAGCCATCGTGTTGGAACCACATGTCCCTGATCAGGTTGAGTGGCAGATCATCCAGCAAATCACTCAAGTCTGCTCTCAGGAAATTTTCGTAGCTTTCCCCGTTTAGATTATCCGGGAGAAAGTAAGGTCCAATCAAATGATTGGAGATAATGCCCATCCACACATTCACGCTGAATCTTCGTTGGGACCCCTTCACTCTTTTCTTATTGGGATTCCTTAGTTCTTTTAGGGCCCAGTAATGGGCGTTGTGATAGTTAGTTATGCCATCTTTATCAAATTTGGACTCATCCGTCCACAAGATATTTCTTAAAAAATCTGGGTCTTCTACATCAGCATTTAGCATAAATCTGCAAAAGTCCAATCTTCTCGCGGGGTCCCCTTCTTCAATAACGTGTACTGGCGTGTAATGGTACGGGTATAGGCCAGCAGTATGCACTGTAAACCACACTCTCCATTGCGAAAGCCCCAGATCACGGGCAACAATATTAGTGGAAGTAGTCGGATCCGCTCAAAAGCAGACTGACAACCAAAACAATGTTTCCGGTTGTATTCCCAGTCCTAGCCGGTGTCTACACATTTTTTCTTTCATTCGTACCTACATAAATCGTCACTTGTCTCGCTCGCACGGTGCGTCTTAACTTGAAGGACAATAGGCGTGGGACCGTTAGAACTGCTACCTGGAGCGTCCCAACTACTTTTTTTCCACGAAATGTAATACAAACCCTAGATTGTTACACCTCGTTAGATAGCTGATGAACCGTAGATATTTTAAAAAACATCTGCCGAACAATTACCATAATATTTTTTTTAGATATCCCTTAGAGAAAAATAAACTTTCTAATATGTTTTTTATTTCTTTTCTTTCACTTGTCTACTACGGTCTATTCAAATAACTTGTGCACTATTTTAATGATTGACGTCCTAAAGCATCTTACTACACATGTAAAAATGCAATAATAATAATAATAAGATACACAAAATAAACAAAAATAAATGTAGTAGCCTAAAAATCAGCAATTTTCAATAAAAAAATTAAAAGTCGAATATCTGGAAAAGGGTTAAGTTTAGGGTAGGGTGTTTCATAGTGAAATAAGTCAGAAATGATGGGTGCTCCACACCCTTAAGGGATCTAGCACGACTTTTCCTGTAACCCTGTATAACCAGGTTTCATTCATTAACTTATATATTGTGATTTAATATTAGGAAATAACTTCATATGCTTTTGTTTGTTTGGAGTACAGGAACCGGGTGTAGATCTCTGAGTTTATTTGTTACTGCTGATTTATTTAATACAGCTGCAGTTGAGTCATGTGTTGTAAATTCTTTATTTATCTAATAATGCCGTTAGTTGTTAGTATATTAGAGTTAGTTTTACTAGTTCATTGACAAATTCATCTAACAATACAAGTTAAAGACAAAACAAATCGCTTTGCAATCTATATTAAGTCGCGAAGGCATAGGTAACTTAATTAACTATTTATAATATTTAAAGTAAAGCGTACCTTAGGCTGTGTAGTAGGTTTGTCTGCTAAAACTGGTGCCGATGAGGAGGCTTCTACAACCGCTGCGGTAGTCTTACGAACGCCTCCCGGTTTGCCGAAACGACCTGATGGCAAATAATACATTTCCCATGTACTACACAAAGAATTTAATCATACGTTCAAACTGAAAGCTTCAGACAGTAAGCAATAGACGTCAGTGCCACATTTATTAGCGTTTAATAAATAAAATTAATACTGAACGATGCTCTTTTAAGTTAACTGAAAGACAATATTGGTTTACCAATATTTAACTTTCCAAATAGAAAACAGTAAACCTCAACTGTTTACATACGTATAAAGCGCAATAAAATCAAAGTACCTATTTATTAACTAAATATACAATACTCGTATGTTGAAGTTTTGATTGAGATTAAAAATGAAATGTCGTTACTTTAATATTCGCATATGTTTAGCTATAACACTTCGCATAGAATTCGCAAGACAAGACTTAAAGTTAAAGTAAAAACGGCTTTCGCAGTTAGCGTCATTATTGAAAGAAATAATGAAAATAATACACAAAAAGAAAAGTTTTGACCAGTCATTTCAGAACGATCTTAGTTACTTTCGAGTGACGATGCAAGTACAATTACGCATTAAATAGTATATTCCATTGCAATTCACCAGTGGGAGTCAGTATTTCTTACCTCGTACTCTAGTGGAAGTTTCTAACGGCGCTTCAGTTGCCGCTGTCGAAGTAGTGGAAGCACGACCCCTGGCCCCAGGTCTTCCTTTAAACCTCGAGGGGCGCGTAGATGGGGCAGCTGTTGAAGTTGTTGTAGGCGCCGCGGTGGTGGTTGTAGTTGTCGTCGTAGTAGTAGTGGTCGTGGTCGCTTCTTCTGTTGTACTGAGAGCCTCCGTCGTCCAAGCACCATCGTCCACTGTAGTGGTGCCATCAATGTCGGTGCTATCGTTGGTGCTTATCTCATTGTTTAAATTCTCCCCTGCAAGGTAGGCGTAAAGATCAAGAGCAACTTTCTCCATCGCAGCCATTGTCGTATATTCTGTTGTATCCTCCGCAAACGTTGTAGTTTGTTTATAATCAGCCGGCAACTTAGAATCATCAAGTATTTCCTGGAACCTTATGGCTCCTAATAGACTATGACCTTCTCTTCCAGTATCTTTGGTATGCGACGGTTCCTTTACTGTAGTCACTACTTCGGAAACCTCTGTAGTAGTTTTGCTCTCAGATGAATATCTCGACGGTGGCTCTTTGTATTGTGATGGGGATGGGATATCTCCTGAGTGAGTCTTAAAACTGTCTAGATCTACGAGTTCTGAACTTGGACGTCTGAAATAAGCAAATAAATTAGTTATAATATACTTAACCACAATAAATTCTATTAATGAACTCCTTATTACCTAATATGTGCACGGGTTCTGCTCCTCGTCTGACCTATAGATTCATCAGCGACATTGTCTACTTGTGGACGACTGCGGAGCTTTGCTGTTTCTGAAGACACTTCAGGTACATAAGTAGTCGAGCTGGAAGCTGCTAAGGTGCGGCCGCGAGGTGGGAAACGCGTACTTGAAGGCAGCCTGAAATAAAACCCAACGGAGATTAGAATCTTCTTGCATAAAGCAAGTATTAAAATGTTGCTGAAATTTAGAGTTTCATACCTGTCTTCCTCAACTTGTTCTTCAACCGGTGCAGGCGAGACGTTGCGTCCTCGTTGGCGACTCCTGTTTGTGCTAGGCGAAACTTCATTCTGGTTATCAGGAGTGGCTGCTGTGGTAGCACCTGATCTATCAATCGTACTATACTTGTTCTTAGATTTAATCTCCTTCGCTACTTGTTTCTCTTTTTCAACTTTTTGCGGACCGTCATGAGCATTGTGCACAGGTGCTGCAGTTGTTGATGAAGCCTTATCTTTGGCTTCCTTTTTTCCTTCTTCTTCTTCGTCATAGTAATAGTAGATGTATTCGTATTCGTAGTCTTGACCGTTTGGTCCTTTCTTAACTTGAATACGAGAATGTTGCTTTTGTTCCGAGCCAGCTGTATCTAACTTTACATTGGAGGATAAAAGCCCGGTGTTAATATCCTCAATGGTGTCGAAATTGATAGGAATGTAGTCGTAGGCTTTGGTGACAGTAGGAGCCGCAGTAGTCAAAACGGGTATCTGCGTAGTCGTACTGTCTTTGTTCCTCAGCTTACCCGACTCGGACATAGCTTCTAGTGCAACTGCCATTTTGGGATTAGTATCAACTGTCTTTATATTTTCTTTAATTTTTATATCTTCTAATTTTGAAACAGGTATATCGATTTCTATCGATTCAGCCACTTTGCCCTTTTGACCTTTTTTGAACACAGCCTTTTTGTCTTCTTCGATTGCAACGATACCTTCTGTAGGATGTTTGCCCTTCCCGCTGTGTAGCTTCTTGGTAAGCTTTTCATCATCTTGTTTAAGAATACGATGATTCGGATGTTTTTCTGGTATTTTGTGTGAAGTTTCAAAATTTCTCAGAGGTGTTTGTTGCCCGGAACTCACTAGGACATACTCTTCCCCAGGTCGTGGCTCTGTGATGATATCTACATCGGCTTGTGCCCGGTACAAGGTACACACCAACAAACATCTGTAACAAAGAAAACGAGCGTATTAGATCGTTATCCGAATAATAAGTTATGAAAGTGGTTACATTACTGAGTTAGGAGTCAGTGCTCCGTGAGTCAGCAAGACGACATCTGGTCGTTGCGCCTACAAGCCGTTTAGGCTGAGTCTGCGAGTCACGAGCCCGCGACCCGGCACAAGGAACTTATGACTCATCTGTGTATTTCATCACCGCATTCCCGACTTATAGTGCCTGCCCACCCGCAGAACAAAGCACAATTACATGAGCATTTCAAAAGACCTTCGTTTCTAATAGCAGCATCTGCACAGAAGCTTTAATTTATGCACATGCGAGGGCATGTATAGGCAGAGTTTTTGAACACTGCCTAAATGTTTCGCAAGTTCGTAACTTGTATCTTATTTGCATAGAACTATTGACAGATGTTTTTTTCTGTATCAATACAATGTAACTAAAACGAGTGCAATGTTGTGTGAACGTTCGCTAGATGGCCGCAAAACAGGTATTTTCGAACATTGCAATGGCACTAGGCACAAAAATGATGTGTTCGTGTGAAAAATTGCTATCGAAAATCGGAGCGTGGGTGTTTATTACGCATGCCGATTCCACACAAGTGCAGTTCGATGAAGCAATCCACATGACGATCACTTTCGCCTCTGGCAGCGCTCTCACGACACGAGTCTCGCGGGACCGCCAGAGTGCCATTCGTGTTGGCTTCGCATCTACTTAGCTAAGCTACTGTTTAACACTTTCATTAAAACATAGTTTTGGTGCCTGTTGGCTACAAGAGCTGATAAGAACAGAAGCCATTAATTAATACTGGAGCAATTAAATAGTAAAATAAAGAAATAATGAAAATTTACAACTGTATTTTAATGATCAAAATGTCCCCTAAGAGTACATCGTACACAATATATGTATAGTACGTGTCAAGTCAATCCTGGGATAATTCAAAAACTATAATATTTTCTTTTTCTATTATTCTCCGATTATTGCCGAGCATTTTACATTATGTTATAAGTTTCAGCTAAAACGGTCTAGTAGTCAGGTGTATAGACAGATATTCATCATTCATCATCATTTTTGTCTCCACTGCAGGAGCACAACCCTCTATCATCTGCCGGAGACAGACGGAGGATTTGGCCTACACTCCCAGCGTTGGCCAGACGGGTTGGGGAGGCCTGATTGATTATTTGTAATGTATTCCCTTAGTCGCCTTGTGTGACATCCACGGGAAGAGTTGGAGTGGTCCTATTCTACTCTACCGGAAACCACACGGCATAGACAGATATAAAAATAGACAATGCGTTTGAGAAAAATAAATCAGGTAAACAACCACCGTTTTGACGAAAGTAATAAAAGATTCACTGCAATTATTCTTTAGTGCACAATAAAAATAAATAGATAGGTACAATAATAAAGTAGTTTACACTTATTGCTAGTCTTCTAAACAACCTTTGGATACAGGATATGTTATACAACAAGGTTCTACAAAAAAATTGTCACCAGCAGATTAATTACTTAATTAATAAAGATATCCGAACAAGTAGCATAGATACTGAGAGGTAGCAAAGGATATTGCTTATTAACGTCTTTATTATTGTACTGTTTCGATAACTGGAATTTAAACTTTACTTAAATGATAAATAGGGCTTTCGATTAGCGTTAAAAATACCCCTTATGGGGAAAATCCGCTTGTTTTTCGTATATAACTAAGTTACATTACTAGTAATGTACTAAGAAAAATAATTCCTGTTACAAAACCAGCTTACGGAGGCGGAATTTTTCAATTTGTGTACATGGGTAATTAATTTGTTTTTGTATGATATTTTTTTAGTTTCAACAATTTTAACATATATGCCACATAATAGCTATCTATGTCAGCTTGAATTTTTCTGATATATCTTTTTAGTTAAGGAATAATCAATAGAATATAATAATCATATAAACCAAGTAGGGAATATAATTGGCTTAACCTTGTTGAGATAACCTTGAATAAGGATGCAAGGATATAACTGACCGAACTATCAATAAAGTTCAAACTACAATGATAAAGCAAGTTTTTTTTAAATTCTTCTTCTATGGGCTTGAAATATATTCGAGAGCAACAGCTATTATATGTTTATTCAGTGTCTCTAATTCTTTGTACACTAAGACCGACCGGTATACACGTAGTTACCTATTACCGGTTCAATTTCACTAGATGTAAGGTCGCACCGAGCGCAAGGCTAGGTGAGCGTTCATACACCAAACCAATTAGCAAAGACCTGTCTCTACACCATGACCGTTCTCAACATTCTTGCCTTTTAACATGAAGGGAAGACCAGGTTAAACTGTTTTGAAATAGCTCCTCCAATGTGACCCACCGATACGGTAATATGCTATCAATAAACTAGATAAGTGGCCAACATTATTATAGTACAGACCTTCTCTACAAAAGGCCAAATTTGTCAATAAATTAGTTTGTTCTTAGATAAATGAAAAGTGATGTTAGCATTGACCTAATAAAACTAATATTAGATGAAAGGACAACTCAGAAATGCCAATAGTTTCTGTTGTTGGTAAATTAAACACTTAAGAGGTCGCTGCATTAAAATAAAGAAGTTAATTGTCTTTCGCCAGCCAGTACAACTTGTACACCGCATTTATATATATCTAAATTCGATATCAGATATAGCCAATCTTTGTTGTTGCGTGCAATACAGGTATTAAAAAATTATTTACGATGTATTAAAAATTTGAAATTGCCGCAATAAAAGCGTGACAATCGGATTTTGAAAAGGTTTCTAATTTTTTAAAAGAACCTACCTATCTATGGCCATTTAAATATTTATGGGCACATGTTAGCTAGGTAGATATATATAAATACAATTAACAAAGAAAGTGGATGTCTTAAATGTAATCAAAATTGCGTGCATTGTTCGCACGAACGTTTGAATGCACGCGATACTTAAGTACATTGTCACCACCGCATACAGTTAGCCAATTAATATGTTTGAACACCTACTAATCAATACTTACACTTACATACAGAGGAATAAATGTATATATTTTTATAGCAAGTACAGAATCAGTAGTTGAAACCATTTACGCAAAAGGCAAAAAATTTCGCAAAAATTCTAGCTTTTATTTCAAATGGTTAATTTTCATTAAATTTAACTTACTATATAATAGGATCGGAATTAGGTAGTGTCATTTATGTACTTGCCATGAAATCTTTATGTTAATATGGATATTCCGGGATTTTTTTCGAGTTGGTTTAAAACCTCGTTCATCATTTGTTTGTCCTTAATTTATATAAACTCATACCGTAATATAAATATGGACATTCCACATCACTCTTTAATTCCACTATCCCATTTATTATTATAAATGCGAAAGTTTGGATGTTTGTTACTCAATCACGTTTCAACCATTGTGCAACCACTGGACGGATCGGGATGAAACTTGGCATATGTGCTAGGTTAGGTCCTGGAATAGGACATATAAACATATCATACCTACGGGAAACCAAATTAATCGTTAAAAGCACTAAAGATATGTAAATATCGAAACCGACGCGGACGAAGTCACGGGCAAAAGCTAGTTTAGCATTAAAATAATAATATAGACAAATAACGAGAAAGTGCCTTGAAACATTTTTTTTAGCAATTATCTTAATAAATATAAGTAACATACATAACATTTAATATTAACTAAAATAAATAATTTATTTCATTTGCTCATTGGACCTCTTTTATTATTTCCTAAAAAAAAATTATAACACTACGACAGGAAAAACATTTGCCTGACTCGTATCACAGAAGCCTTACAGCTCAGCCTTTCACAGACTCATATTCGTCTTGCAATTGTGAACTTCCCGCCCTCTACAGTAATGTACCTATCTACTATTATTTATAGGTATGTTAGGCACCAAAACTCAGTACTGTCGAACTGACTACATGGACATCTATTCGGTAAACGTTTCATTTGAAAGTCCACCAAACAAAAGTTGTTCTATTTCTGGTTACAATACTATTATAATAGGTTGAAGGTAATGAGAAACTTACAAAATGGACGTACGTACATACAGTATTATTTCCACAACAATAAACCTTGACTTGTTTTTTAGGGGCTAAATTATATTCTGATTCATTGAGACGCTTTTGAGTACGACACAAGTATAAACTTACACCATTTGTCAACTATTGGCCAATGCATTTAATGGCAGTAGGCGCAAGGCTATGATCATTATAATTCCTAATTAAGTTACGCATCGGATTATACGGTTAATGGCCGTTCGGTGGACTTTTTCCAGCAGGTCGAATCGCGAACACTTCACGCTTTGTTAGTTATATCATTGTAAGCCTGGGCGACCATGAAACACCCGATTATAGACAAAAACAACAGTTTAGACCAAATGATAACATTGAATTAACTGCGGTTTATTGTTTCGCGCACTTTTACTTGCGCATTACTTAGAGTAAAGTGGTAAACAACCCAACTGACATTATGCTGTCTCTAACATTCGGAGTGATGAGCGAAAATCCTGACTTATTCCAAAAAGTATTTAAACGTGTTCTGGTATAGATTTTTAATATGCTTATTGGTAAAAGATAACATCGTGAGGAAATCGCCAGACGCTGAAGAATTACGCTAACATGTAAGGATTTATTACCGCGTAACTAAGTACGTTTAAAAGTTTAGCAATAGTGATTTACTAACCACATTTTAAGTTAATTACAGGATATTATATAAAATCTTCGAAAAACAGACATGACTAAGAACTTATGCGCTTACATGAATTGTCGTGATTAAAAGTATTTGGATAGAAACAGCGATTGTAATCCGTGGGAGTCAAACACATGCGCAGAAGTCGGTCAAGGACTCTATAATTCTCACACATTCAATGCATTTGCACGTATAAGAATATATTATGCTTATAAAAACGAAATTGATAGTAGTAAAACAAATTGTTGACTAGAAAGGAACGGAAGCAAAATACAAAAGAAAATATACTCGTGTAAAGTTTAAATAAACAATATGCTAATATCTGTGATATACTGCTTTAAAGAGTTGCTTTAATGTCGAAACAAAAATTATAACAGTTAAATTATTAACTAAATGCGTATCTTGTACTTGATTTTCATCTTTAACAAATGTAAAGAAAATATTATTATAGGTATATACATATAATAATAATTAATTTACAATAATACAGAACTTTCGGTTTATATAGTAAGTTGGTTAATAGACAGAAAGGTTATATAAATACTTATTATAATTTATAGTGCGAATACGTCGTCCAAGCTAGTGCCGAGCGGCATGGATCCCAGTCCCAGCACGCTGGCGCCATTGCCGCGTTGTTTGGCGAGACTTACCCTCTGGGCATAGTAGGCCGCTCTGAGGTCACCAGAAGTGTGCACCAGTCGGCCAAGTGGCGATGTCCTTGACCAGTTTTTTGGTGTCGGACAACCACGGACCCAGGGTCTCCACTGCGAAAGCCGAAAATTCATGATGCACGGTCAGCGCCGAGTACTTTCGCCGCTTGGCCGTTTGAGCACTCTCGGCGACAGCACCGGCTCTAGCCGCGATGCCCTGCATGTGGGACGACGCCAGGGTGTCCACGCATGTCGCGTCCCACACTAGCGTTCACCTCAGGGACCACAGCACCAGTTATTATAGTGGCAGTTATTTACAATAATTAAATGTAAATAAATAACTGAACATGATATACGAAATATTTGTACAAAAGTGTACAAACTAGTCTTGCAAATCGAAGAACATCATCCGATATTAAAGTGCAATACAACAAATTATGCAAGCGGAAGCTTACCACCATTGGTGTAATGCTGTCCAGGGTCGCAGTTCAACTTTTAAATATCAGGAAACTGTCACAGAATGGAACTTCCTACATTATCATTGCCATTCATTTATGGAAGCTATATTGGTGGTCCTGCTATAAAATTTATGCGCAAACGTCTTTTTATTTAACTCTCAAGTCGCTACAAGGATAGCCACTGGGCATTGACATAGTTGAAGGAACCTATAACTATATATATATATATATATATATAAGGACCAAAAAATGAAAAGAATTTATAATATTATAAAAGAGGTGCGATTCTGCACATTTCATATATATATATATAAATTAAACCTTTTGGAGGTGCCGTCATTGCTTCAATTTAAAGAACAATGGGATTTCGCCGCGATCCAATATATCGAAATAAAAAAGTTCCGGCACCTGGGAACTTAATGCTGTTAATTACATTTTATATACTTCATTTTGGAATACTTATACAACACATTGTTATTTTTAAGGGTAACCATACATACAAAATTATAAACGATTACATCAACCTAGTTGAAGCGCCATACAAAAGACATCAACGCGCACATTTTTTTTTGTAGTGCACAGAAATCTTCTTCTTCTTCTCTGTCGTTCCCTCACTGCTGAGGATCGCGACCGTATAAAATGCGCCTCCATGCATAGCGGTCATTGGCCAGCCGCACTGCTTCATATAAGGATCCGCCAGCCACCCTCCTCACCGGGTCTGACCACCTCGTCGGAGCTCGTCCTCTGGCACGCCTGCCCTCCACTTGTCCCAAGATGATGAGCCTCTCCAGGTCGTGCTTGGGAGATCGCACAATGTGACCGTAGAAGCTTAGAGTCCTTTCATTGCAGATAGTGGAGAGCCGTTTTGTTATGAACAAATTATGCAAGCGGAAGCTTACCACCATTGGTGTAATGCTGTCCAGGGTCGCAGTTCAACTTTTAAATATCATGTTATGCACAGAAATACTACCTACCAAATACTAGTCAGTTCCATATAAATTAGTCTATCCATTTTGTATTACGCGGAAACAAATATAGCTAGGATATCTGTATTGTTAAAATAAATGTTTTTCAAATACAAATCTCCGTCTGATCTTATTAAATTCACGGTATTATAGTAGGTATATGAAGTCAGAACTGCAGCTCGTTTATATTATTCAACATATTTTCGGTATCGGTGACAATCTCAATTTCAAAATAATAACCCACATATAGATTTAAAACAGTAACCCGGATTTGATAAAACTAACTTATTTTTTTCTCATTCAGAAAGTGTCCGGAACTGAATTACGCAACAGACTGGTCCTCGTTAATTATAAATAAATATGTGGGGACATTTCACACGGCCACCTAATCCCAAAACTAGGCAGAGCCTGTAATATGGGTTTCAGACAGCTGATATACATACATAAATACATAATATAATATATAAATAACATCCAGTCACAAGGCAAACACAAGTGCTCATCACACGGATGTTTGCCCTGGGCGGGATTCGAACCCGCGACCCCGAGCTTCGCAGGCAGGTGTACTACCGACTAGGCTACGGGGCCGACGAACTGTTGTTTTTGTGATTAACTGTTGTTAAGAATTTGCAATTATTAATCTGTTTATTAAATTAAAAGCATTTATAGCCTTTTATGTTAATAAAAAATATAATTGCCTTTGAATTGTTACAACGCTTATCACTATGTGGTATTGAAGATTTAAATAGGCTTCAAGTGCAGGGTCTGCCTGGTATGCACTATGTTTCTACCGCAATGTGTGCATTGCTAATAGCTACGTAGGTCCATTCCAAGCGAGTAAAGTCGCGGGCAATGCATAGTAAAAAAACATTAACCTCTATAGATGGAGCATAAAACTGTAAATAAGTATAAAATGTTATGACCCACCGACACGAAACGTAAGACAATAACATTACTAACTAGACAGCCAAAATATTATTTCAAAAATTCTAACGTAATTATTGCCATTCCAGTTTATTATTAGAAAGTGCCATTGTAAAAAATAAAACTTTTCTGACCAAATCTTGAGATCAACAAAGTCGTGTTCAAGGTTACAAAAGGCTATATTATTGGGAAAGGTCTACTACATTATTTAAATAGGTGTCGTAAGTTATTGCACTGTTGGAATTCTTGAATAAAATTTACGGAATGTTACGCATTGTGCATTAATGTGAGGTACATAACATACAGAGGTCAGAGGTGATTCAAGCTAATTTATAAAATATTGTGATAGGTACATAATGCTACCTTTGTTTTAGTAGCTTTGTATACGTTTCCAAACACACCGTTAAAATTACAATTAGATCCATGGATGTTTGGACTTTGTCATTATTTCTTTTGATATGAAACATTTATTGCGAAACCTGCTGAATAAGGAAGGTGAGTTCATGTAATGTGATGAGATGACGTTAGATGATGCACAATAGGGAAGGTCTATATTTTCTAATAATAGACGTTAATAAAAGTCTGATGATGATGTTTTTTTCAAACAGTTCTATTTCCAAAGGTAGGATGGTTTAGTGCAGTAGTGTCCATTTGGAGGGGTACCATACTACTTCTGCTACTACTCGTAAAATCAATGCACGTATTACTGTGTTCTAGTTTGAAGTGGAAGAGAGTCAGTTTAATTACAGGGACACGAGGCATTCCAACCTAGTCCTCAGAGTGGTAACGCACTTAGGCCCTTGCAGGTTAATTATATAACTAATTATTTATGAATTAATTAATTATATAATTTTAAAGATGACTCTTATAATCTACTAATATGGTAATTTATAATAATAAACTATTTGAAACTATTTATTTAATAAGTGACAGTAGCCACTTAACATCAGATGGGTTGTTTGTGAACAACTCAACTCGTATAGGATGATAATATTTATTTGTATAAAACTAGTTTTTCGTAAATCTTCGTTCGTGTTTGATGATCATTAATAAACATCATCCATATCCATATCAAAACATTTAGAAGCTTGTTAATTTGCAAAGGAATTCTAAAAATTTAACAAGCTCACTCGAACAAACTTTCTCTATATATAATAAGTAGCTAATATCTAATAACTATCCAATATTTATGGACTGAGAATTGAGGCTCGACCCACACAAATACTCTCTTAATCATTCACATTATCGTTACTAATTATTTATCATTACATATTCATTACAAAATCACATTAGTTAATTAATTTCATTATATTACACTTAGACCGGAAGTATAGAATACCGGAAGCATAGGACCATTTTTCGAAAGGACAACTTCAGTATGGATGAACTGGTGATTACCATAAAACACATTTTTAGGGTTCCGTAATAAAACTAGGCATCCTTATAGTTTCGCCATGACCGTTTGTCTGTCTGTCCGGTGTTTTACTAACAGACTATTATTAGTACTATAAAGCTTACATATTAATAAGGCCTACAAAGTTGTAAATTACATCTATGAAATAAATATATTCGGGCCCCATAGGGGCGGAGGCGATTACAAAATCCTTCATGGTATTAATGATTATGGCACAGGCCCGAGGTTAGTTATTTGTGACAATATTATTACCACTGTGATATCGTGCTATCGCAGTGTCCTGATACAAGGTCTGGTCTGACAGTCATGCTTCGATTTCCAAGGCCACCAGTGAAGGTACTGGAGTAGATATGGACAGTCAGCCACATATCTACCAAACAAGCAAACTATAATAAATAATACATACCAACAAAACTAGTAATTTTACGACAGTATTTTTTAAGCTATACGTAATTAATTATTTTATTTATTATAGGTACCTGGTTTATCTAAGCACCACGATGACGTACAAAACGTACTTAAAGTTTACAGCCACGAAGCCTATGTTAACATGAAATAAAACGCATTAAAGTGAAAAAAGGCAATTATCAATCAGGCAAAATTTAAAATTAAATTTAAATGACCTACATATGATTTTGATTGAGACAGATGGAGTTTTGTATAAAAAGATAAATATAAAAGCAACTAACTACATTACTTTTTTGTAAACATTTCAATGTCACTTGCTTGCTTTTTTTATTTACCTTTTTGTAAAAAACTTCAATTTCGTAAGAAATTTAAATTTCAAATCATTGCTCGATGACTTGATAAGTGACATAATATATATTTTTTACTTTATTGCTGTAGATTTTTCATGTCAACTTAGGCTTCGTAGCTTACGTAGAAATTTAAGTATAACCAAAACTAGAAATCGGTAACTGAGAGTAGGACTGTCTGTACTCTGCCCAACAGTGGGATGTATAGTACAGTCCATGAGCTATTAGAAAGCAATTCGAGTGTAAGAGTAGACTTCGGATAATAACGGAAATACACGAATGTAATATTACTGTACTACTGTGCATAAACTAATCAAAACTTTTTAAAATTATCTCACAAAGTTAAAGTTAAACATCAACCCAAAGTAAACCTTTTATCTCAATGTTTTACACTCGCTTTTTGATAGTACACGTTAATACGATATGACTTTGTGTGTACGTATCGTATCTATCTTAGTAACAATAATGTCAATGAATTCAAATTTAGAAAATCTGCACCTTCATTTATTCATGGATATATTGAGAGTTTTAAACCCCCATAGTATAATTTTATACAATATTAACATTTAATTTAAAAATAGCGAATTGTGATAAAAAATAATTATGATGGTACTGACCGCTCTATATAGTTCAAATACGAAAAACACAACACTCTGTAAGAATTTAAAACGAATACAAATGTAGTAACAAATATTACATTAAATCAACAATAAGACTAAATGTAAAATATAATGAGCAATCATATAACAATCATACTTAAACACCCATTTCACCAGCGGCCATCCTCTATAACTCGACAGCATAATAATGATTAACATCGAGAGAAAATGCAGTGATTATCTAGTCTGTATAATCTAACTCAGACACATAACAATATAACTGGCTATTTCGTTACTCACTACTACATAATATAAGAAATATATAAGTATCGAAAGTTGAATGACTAAATCGCTGAAAGCGATAAGGCCTCCGTTGTACACTCATCATCATCATCATCATCAGCCTAAATACATGGCTGAGTGGGCTGGACATAGGCCTCCCCAATAGAATACCACTTTTGGTTAGGTGTCCATTGGGGGATTTGCCATAATCACCACGCTTGGCAGGCGGATTAGTGATCGTAGTAATGATCTTAATATACACACACAAAAGAACGCTGCTGCCCATCCCTTTTGCGACACACACGGGAAAGATAAGGGTGTCCTTATTCTAAGCCGGGAACCACACGGCAAAAGCCGTTGTACACTAAATTCATGCTTCTATGTATTTTTTTTTTTTATAAAATTTTATATGTTTTGGTGCATAATAAAAAATATTTGAATTGAATTTAATGACTCAGGAGCAATATGCAGATTTCTGGATCTAGAAAGATGAACATTATTTAGAGTTAGGTATTAGATTATTTGTTATGTTATGAATGATTCCTAATTTTACACATATGGGCGTATAAACTCATTACATATTATTTATGAATTTTTTTACTGAACAGTTGGTTGTTTTTAAACGTTTCAACTATCAACTAACTGCGCCGCAAAATCTCTAATAAACATTAATGAATCCCCGAAGTAGGTATTAAATGTTTCGCCGACTTACCTACTTCATTTCATTTCAACTCTTTTTGTGGCCACCATATTACATAAAACAATAACAATTGTTGTTGGGAAGGGTTAATTACCGATGTTCAAACGGAGAGTGATTATCATCCATCACCCATCCAACAGCGAAAGAGGTATTGAAAGCGGTTCAGTAGTTACAACGTCCATCCGTACGTCCGTCCTATCGTCTAAAATTTTCCTCTTTATCATTACCGCTACTATAGACAGACTAGCAAGTTTTAATTTCGCGAGGGAACAATTTTTCAATAACAATAAAAAAATCTTATATGTCCTGTATTGATCAGTCAACACATTAGGCAAAAAGTTACATGCTTAAGTTCAATCAACGGTATTACAGTTCATTAACCCTAGTGAGAAATAATGGCAGTCACGTAATAATTAACACTTAGTTCGTGCTTCGAACGCCAATATATGCAGTGGATTAGACTAATCGCAGGTGTGTCAAACCAAAGGCCCGTAACTCTTGCCTGAGCGGCCCTAAATAAAATAAAAATGGAATCAGAGCCTTAAAACGTAAAGTATGTCTGTATATTTTATGCTTTGGCTGTTACAAAACATATTATAAATAAATAATGCATAAAATGGTATTGCGTAAACCGTCAATGTTATTCAGGCTACTTTGTCGGATTCGTCTCGTAAATCATTGCTATTGCATTGTTAGCATATTTAGAATTTAAATTTTAAAAACGGGGTATAAGTGTGAGTAAAGGTGTCTAATTGGGAGGAGTGAGCACACATTTTGTTTGTGAGGCCGACGATTCAAACCCGGGAACATACCGGAGGTTTTTTTTTATAACATGCCAGGATTTCCGCTTAAATAAACCCTATTCCGAACCTACAGTCGAGTAAATTGTTGTGAGGCCGTTACCCTTATAGTATAGAGGGGTGTGGCATAACTTGATTGTCCTTTGTTACTCGTAAATACTCAATTGAATAGAAACTTTTATTAGCCTAGCATCACCTTTTAATGCCTTCAAAGAGCTATGCAAATCGTAGCCTAAAGTCTACATGGCTACTGTAAAATTATTCCTTATTTATTTGAATCTGTAGGTGTATACGCATATAAGAGGCAAATATTTATAAATCTCGGATTACAATACAATAGGTAGTTGTGTCTTGCCTAATGTTTCTAGTTACGCATGAAAAAACTTCGTTTTTGTGCAAGAAGTATGAACAGGCGCCGCCGCCGCCCGGTACTGCACCGATTAAGTACCCATACACGGTGTAACCAAACTAAGTCGTATTTTGAACACAGGCGAGTGTTCATTAGGAGCATTAGGCACAGGTATCGATTTAGAACTCATACGAGTTTAGAACTAAATTAAAAATGCAAGAAATAGGTATACTTACTCCACCACGCCTCTCGCCTACAACCCTATTCTTGTGTTTTTTTTACCCCAAGTGGGTATGAAACTTTTTTCATATTTCCCATAACAGTGGTAGCAAATCTAGTGATGGGAATCGGTACTATCCCACTTCCCACTAATATTATAAATTGAATGTGAAAGTTTTGATGTTAGTTACTCAATCACGCTTCAACCACTGGACGGATCGGGACGAAACATGGTACACATATAGGTTAGATCCTGGAATAGGACATAGGATAGTTTTTAACCCGAAAAAACATCTGATTCCTACGAGAAATACATAATAATTTGTGATGTTAAGTTGTCCACGTGGACGAAGTCGCGGGAAACATCTAGTAAGGAATAAAGCACACCACTTACGGTAGGTGTAAAACATATCAAAACGTCTGAGGAAAAGGATGAATTTAGTGTACAATGCCGACCTTATCACAGCGAATTTTTGCAGGCAACCTTTGGGTGTTGAGGAATTGTAGAGGTTTATGAAAAAGGAACTAAAATAATGATTAATGTCAAACTAAAATAAAATAAGGTTTGAAATTTATATTTAAATTTGGAAAGCATCTCGGACACAAAACGGATTGATTACTACAACGTATATAATATCTATAGTAAGTAACAATCGGGCATCGTAATGGTGGACAAGCACGCATAGAACGCACTAAAATGTGGTATCCGCAGCACGCATCGCGCCCGTCCATTGCCGCGAAAATAATGTTGCCAGACGCCCCACCTGAATACTAACTCCCCCTCTGACACTGGCAGTCAGTTCAATTCGAATCCTAAACAGCCGTATGTATAGGTATAATGGCCACATAGTTAACGTTGATAAAGATATATTTTTCACTTCTCCTTTTCGAAAAGTGTGTTACTGTTTCTGAAGGGAAAAGTTACTTTTTTCCTCCCTAGGGTACCAAAAATATGACCGTGTATGTGTCCGAAAAACAGATGCCGTCAAGAACTCAATTTCATAGCATCCTGCCTAATACAAGTACCGATAAATACATGGAAATGAGGGTGTATCGATTACACAAGGGTGTAACGCTAAATCGAGCTACCCATGGTATTTTGTATATAGAGTACATCTTGGAAAATAGCAGTAACAATGTGTGATAGTGTCCATGAAGGCCCTGAAAAGTGTTTCATATCTACCGCAGATCCAGATTTAAGGCTGAAAAGGCATGTCAAGTCCACATACTTGCCAAATACGTACGCTTCCCGAAGCAGAAAATCAACTTTTACCACAATGTCGGAACATAAAACATGTTTCGTAAACAGGAACTGTTTGTACCCACGTAGGTACTTGGTCTGCTGTGAATGCTAACCGCGCCCGTGTGATGTTAAAACTTGATGTATATGTTAAAAAAAAATGGGAGTATCTTCAAGAAAATTGTATTTTTTCCCGCCGCGGTTATTTTGAAGTCGAAGAAACCAGCTTGGCACAAATGAGTTCTCAGCAAAAAAGATCTATCACTACAATTTCAGTAAGAAATTCTTCATACGCTGAATAAGTATTTGAGATATTTGATTTGAAAAAGAAGTTGAATAAAATAAATTATGTAGTATTAGTTGAAAAATAAAAGGCGGGGTTGGACAGAGATATCAGGGTTAGCAAAACTCACAACGAAGTTATTCTGCGAAAGCTGCAAACATCTAACAACAATATTATTTTCGTTACCTACTTAGCAACATCCACGATAGTCTACATGCTGACTGAATTGGACGAATTGACAAACTTCAAACACAAATTTTCGTACTTTTAAAGTAAACCGTAAGTAAAATTAAACACATAATTTGTAATATTATATTATTTATATACCTACCATGAAATGTAATTTTTATAACTCATACATTAAAAACCACTCTTTTATTTAAATTAAGAAAAAACTACCTATAAATAATTAATTAGGTTGGAATAAAGTGCGTCCGTATTCACTTCCGGTTTAGAGGAAAATCTCACGAGGCCTCACTAACCCTAGGCAAGACCCAATAATTAAAAAGTATTATACGTCAGAACGAAAATCTTATTATCGATCTACAAATGCCTAATGTCGCAACCAACACTTCAAATCACGGACGTACGAGCAGAAAGAGCCAAGGTCAGAGAAACAATGTTCCGATCACATCGATGGGTCAGTTCAATACTTCAATGCTATTTTAAGTTGCAATCGCTTCGCCTTAGCCAATCTTAAACATCATTAATACCATACAAACAAAAGAAAACTATATTGATTATTATGAAAGTCAAAAACTTCAAAATTAAGTATCAGAACAATGTTTTTAGTAGTTCTCCTATAGAACTGACCCAACAATAGACACCCACAGAATGCGGACGGTGACGGACGGGCTGCGGGCAGCAGCTAACGTGATGATATCTATCATAATAACTCTTAGATGATAAGGTAGCATCAAAGTGTTATAATAAATTATGTGACATGTTATCATTTATAACAAGATATAGCAACTAATAGAAAAAAGTGTCAATTTACGAAGAGCTTTCGCCGGCTTTAAATTTCACCCTGACTAAATATCACAAATTGCCATATAATTCGTAGCTGCTTTGATGGTTTTTTTCAATCATTGCTTTAGTTAAGCCGGACGTATATTAAACAAGGATTATGAAACCTTCTTTACTTCTTTCTTCTTAGAAATTTTTTAGCAGTCAGTACCTAATGTTTCCTTCGCACCCACTTTTCTTGTCATATGTTTCTCCGTATTGGCGTCATAAAGTCCCTTCTAAGAGTTTTAACAAAATATATTCTATTTCCTGTTCCGTTTTACAATTCTCCAAAAATCCTATTTTTGATCTTAAAATCTTATTTTCAAACATATAAAAAAATCTCCGATTGCTAGTATTTATTTGCTCGCGATCTGCGCTCCCTAGCAGGTCCGCAAATATCTGATTCTTGGGATTCGTTGCGGCAATATTCCAGGTTACGTTGTGTAAAGTTCTTTGCGAATATAGAGCCTCTACAAAATTACCGGAAAATTATTATTAATTAAGTGTTTCCCTTTTATATATCCGTAAACTTTCTGTATTTTTACGTATATGAGCGAGGTCCAAGCATGAAGCTGGCAGAATCACCGCCAAGTTAAGATGAAGATATATTTTTTTTTAGTAAAATTGGAATTGTACTTCTTCGAAAATATTAAGAAGAAAAGTTGGGAACGCGGCATATAGAATCTTAAACTAATCACAAATAATGTCGATATACAAATTTACCTACTTTACAACATTTTTAACTACTTATTCAAGTTAGAAAATCCATCATCACGACGACGCGTGCTCTATAGCTTTAATGTAAATAGTAAATTAGAAGATCTTATTATTTTTTCATATAGTATCGTGCATTAAACATAAAATAATGCTAGGTACATTTTTATTGAATCACAAAACTGATGTCGTAGAGGTATTCTTCCGTTATCTCATCGCGCAGTTTTCGAAAGGTCATCATCGCCAGGAAAGTGAAACTGGTTTAAGCCGAAAGTAACGCTTACAAAACGCGAAGACGCACATAAATATACGATTATATTGGTGTTGACGTGATCGTACTAAAATAGTTATAAAGACTAGTGAGGGCCAACATTGCAGTTGCGTGCTGGAGCATTAGCGGTTGAGTAAAGTGTAGGTAAGGGAATGGTACCTTTCCCTTACGTTATAAATAAGTACGTGTACATCTTAACCTAGAGTCAGTCTGAAGTCTAGACAGACTTGAGACGCACTTCTAAAAACTTGTCCATCAACGAATGAGTTATTTGAATAACAATACAACAAAAAAGTAAGTTAATGGCGTTAAAGTTAAGAGATTAGGTTTTGGGTTATAATATTAATACCTAACAATATGTTGTAGGTATCTGTGATAGATCAAAGAATCGTGATGTAGACTATTTCTACTAACATAATATACTTTATAACATGATATAAAATATTTACTAACCAGTAAAACCAGCCATGCAAATAAGAAATTAATTATATTTACAAAATGTTAAATAGATATATCTACCGTAAATTAATTGGTGTTCATTTTGAATTCGTTTCAACAAAGTGTTTTAGGTTCATTTTAGAACAAAAGTGTTTTTACGTAGTAGTAAGTGTTGTAAAATACTTTTGTATAACTGTTGGAATTTATATGAAAGTATATTATGAAATACTATTTCCATTAAACTGCTGTCAAATATCTGAGACAAGAGATAATTACTTGTGTTTTCTGTAGTACAATGAGCTTAGCTCTTAGAGGAAGATGGGAGGATACCTGGCAAACAGGGCAATATTTTTATTATCTGAACTAGCTGTACCCGCGGCACCGCTCGCATGGACTACAGAATTATTCCCCTCTCTAGATCCCATTGCCCCCCTCCCCCCATTCCAACTACCACTGCCACCGGCACTGTAGTCCTAACTCATCGCGATCTGAATTCCGCCAAGCATTATACTTCACATTATTCTTTGAAACTATAAAGTCATATAACTCTTGATATAAGCCGATTGCGATGAAATAAAACTAAAGGTTAGTCCAAATTAAGCCCTGTATTTTTCTGGAAGCTACATCATAATCAGTTCAGTAGTTTTAACGTTATGAGTGCACAAACTAACAGACAAAAATTCCAAAAATGATCTTTATGTATTCTAATACTTATCCTTAGATATCCCCCATTCTTTTTGTTGCAAATATGTTCAATGGACAGACGCGAAGTTTACGTTTTTATTTATTAGATAAAAATAATATGGCAAAATCATTTCTTACATAAGTATTTAATAATCTCATATTCATCATCTTCATCTGTGTTATCATACATATTATTATCGGGAGAATTGACTGATTATGAAATAATAGTCGAACCCCCTTTGCAGATACCCCTACTTAAAACGAGGGATAGATGTGGACAGTGATTGATTTATTCGACTTATACGCTCGTAAAAGTAATTGTTCGCCTTCGCTGCACGTACAGCCTTCATGAACCGAACCTACTATGACATGAACACTCTGTGCACTCAACGCAACTATTAGTGAAGGTGAAACTACATATTTCCTTACAAATTTACCACTTTGCTTGTTTCTTTCCTCCTTTTATTTGTCCCTTTTCCTTAAATGGAAATGATATGTGTATTTTTAGTGTCTTTCTTTGACTATAAGTCCGACGTTTGGAGTCTTAAAACTATTATTTAAAATTCACCCCATCCTAGCTCACCTTATCTTATCTTCTTAGGGGGCCAGGAAGACCTGGCGACACTTCGACCCTTCAGGATCTTTTGTGCCAAACCCCTGTCCACCAACGGTGCCCCAAGCCGATTTGGTGGACTTCACATACGCCTCAGAATTTCTTCTTTGGCATATGCAGGTTTCCTTACGATGTTTTCCTTCACCGAAAAGCCTGTGGTATTATGAATAAACCGAACTTAACGTACGGGCGGGGTTTGAACCCACGACCTTATTGCGGGTGAGGCGAGTGCACAACCAACCGGCTACCACGGCTCTTTAGCTCACCTTAGTATCAAATCTTATCTACAAAATATTTAGATCATAGATACCAAATAAATAGAAATAAACTTGGTTAATTAACTTGGTCTTTCAGATAATTCATTCATACACACACACACAAACTTAACAATTCTGACAATAATTGAAAAAAAGAGTTACTGAGATTTAAGTTTTTTTTTTACACGGAGACGCCTTTAATAACGTCTGAGGGCCTGCCACCAAGTAAGCATTTTAGTTAGACGCCAAAAGCTCATCAGAATATAAAACATGATCTGTTAGAGACTAATGGCTTTCTAGTTAGACAGATATTATTCGAAATGCTTATGTAGTAGGCCCACAGGTCCCTGGCTTTTACTTGAGAACTGAGCTTCATTTAGGCACAATTTGTAACCAGACAGAACAAGACAAAGTCCGCGAAAAAATTAGAAATAACATAATAACAATAATCTGGTTTCCCCCCATATTCCCTTTCATGCATGTAATTAAAATGGGCGACATTTTAGAACGCTTATTATTGACCTACTATGCAATCAATCAATCAATCATGTAACTGCGTTTGGCAGTGAAGCAACAGTAAAGAGGTCGGAGACTGAACTTCAAGTTACAACCTCTGTTATAGGTTATAGGTGAATTAAAAAAAAGTCTGTGAACACATCGGTGATATAAGAGCACTCGTGTGCAGTCAGTGTTTTTGTAGAAGTTATGACACGTAACCTGTCTAATTACAAGCATTGGTCTCTGATTGTAATCGAAGGCATAAGCACAAAATATATTTAGAGCATGACCTGACCGCATTCCCGGCGCGGCATCGATTAACTCGATCTGAATTGCAACAATCCATCATTTTTATTGTTATTAGGGCTGCAACTTAATCGAACACGTTGAGAAAAATGCCTGCGTAATTTTCCGCAACAAGCCTGGCCACGCTGAAACTATTATACATTGCATAAGTAATATCAGACTAATGATCAAATGTTTGCGAGGCAGGTATCTAGACAGGCTTGATTGTCTTATAGATCGGTTTAGAGGTGACATTCGTATCAATCAACAACTAGTTTCGGTGTTTGCGTCAGAGTGGAGGATTAGCGGTTGGCGCCGACTAACGTGGTGTGGTTCGCGTGACCCGCCGCAGCGCCGCCAGCCGCCGCCGAGCTGTTCGTGGCAGCCGCCAACTGCCAGCCGACCGCCACTGGCTGCCCTTGACATATCGCTACTCTACACGTAGAAAGTACAATCATCACACTTCATCGGCCGGACAGCTATATTGTTAACTCAACAGACCACGCAACATAGCCCACGTCACTTTTAATCTTAAATTTATTTTTAGAGCTGTTCATTACTCACCCGATTCCTGGACATATTGTTATATAATATCGCGTGCCCAGGAACCTTCTTACGAAATTGCATTTGTGCATTAGTGTACCTTTTTAAAGAAGTAATTAAAAACTTAGAAATGTATTTGGATTAAGTCACCAAATGTAAATTTGGTCTTTCGTCTGGTATTTTTTTTATTTCACTCACCCTTATCAATAAGCAACATTTTTAAGCACATAAATGTAATGGAATATTTTAGGCCTGGAATTCCAGATTGCCACTTTTATCTTCTATTAAAATATGTTACCCAATTGTAAGTTCATTATCATCATTATTCATCTCATCACACTGGGAGAATGACGGAAGGCGTAGAGGTTTCGTGTCCATCGATATACCTACGACAGGCGAAAGTAAAGTGAGATGCAACGTAACAACTGTACGACTAATTGACATACACACAGTAACGTGCTCTCACGAAACAAACTCTAATAGACTTCCAGAAGACTATAATTAACCGTTGTTTAGTGAAACGAATAAGGCATTAATACTAATAATAAAAAAAAATGAGACGAAATAAGCAATAAAATAACACATCTATAAGTAGTAGCAAACAATAACGACGCTTCCTTCACATGTAAAAGCGAAAGCGAAGGTCGCACGAAGATGCGTCTCCGAGGCGAACGCCGTAGCCGACCGGTAGCTCAGGGAGATGGGACTGAGTTGTGCAATAATGTGTGTCGCAGATTTTCGGGAGGTATATAACATTCCGTTTACAAGTAATATGTATATGTAAAATGCGGATACGAAATTGTGACGCAGTCGTGGACGCAAACTCTCTCTAATCGTACCGGGAATCCATGATGTTATTTCTCCACCGAACAACACTCAAGGCAAAAAAAATTACTTTTCACCATTTGACACTATGGTACTACTAATAAAATCTCCTCGACCGTATAACCCTTTTTCCAACGGACTCGTCTGGGTGGGGTTCGATATTTAGACCTTAAAAACGCTAAGCCACGGCACTCCAAACCGGGTTACTATAAATTCATGTCGTGCTCGCGTCGTTGTCGTGTTGTCGCGTCGTGGTCGTGTCGTACACGTTGCCGCTCTCGCGTCAACTAGCTAGACTCGTCTTCGCGACCTTCACTTTCGCTTTTAACGTGTCGTGTGAGCTTAGTCATCGCACTGAGCTTGCACATCAGGATTACATCGCATCCATTGCATTCAGGGTCTACTTGTGCATTCGTATGTTCAGCCAAATTTTTTACCTACTACTATTATATATTTACAGTCACCTAGTTCACATTTTGGTACGTATTTATTACCATTTAAGTGACTCGAACGTTCGTTTAGAACGACCTTAAAGGTTCCGTCAGAACGGTAAAGCTTTGGAACATGCACGTAAAATTGCCCAGAGATGAGGGATACCTAAACTAGTTTTTTTTATTACCCTGATATTCGGATAATGGTTAACATTGACGGAACCTGTACAATGTGAGTTTCGTAGTTTTTAGTGATTTTATCTTTGCATTAACAATCGTTACTGCTTTATGCGTTGGCCCCCTTTGAATGTGGGTAGGGACCTAGTCCAGCTGCTAATTTATCAAATACAACTGTACAGCAACGATTGGCAAAAGTACTATTGACATTTAATTAAAACCTATGGGATTTTTGCCACTCTTTTCCTCGACACTTTCCTATTTTTTCGATATAGGTACCTATAATATGTAACTATTCATTCAGAAAGTGGTACCTACCATGTGACTTTCAGTGGTTGTTGTGAAATGATAGTGTCGTGGCAACCCTAAACAGGCCTAGCTCGACGGAAATACAGCGGTTACAACAGCACATTGCCGAGTACGAGGGAAATTCAAATCCGACCGTTACCGCTGGAGGATATCCGCAGCACAACCACTCACCATTCCACGTTCAATGAAATTTCATTCATAAATGTCGAAACTGCATGGTTCTGCATATTTTATACTAGTATCTCGCATACCAACTTGTATTGGGAACTATTTTCCCGTGGTAAAAAGAAGCAATTTTTCATTACACGTAATTATTATCAAACTGCACAGCCTACCTATTTTTTAAATTATTTATATCTTCTACCCCAAGATTATCTGAAAGAAATAGCAGAAAATGATAAGACCGCCTAGTTTGTACACTTGTACTTACCTACTCTGATTTTGTATATTTCTTTTCTTTTTTATATGCAATAAAGTACATTCAATTGAAGTAAAAGTACTTTTTTCACTCGATTAGTATAATAATTATTAATCAAGCTATTATGAATTTCGCTTAGAAGGTAATTTAGTAATTTAACCATTAATTCTGCGCAAAGCTGATTGTCTAATTATAGCGTCTTTTGTAACGGAAGCCAGAACCTTTTTTGGGTCGACAATCTTGCAATGAGAGATTCGTAAATATTGAAATTTCGTGGCTGTTTTAATCAAACGATTTGGAAGAAACGAGTACCTTCCTACCACGATGTAATATGTCTGCCATACATCGTGTTAAGAATCTCGTTTACATTCGAAATCGTTTAGGTTCATGAATACTAAAATATAGCAAATATACTTACATAATCAATGAATGACCCTTACAATGATTAAATCATTTATTTAGTTATGTACTCATAATATCATGTACGATAGGTTTTGATGTGTTGTTCGATTTGTTAAGAGTTTCGGAAGAATTTTAACATTTATAATATTAGTTCAATACATGTCTACCTATTGCATTCTTTATAGTTTTAAGAGACCAATCGTCACTATGTTGCTATTAAAATAGATTAAAGTACCTACTGTAACATTTATTTAATAACGTCATTATTTAGACTATTATATAGACTAACAAAAGAATTGAAAAAAAAAACACGTAAAAACCTTTAAACTTTCTTTTACACGTACGTCCATCAATGTACATCGCTTTGAAATCTAAAAACTGTACCACAGAGAAATTCAAACTCCGATTTGTATGCAATAACAAAACCTGACGCGATTTCTGTATTAGTTACGAGTGGATAGAAATGTTACGTTACATTTAAACAGCGAAAGTGAAAGAAATATAACTACAAGATGAGTTAATATTACCTAATTAGGAAGTGTCGTACAATAGTAACATTATTTAAACAATTGCTTAACACATCATCTAGATAGTCGTACGTAATACGAAGATTAAATAGAATAACTCTCTTCATAAAAACAATGCCACCACAATGTATTTACTTTTGTTTTACTTTAACACTTATTTTTATTTTTTACGTTATATGAAGTAGTTAATGTAGAACACTGAATCTAATTTAGATTAAAAGAAGAGTATTACGTATTAATTACCTATTGTAGGTATGTGGGTAGTAAAAACACCCGGTATACTTTAAAAAAATTAAATTTAGATACAAATTGTGACTTTTAAGTATTTTATTGAAAGTATAAACTGTAGGTATACGGCCTAAAATCTTATTCAACCTTATACCCGTCGCTTATACATTGTACCTACGGGGTTTGTGTTTGCTGTATTTATTTTCTAGTAGAAAATATAGCCCGTACGACTTGTGATTAATACCTAGACGTCCTTAGAAAATGTCCAAAGTTCTGCATATTTTAAGATATAAAAGTATCATATTCATGCACGTTAATGTCTTGACTGTTTAATTTCCAGTTTCTTAAAGGTCATTTGCACGAATACTTTAGCATTTTAAAGGCATCGCACGCCCGGTCGCTCGCTCATCGTAAATGAGCTCGACTCTAGTATTCCGAGCTTATTTGCGTTTTTCCACTGCTGATTATAAATCTAGTTACTTGCAGAAAGAACATCATTGATTGAAATGATAATCGTTTCATTCATTATGGACAAAAACAGATAAAGATTTTCGAATACATAAATAGAAATGAAAATTTTATTACGAGAGTTTACAACGAAGGTCAGGACGGGAAGGCGTTCAAAAGTGGACATAGACAGCATGATGATAATGATAAGAGTATATAAGTACCTAACGACCGGCATATTTACAAATCTATTTTAAATAGACATTTAAGTAAAGAGCTTCAACAAAAGTATATTTTCGTAACACATTTTATTTACTTCAATGCAATGCTGTTCTCAGAAAGGTTTAACTCAAGTTTAAGGAAAATAAATTACAAAGAACTGTTGTAGCTTAATCCACGTGTGAAGGACATTTTCAACCACAAATTGACACTTATATTTTAAATTCCAATAAATGATACTTCAAATATTTCGAAATCATTTATTCATTACCTACACAACTGGATATTGATTTAAACATTTATCTGGCGACCGAGTAATGACAGTAAATCCATTCAAATTATACAGACTGATAAATGTCTCAAACCGGTGACGGATAGCATCGGCATCGGTGCGAGGTCTGGTACTACAATAGTGAACACGTGTATATTATAAAGTAGGATATTCGTATAAAAGCCGTAAGCTGCTAGACGATTTTATACAAGTTAGCAAGCATGAGCATCGTGTGTGAATAGGTTAGCATTTGGAAATCTTGACGACGTAGTAGTAGCCTCGTACACATACACAACAAATTAAGTGATTACTTTTCAGTGACCTCTCTCTTATCTCAAGCGATGATTAACTTCAGGCTTGTCACCTAATCTCGAGACTTAGAATTTAGAATGTATCTTCTTACATCAGATGAGTAGTGTTATCTTTTGTGCCGTCTGTAGTGCTGTTATATACTCACTTAGCACATCTCCGTGTCGTAAATAGCAATCCGTAGAGAAAGTTTTGTCAATGAAATCTATGAGCAAGATCATTTGGACAATTCTTCACGACTTATGGCAAATGTTCTAACCTTAGATTATTTGGTTTTTAGTCTAAGGTTCTAACGGACATGAAGTTGAATTTTTTTTTGTTTGTAAATACGGTTGGTAGGGACCAGACGTTAGTATATTTGACTGTCATGAACTGTCTCCTCAGTAAGGAACGTGTTCAAAATTGATAATTGATTTCATTTTTGCTCATAGGTACTCAAGTATTAGCAGGTCAAACTGGATTTTGACTATGAGGATGTGATGATATTTGATAATAGTGATTGATATTATTTAATTACGTACTTAATTACAATTAGGTACAAATCACGACCTTACTGACGTGAATATGTAGAATACTTATTTAAGCCTCACACACTTTTTGTCTAACTAAATCGCTTGACATACTGATATCAGTTTGTATGAAACTGACACTTTTTGAATTATTCAATGTCGTATAATTTTTTTATATTCGAAGTTTTTATATAACCGTTGCAGTCGATCCCAGAACGACATACCGAATCGTGGTCAAGTGAATAAAAAATTAATCAAAACGATAATGGCGATCATTTTACACAAATTAAGACAACATGAAATTAAATGGCAATTGCATCAAAAAAATAATATTAGATTAAATTAGGCCAGGGCTATTTATATAAAATTGTTAGATGTAAGAAGATCCTGCTTTGGTGACGATTACTTAATATTATAAATGCGAAAGTTTGGATGTTTCAATATTTGGTATTTGGATGTATGGATGTTTGTTACTCAATCACGCTACCACCACTGGATGGATCGTAATGAAACTTGGCACACATATAGGTTAGGTCCTGGAATAGGGCACAGGGTAGTTTTTATAGTTTTTATCCCGAAAAAACATCGTGTTCCTACGGGAAATTTATAATAATTTATAATGTTAAGTTGTACACGCGGACGAAGTCGCAGGCAACAACTATTTGTATATATAGTATCTAGTAAGCATTTTTGAATGGAAATTAACATAGAGAAAGAGGGAGATAAAAAAAGGCAAATTACTGACACAAGAGATTGACAAGTTGAACTGATGGATGACAGGTCTAAAGAGCTTCTGTGCGACTGTCAAAGTGTAATTCGTATTTTCAACAACATTTTAAATGTTTGTTTTCAACGAGTAGGTGTAGTTGCTATCAAGCGACAGTGCGGCGGGCAGCGGGCCTATACGATTTCACCGTCTTAGTGAGGATATATCCGATACTATCTCCCACTTACAATCTGCATGATGCTATATTTACATAAATATGCACTGATACAAGAGAAAATTGCGAATAGGTAGGCGCGGCTTGGAAGCTTTGCGGCGGAAAGTTTGAAATGATGCCGCAAATTTGCGGTATGCAATGCAGCGCAGGATCCATATATACGTATTATTATTTCGAAAATAAAAGGTGAGTTGAGTAAATTATTCATTGTTTGTGGTGGTGTAGTGCTCATTGGTTGTAGGCGATGGTAATGGTAAGGAATCTGTTGAGTGCATATGCATTTTCTCAATTCTCATTATGAATGTTGGAGGTCTACTCCGTAAACATTTCGGCTAATATACTGATAAGCGTGTGGCATCTAAGTTAGACGCCACACGCTTATCAGAATTTGACACATCATCCGTTAGAGGGTACCAAACGACTTTGTTGTTCGACGGATATTAGCCGAAATACTTATGGAGTAGGGCCCTGGTGCATATTGAGCATAATGCGGTCCAAAGTCCGGTCAGGTTTTAGGTACTTATATATAGGTATGCAAAACATTGAAACCGCGAAGCCTGAGCGAGTCGTTATCTACTAAAATTTGGCCAACAGTGTTCCTAAACGACGACCAGTGGTGACTACCCGTTGCGACCATAAAGCAGCGTACGCGTGGCGTGCGATCAGCGGCGCCGCCACCGCCGCCAGCGGCCGGGCGCGGGCGCGCGCTTGCGCCCGAGACAATATGCGCGCGCGCTTAGTCGTGCATATTTTAAAAGCAATGTTTCGCAGGCTCCATTGAGAAATACGCGCCCTCATTCGTGATGCCAGGCGGTTAACATTAAGCAACAAAAACCTGATTTCCACACAATAAATCAGATCCGATCTTCGAAGCGTCATAAGTATGCGGCTCAGACGACATCCCGAAAATTGGTTACGTAAAACAATCTGTGTCGCCAGTTTACGATTCTATGCAAACAGCGAACGAAAGTGAGAATGCGAACGCAGACAGGTTCAGAGTCGCTAAGTGCCTGCTGGATTTTTGAACACATTACAAACGGTATTTGTAGAAAGTGATTGTGTAGAAATTGCTTTATATATGTACCTACATTTCGTAATAAATTCACGAGTTACGTCGGATGCAGTAATGGGCTATAATATATTGAGATGCAGGTTTATAATAAAGTTGGTTTATCTAGGAGTAGGTAGTTGTAATAATACTCACAGTGCTATCCTGGCGATCATCTCGTGAGCGGCGTGTGGTGCGTGAGTGTGTCCTGCACACGTGCTCGGCTCGCTTGGCTGCTGGCTGGAACAGAGACTCGCGTCAACACTCGCGCCTTTCCCAAACGACACACGTTGCGACAGTAAAGCTCAACGAGGAAGCTGCATCGCAAATTTAAATGCAACTTTAATGTCAGAGAGCGTTTAAATGCCAATAGCGACGACCTTTCGGTTTTCGGGTTGCGCAAGTGAGGATCACCGGTCGTGTGAGAAAGGCGAGTGCGTGCAGGGTCCGCGGTACAGAAGTGGACGAGGGTGGGACGCACCGGAAGGGGGGAGACACCGGTGTCGGCTGGCGACGCGCGAACGGCGACTAACCTCGCCGCCGCGCGCGCACCTCTTACTTATAGCCGCGCAGCGCGCGCCCACCGCGATCGGCGCCCGCCAGGCCGCTGCTGCATCCTACTCCTAGGTCTTCAGCTGCTGCAACTCCTCGAATGATGCAAAATACTCCATAATTCCTACAGTGTATTGAACAATACGATAGCCCGCTAGATGTGCATGAGGTTGGACAAAGTGGAACTCGACTGTCGGTGGTGAAAATGTTTGTGTGTAAAAGGGAATATTTGTTTCAAGTCTGGGTGTTGTGTGATTGTAGTAGGTAGATAATATTGTGTTACATCCGGCTGAAGGAAAGATTGGTTTTCCTCCGTCCCGTTGGCTCCCTTTGTTAGGATAACGCAGGGGTATGTGTCTTATGCCGTCTAATTGTTAAGTACCACATATTTTTTTAATGCAATAATACGATCTAAAGAGACCTTTCAAACGCCACTAAAATCTTTTCTTTACAAAAGGTCTATGGGCTGACTTATCAAAGATGCCATGGCACCTTACTAAGTCTATTCCATGGCACCATCAACGACCTTGTTATGTTGTTGGTCCCTGCTACAAATAATTATAAATATGAACATTTACATTTACACGTACTTAATTGTCTATCATCTACCAGCAGATTTCTATTGAATCAGTGCGTTATTCTACTGAGACAGTGTGTTATACCTATAGATTGTGACAAAAACCGTAGTGGTTTAATCTTTTAGTGTTTTCTAAACAAAATAGACTAGAATGGTATTATTCATAATATCTATTATACCAGATACCTAGATAAGGATTTTTTGCAAAATTATAGGTATTCATGTAAATGTCCGAACCGGACCACTGCTACTACAATAACGCCATATAGAATATACTTATTGTAACTTTCAAATGTTATGATACGATACTTGAACTTAGATAATGTGCCATAGAAAAGATATCTGGGCATTCGTTTAATAGTTACCTTCGATGTGCACAATACACAACACAATGTGGTTCGGCATTTACCTATCTTGAGCGTCAGAAATCCGCGGGATTGACTCACAACTTTTGAGACACTTGCACACTGCGAATATAACAAGAGACCAGAATTCTCGCATTTGAACATTTACATTGTAAATGCTCGCAAAGCGAATGGTTTCGGTCAGGATGCACCTTTAGGTACCTACTCAAGAAAGCATTGTTGAGTAAATGTATAAGTGCGCCCTACCCGAGAGAACAAAATGTTCTTCGAATTACCACGAGTCATGCAGTAGGTACTGTTCTCAGAATACCCTGAACAAGTTAAATATTTTTAACTTCGAGTAGGTGATACCATACTTCAAACCTTTCCATTGCTCTCCGTTAAATAAAGTTCAAACGACGCTTTGGCAATAAGGAAATAATACTAAGTATATGCACATATATAGGTATTTAATATACACGATCGTACATATTATATTGGTAGAGACAGCGTCCACTCACGTGAATGCACCGAAAGTCAAGGACATCGAATCAAATCTAACTCGTTTTTGTTCAAAGATGTGCATTTGAATTTGCATAACTTTGTTTTAGGTATACTTACAGTCAGCGTCAAATATGAGCAGACGTTGTTCATAAATTAAGGTTCACTGCAAATCGCATTAATTATGAATGTCCAAAATACGTGCAATCATCACTGTGTAGTTTTATAAATATATTACTTTTCGAACCTATTGTCGTACCTATACGACAATATATTTTGAAATACTGCAATAATGCTTTTAGTATATTATGTCGAACAAAAATGATATTTTATCCAACGATAAAAGTAGATTCATTCCTACAGTCTACAACTCTACTATGTTTATATATAGTAAAGTTATAAATAAGTATATAAAAAACCTGTCTGTTCCCTACAAGACCACATTCCGTAAATTTTAGGTCCACAAAGACTATCCTGAACTGATTGTTCCACAGGATCTTAAATAGCACTCCATAGGATTATAGTGTAGTCAACCCAGCGATCTGTAAGTACGATCAGCAACGGCAAGCTTCAATGAAGGTGAATCTAAACTTTCCGTTCTAGCATATACTTCATGGCAAGCTTTCGATATTAACTGCAAAACACAAGGAGTTGTAGTTTATAGGAGATTAAAAGCGTACCTAGATATCGTTTCCGAACCGCTTCCGGCCACCTTCTTCAGGTCGTCGGTCCACCTGGCGGCGGGGTGTCTCACCCTGCGCGTTCCGATCTGCGGTCTCCTCCCCAGAACTAGTCTGCCCCAATGGCCGACGGTTCTGCGGCATATGTGACCCGCCCGCTTCCACTTCAGCTTGCTAATCCTTTCGGCTATGTCGGTGGCCTTCGTTCTTCGTCGGATTTCTTCATTACGAATCATATCCTTTAAAGAAACCCCGAGCATAGCCCTCTCCATAGCTCGCTGGGTGACTTGAAACTTGTGGATCAGACCCATCTTCAGTGTCCACGTTTCTGCGCCGTAGGTCACGACAGGCAGGACGCACTGATTGAAGACTTTTGTCTTTAAATATTGTGCAATAGGCGACGTGAAGATTTGACGCAGTTTTCCAAATGCTATTCCTGGATTTATCTGTCAGCTTCCCTTTCTAAATTGTTCCTACCCAACTGTATTGTCTCTCCTAGGTAGACGTGCTCCTGAACAACTTCGATATTGACATTATCGACGATCACCGGTCTAAGGTCGACGTGTGAGTTGGACATGACTTTCGTCTTATCTACGTTCATCCTAAGACCTAGTCGTCAGGAAGAGCAGTTCAGGCTGGTCAGCATTTCCTCGAGATATTGCAGCAATTCTACCGTCACCGTCTGTAAATCGAAGGTGTGAGATGTAATCGCCGTTTATACTTATCCCCGTCCCCTGCAGTTCAGTGTTTTAAAGACATCCTCCAGTGCGCTGGTAATCAGGTTCGGGGACATAACATCCCCCTGTCTCATCCCTCTTGTATGTATTAGGTACCTATAGTTTAATATGAAATAAAAATAAATTTGAAAACTTCAAACATACATTTTCTGTATCCGTCTAATCGACTAAATCAGTATCTCGCTATGTACAGTGGTTCTCGCTTCATTAGATGGCCCATACAAAACCAAACCTAGGCATAAATGAGGTTTGGTTTTGTATGGGAACTTTCAATGCCCTGAACTTTTTTAAACGGACCGACTAAATCTAGTTTTTTGAGACTAAATTCGACTAATTACCGTCATTTGTAATTACCTATTCAGAATTGCAATCCGCGTTGGTGGCATGCCAGAATTAGGGATTGCAATCCCGCAAAACGGGATCACGCATTCCCGTGGGATCCCGCTGCTTTTATTAATCTGCTGGATCCCGCACCTTCAAAGCGCGGATCCGCGGATCCCGCAAATTTAAATTTTTATCGTTAAAACTTTCGCGAAAAATCCTGACGGTCGCCTATGAATATATCCTGACGGTTCAGCCTACTAGCGTAGAAGCCGAGAGAGCGTTTTCAGCATCAGGATATATTTGCAGTTCATCAGAAGCAGGCTCGGAGATGATACAATAAATGCCATTTGCTTCTATAACGTATCTAGAGCGTAGTTTCAAAAGTTATCACCACAGGTTAATATCATAGTAATAGCATCTAAGAGAAAGTTGTGATATGATTATTAGTCAATATGCATAAGCCCGAGTTAAAAATATAAAACTGTTGTTAGGAGTAAGGGTAAAATTAAACAAAACTATTAAACTATGCTAAACATTTAAAGATGAATATAAGAAAACAGATTACTAATTACTTATACTTAATTAATAAAAAAGAAATAATTTCTGCTTAATGTAAGAAATGTTTAAAAAAAGTTGATTTTTACACAAAAATCTGTAGTTTCAATTTGATTTCATAACATAATTTCAAATATCCCGCATATCAATCCCGCGGGATTGAATGAGCTGCGGGACTGCAATCCCTAGCCAGAATAAGCCCTACGTCTGAAACCTTTAAAAGCAAATATTTCAAAACCATTTTGCCTAGACTAGCTATAGGCATCTTAAAGTTTAGCTGTGAAGATCTATTTATTCACTTTGTTGATTATGTGTAAGTATATGACACTTCAGATAGTAGGTAGGTAGTCTAATCGTATACTATATAGCAGCTATGCCCGCGGCTCTGCTCGCGTGGACTAACTATGGTGTGGGTGTTATATTTGTGAAGTGTCCTTGTCTAATTACAATGGTACAATTTGCATCTGAATATACTTCGGCTTACTTGTCTACGGGACAACTCGACACAATCAGTCGATGCGCTCAGCTTACATTCATGGCTCGACTTAATCAGTAACTATATCCATTACCCGCCAGTTGTCAGACAAATCCTGAGTACGATTCCTGACCTTGATATTAACCATGATGAGGTTGCTATTAAGATGCACATGAAGCAATAAGGTCAGTGTAATAATATGCTACCAAACATCTGAAATTGCGGAACTAAACGTAGACAGAAACTGATAACATTTTCGTACATCATCGTATGTACTTTACTAGCTTGGCTTAACCCGCTTACAAATATAATAAGTATGAAAAAAAAAACACTCACGTTTTCAATTTTTATTTACATTACATATTATGGTAATATGCGAAAATCGTCATAAATCAGAATTCAGCATAAAACCTATTATTGATTGAATTTTAGAATATCTATCTGTTACTAGTTCACTATTGTTGACATTTGAAAACCCACATTCTCATACTTTCAAAATAGACCAAATTCAATTTAAATGAGTATGTAAACATATTGAAGTCTTTAGCATAGAACTGCAAAGACATAAATCGACAACAAATATTAATAATAAGGGTTTAAAAATATAAATTACAGTGAATTTTGCAGGTTGGTTGGATATCAATTAAGAAAATAATTACTTAGTGTACACACGTGCTAACAAAATAATAATATCACAATACACTTTACTAATATATACAATTGAACTAATATTTACATATTTGGTTACACAGTGAAATGACCGAAATAAAAAAAAAACTAACTCAGGACTGGCTACTACACATTGTTGAAAAGATATTAAAAGTTTGAACATCTTTGGTGTTAATTAATATCTACACATAAAAATGTCAATAATATTTAAACAAAGAGAGTTAGTATAGTGTCTAGATATTAATAAGCACCTAATTCAGAAATATTTGGCCTCCTTAACTGCTTACATATATTTATAAGAAATGAAAAAGAAATATTTCCACTAGATGTTTTACAGTATCCGATACAAAGTGCTCCTGTGTTCACAGGAGCTTAATTCCCGCCTGCAGTATATGAGATATATAAACATATCGATTCGCGCCTGCAGGCCGGAATTAAGTGTCCAGTCCAATGTAATCTAGTTACATAATGTTAACTCCATTCAAAACAGTACACGTTCGCAATAATATTAATATATGCATATAAAAAAATTATTGATCTATTCTTGCAAACTGAAAACACTCATATAATTTTTACTACACTATTTGCCTTTAATGCATGGCACGATATTGTTTAACGAATTGAACACATCGTAAATAAAAAGATTTACATGAGAATTCTCTGTATATAAAAAACAAATGTTTATTTCAAATGTATTAATTGGTGTATCAAAAATCATATCACAACAATCGGGGGATAAGACTCGCCTTAAAAATCTAAACGAAATAAAAGTAACATCAGCTGAAAGATATCTAGATGAATATACGTATAAACATACTTCATATGCTACTACGAAGTCGGTTCGATCTATCTATTGATTATAATTATACATTCCAAAAATGTTATAAAGACATACATACTGGAGGAGCAACACTTTTGTAATGATCATACTTTTCGATTGTACTTATCATGCTTTATAATATAATCGCGAAAGTTATATAGTAACTATGACGATAAAATTAACAAAAAATACATGTTGCAGCCCCGCAGAACCGTATGTCTAATGCATATAAAAATATAAGTATTTTGCTGAAGTAATTGACATATTGCTTTGAGCCCATAATCTATTTGAACCAAAGAAATATTAGAAGAGTTTTGCTCGCATACAGTTTTTTTTTGTTATTTTAATTTCATGGTAAATTAAAGAAGTATTCTTTGTACCCGCAGCGCCCTTTGACAATAATTTTGTCATAACTATTCTCAAATCAACAACTAATGTTAAACACTTAACTGTTACTAATGGAACTTATCACTACAATAAATCACACATAAGAACACACAACACGGTAGGTGAAGACTTTTTTGAATTTGTTCCTGACTATTTTAAAACTAATTTTAGAATATTACATATTTAGCAACAAAAAATAGAACGTGTATATTTGCACAAATGTACATATAAAGGGATGTTGCAATAATAGCCTTTTAACAGCTTAAAGCTCTAATACTGATAAACTTTTATTCTACGATTGTTGAATTTCTTTAAATTCTACTTCCATCATAAGAACAGACAATTTATTTGCGTCTTTTCGGCAGAGTAAACATTATTTTTGAGGAGGGACGCTATTTGAAATAACTGCATTACTTTTTTTCAATTGTACGGTGGACCGCAGCTTAACGACAATGTAATTTTAGTATTCATGTAAATTTTACTAATTATTATTGGTGTCAGAAATAAATGTTGATCAAAGAAGTTAAAATATTGGAGTGGAAGAGCGCGAATGTACTTCTTTGATTGTAAAGTTTTCATCTACCAACGCTAGAATTACGTCTTACACATACACTACCACCCAAAACTTTGGCCAAACAATACAAAACTTATGGACTATAGACTCGTAGAATATTTATTTGATACAATATTTGAATCAATGATTTAAATATTATCAAACCAAACTATCAAACTAATATTATTAATGCCGAAAATGTGAATGTTTGTCGCTTAATCACGCCATAAAACGGTTGAGCAAATTTTGATGAAACTTTGCTTATATTCTGAAATAAGGCATTTTTATCACGGAGACCTGACTGGTTCCTCAGGGAAAGCGTAAATCAGTTTTCAAACAGTAAAGAGATGGCGCTATCTAAACTTCATATCTTACTATATTGAGTTGACGTTGATATAATTATAATTTCCGGCTTTGGAAAATTGCGTCAAGTCTTCACTTCACCTATTCCACAATGCTTAAAGACAAGTCTTTAATCAGTGCGTCCTGCCTGTCCTATGGTGCAGAAACGTGGACAATTACAGTGGGCCTGATCCACAAGTTTGAAGTCGCTCAGCGAGCTATGTTCGGCGTATCTTTGAAGGATATGATTCGTAATGAAGAGATCCGACGAAGAACGAAGGTGACCGACATAGCCGAAAGGATTAGCAAGCTGAAGTGGTAGTGGGCGGGCCATATCTGTCGCAAAACCGACGGCCGTTGGGGCAGACGAGTTCTGGAGTGGAGACCACGGAGTGGCACGCGCAGGGTGGGACGCCCCGCCGCCAGATGGATCGACGACGTAAATGCCGCCGGAAGCGGCTGGATGCGGAGGGCGGAGGACCGGGTGTGGTGGCGTTCATTGGGGAAGGCCTATTTCCAACAGTGGACGTCTAAAGGCTGACATGATGAAGCTAACTTCTGCGTTTAAACGAATTTAGGGCGTTAGATATATGCGGGCGACGTCGCGGATATATGATAGTCATACATAAATACTATCCACTCGTAATTCATTAAATTTAGTCAATATGTATTTAATTATTACAGCGGTATTTGAATAGTGCAAAGTGTTCTTATTTAAGTACTAAATACAATTATTATTTTGAATAATGACTAAATAATCTATTAATTAGTGATATTGTATATTTGAAACTAATGAATTGAGTCGTCCGAGCTTGACCCCAGGTCATGCCATGTAGGTACCATGTTTTCGAATCCTTTACTGACTGCCCTCAGGGAAAGGCTGCCAAACGACTCAGGGAAAAAATGAGAGGAAATCCTACACATCTGGGGTAATGGGGTGAGGTGTATGAATTCGTGGCGCCCATAATGCATCACGTGCGTAGCCCCCAGCTACTCTACCCGTAGCACTCGGGTGCTGATAATAGTACAACAAAGGCAGCCATACCTGTCATTCCGAACCTCTTTTTTCGTAAATAATTACCATACGATAAATAGTCCACTTTCTGGTGGTATTGTATGTGTAGGAAGCAGAAAGGGTATAAGTCTGGATAAGCTTACTTAGTACACTATACCGAAACAACTTTTGTTCCACGACATTTTAACACTCTCAAATAATTAACTTCTTTCTAATTAAATTAATTTCTTTCAAGTGTCAAATGCCGTTACTACATTGCCGTTAGGTTTCAATACTGTCCCACTGCTTGGTCAAATTAATGGGATCACGAGTGACACACTGATTTCAAGTCCGAGTCATATATACTATTTTGCAACCAAACTAGCGTCAGTTTGATCAAAACTTAATATACTAATTAATAACGAATCAAATGGTACATAAAAATGATATTTGCCCTATTTCACAAATCAACGCAACAAATATTGCATCAATGACTGCAATTACTAACAATTATTTTTGTAAATTAATTATTGAAATACCAATAGTTAAAATGTCATTTGTAATTAATATGAATGTAATAACTAACTGGATTTTAGATTAACCGTGTTTTGGCAGCATCATCATTTTCATTAACGATTACTATCATGTAAGCAATTACTCAACAGAAATGAATCTCACTGCTCTGGGGAAAACAAGCCGAGCAAGATAGGGATATTACCGCAGGTGTGGTTGTCCTTTTCTTTCACAGCGGTATGGCATTACATTACTATACTCATTCAATAATAATGAATGTAAAGAATCATAAAAATGACTAAATAAATTACAATATTGTTCGCTTCTAATAAATTAGAAAAGGACCACAGGACCCACGCGGTGAAGTCTCTGTTCGTTTTTTCTTCAACACGATCTGTGCATTCGGTGTACGGCTTAATGCATTAATATAAAGTATGTTTTGCTTGTGTTGTAGTAAGTCAAGCACAGTGCGCGATTCCTATTGGGGTAATATTTCCTTGATTAGTATATAATAAACACTGTATACAAGATACTTTTAAAACATACAGCCCTCATTCCTAGTATTAGGCATATGATAAGAGAGCTAAATAAGTGCTGTACGATTTTAATTGTCTACAACTTCAGTATCGATCTCACTATATCACCTAATATTGCTAGACAGTATATTAAAAAAATATTAATAAATGTGCATATTTATGTAGTAAATTATTTAATGAATCGCTAAAACTGTCAAAAATAATAAGAATAAAGATACATTTATAAAATCATAAAGATTCTTGAAAGATTCGATTTGTATATGATATGCAAATGGACCGACAGTCCACCGCCTAGTGGTAAGCGGCCCCTTTCAACCTTGACCTGCCTATGAGCTTTAGATTGTATGCAACGATAGTTAAAGACTACAAAAACAGATATAATGCCTGGCTGTAATAATATTATTCGAGTTAATATTATAGAGCAACTTTACTATTTATTGAGTCTAAGAAATGTAGCTCACATTATTCATCAGCTCTCTGTATAAACTACATTTCCATCAACTTTAGCAAACAATATAGGTAATTTTACAATACTTTATACAAACATTTGTTGCATATTTTTGCGGCACCTGTCAATGTTAGATACAGTCGTAATGAAGTTGTAAAAAATATAAAATGTCTTAATCGTCTTATATTCACAACAGCAATTTACATGGCCACAGGCTATGATAAAACTCCATTGTACAGAGATATGAAAATCTTAGGTAGATAATGTTAGTACTTATAACATTATGCAAAGTTTGAATACCGTAGAAAATTACACGTTACTGCCGTACCGTTAAATCAATTATAATTAAATGTGCGTTATAGCACAGATTAATTAATACTAGAGTAGTTTATTTCAATATATGCTTAAATATGTTTGATGTCAATTTCATACAATATAATAATATCAACACTTGGGTATAAATACACAACATCCAGACCAGAACAGTTGTACAATTGGTACATCTGGAGTTTGAGGCAAACGCTTAACGCAACGTTATATACAATTAAGTTTAAGTTACTTATACTCCTGTTAATCAATATTCTGTAAAAAAAACTATTCATAATTTACAGAATATATATTAGTCAGTAAAATAAAATATAGCAGGCAATAACCATTTACATTTAGTTAACATGTATTAAGTATTGTATCTTTGTGTTTGCGCCAATGTTGAATTATAATATCTGTTACTAGCTGTTGCCTGCCACATCGTCCGTGTGTTATTTTATCCCCAAGAATTTCAATTATTTCCTACGTTATTTGAGGAACCTCTAAGAAAAGTCTTCAAGTTGCTAAATACAGCGACGTGAGTTTTGCATTGATATATCAGTAAATCAGTCTATATATATATAGCGCCGCAAATATACCCATAAACATTTGTATGAAATTTGCATCAAAAATCATTAGCATATTGTTATTTTATTATACAAAAGATACCAGTGTTGTGAGCTTACAAAGTCAAGGTACTAAGTGCGTATAATATATCCCGAGGTGTATCAACATCCCTTCACTGACAAATCAGTTTTTTCTTAATCAAAACTTCTTAACCTAAGACTATAAAAAAGGCAAAGATGCTTCCGAACTACGGTCAATATAGTTGCGGAGTAGTGACTGCTATATCTCTTGGCTATCGACATTTTCTCTTTGCGCCAGCGCGTTAAGTGCGAATGAGAAGAGCGACGTAAGAAATGTTGTAGTGAAATGCTATTTATAGATAGTATAGAAAGCAGTAGCGGTCAGCAAGCTGCCATAAGCCAGCTGAATTAATGTTTAAATGGCTGTTTACTGCAAAGTCCGTGTTTACTAGTTTAGTAATAAAATATTAGCACAATAAATCCTGGTATTCCAAGTTCATAGAACAAATAAATACTAATTCCCTCTTTCTAAGAACTTCTAGTGAGCTTAGATTTCCTTAATTTTTGTTTTGTTTTGCGAAATAAGAACATCAGGATTATTAGAACTATCTTCATTAATTTCCTAATAATATTGTCTATAAATACGCCAGATGGGTAATACTGGCTTGTTGTTTCTTGATGGAACATAATACTAATTTTCACTTTTCATTTACTAATTCGACTATAAATAATCATACCATTTATTGTTTCATGTAGTAATGTAGTAGTAATATCATATTTCTATAAACATAGCGTGACAATGTTAATAATAAAACTATCACAGATATCAAAGTATAGTGTTAAATTTTCCTGAAGTGAAATTAGTACACGAGAAAGTGAAAAGTATAAATAAAATATACCAGCAACAAGCAATAACTCTTCCATACAAACGGCATAGTTAAAAGACACTTTATGGTAACAAAAACAGATTTCCTGAAATGGGTTTATCATCAATATTCTTCGTAATGCCTAATAGTTATAGAACCGCCACTGCCTCTCATATATTCACTTTCCATTTTTCAAAACCGCTGTCAGTAAACATTCATGCGCTAATTTAAAGTTCCTCGTAACTAAAGCACTTTAATCCCACTGTCACATTTATTTAAATATCACTTTAATTTATTTAATTTTACTGTCACGCCTATAACACTTTAAGTTTCATATTACAACATAGTTTGCAGCCTTATTTAAATTATGTGACAATAAAACTTCTAGCTGTCACTATCTCATCTATTATAATCAATACCATGACATTGATTATGATGTAAGACTAAGTTACATTAAGTAATTTAGCGAACATTTCCATACACTTTCAACTTTAGTAAGACCTTATTAGAATGGCGTCTTTTCTAGTCCAATAACGAGAATAAGGCACCCAGTCCATTCATTTTATGCGTCAGGTGACTTATTTAAATGAACAGCCTGTAGTGAGCAAAGAAAAGGCAAATCTGAAGTAATGCAACACAAATTTTTCATGTCAGCGCGAGATTAAACAAATAAATAACTAAAAAATAGCTGTAGTGGTTCCAGAGGCATCAATATTACATTCGAACTATTTTTGTTCTACAACTTAAAAAAAAACGAAAATATATTAATTTTAATACTCGTCGTCGGGTTCTACGTAAAAATTGGTCAGTAGTCGATACTCATTGTCTACCTTACGTAATTGGTCATTTGCATTAACAGAAAACGCGATCGATATCAACGGGATATGTGGGAAAAAATTGGCAAAGCTTCCCGGTCGACTAAAATTACCTGGCAATGTAACAAGCTTTCAGTACCGAAAGTAGCATGAGAGCTATGATTATGTCACGGTAGCGCATAAAAAATAGTTACTTATCGACAAAAAAATATCGGTAAAGTGATACCTACAATCATCCCAGCCACATATTATCTCGCACGACAAAGGTTGGTGGCGCTTCCTATCTCTGTCAATTTACATAATATAGAGCGAGCAAGTGCGACTTAGCTTGATCGCTAGTCTTACACTAGGGGCCTGGAAAGACATACTTCAAAACTATTTATAATAATATATAGTTACGCAGTGACAGCAAAATTAAAGTGAATTTGTCACGGCGGAGCTTAATGCTATACCCACACAGGGTGTTTCTCTGGGCTGGCAGAGGCGGTGTACTGGTGTTATGGCCGGTGAAGAAGGGGGGTATCCTCGCCGCTAGCCCACCGCCCCTCGCCACGGTTCCGCTCGCTACAGTTGTTCGTGCAGCACGCGGACACATTCGGACCGGCCTGAAATCATTGTATAGTATATAAGTAGGTACGCCACATAGATACGACTTAAGAGTCCGTTTCTCCTTGTCGAACAACTTCTAGCTAGGCACTTTATGAACACTAATATTGCAAGTAATATTAAATAACAAGTATAACAAAGAAACAGTTTAGCTCGTGTCTTCCATTGCCATAGATTCACTTATACTAAAGGTACTGTGTTACCTGCGAGAGATGTAGGTCGTACAGATGGAGCGTGCTGACTGACATGTCGCGCAACTCGTCGGGCAGCTGTGCGGGCGCGGCAGGCTCCAGCCCGAGTGCGCTCGCGCCTAGAGCGCTGCCCACGCCCGCCAGCCCGCGCGACGCGGACCGGGTCGCGGACCGCGCCGGCCCAGTCGCGCTCGTGCAGCCCTCGGGCGCCTCGTCCTCGTCGCTCGTCTCATCCATGTCCTACAAACATTTGCAATATTCATAATCATCATATAATGATCAAAGTATAGTGATATCAACCTTTAGATGTATCAGCCTTTAGAAGCTGATGGACATAGACCTTCAACAATGAACGCCACCACACCCTGTCCTCCGCCCTCCGCATCCAACCGCTTCCGGCCACCTTTTTTAGGTCATCAGCCCACCTGGCGGCGGGGCGTCCCTTCCCTGCGCGTGCCAATCCGCGGTCTTCACTCCAAAACTCGTCTGCCCCAACGGCTGTCGATTCTGCGACAGATGTGACCCGCCCACTGCCACTTCAGCTTCCTAATTCTTTCGGCTATGTCGGTCACCTTCGTTCTTCGTCGAATTTCTTCATTACGAATCATTTCCTTGAAAGAAACCCAGAGCTTAGCCCTCTCCATAGTTACTTGAAACTTGTGGATCAGGCCCACCGTCAGTGTCCACATCTCCGCGCCGTAGGTCATGACAGACAAGACTTTTGCCTTTAAACATTGTGGAATGGGCGAATGAAAGACTTGACCTAGTTTACTGAATGCTGCAAATATTGTCTCCAATAAATGGCTTTGGAAGTGTTGTAATCTGTAAGAAAGTGACACACTTCACTGCAATCATTTTTAGTACTATGTACCTTTTTCTCTCAAAATTTGACAAAACCATAATTTCACATTTTATATAATTACCCATCGGTAATTTCAAAAGTTGAGTTGTTTTAATTAAGTCACTCTATTCCGTAATGTCCACAAAAGACTCCCTAGTTGTTTTAATAATCATTAAAATGGTGTAAAGCGAAGGCAGAGGCAAACGTAAGAACGTGCTAACGGGACTTTATAAACCAGGACGGCAGAATTTATCATAAACTCTAAAAAAATAGCAAATAATAAAATCAAAATGGTTTTGTAATTAAAGAACGCGAAAAAAACAAATAAGAAAGTTATTTTATGGATGGAACTGAATAGTTACTGTCAGTCGGCCAGATCCCAACCTCGGCGAAATCTTTTATATGGCGGGGAAACAAAACTTTTACACAAATTTGGAAGAATGAAAAGTCAAGTCATAGTTACATTTTCATAGTATGACCTATTATTTGATTCGGGATTTCCCACCGCTTTAGTCAAACTTATTATGAAGACGACATGAATGTTTTTACATTCCTGTTGGCTATCTACCGACTTATTTAGTGGGCCAACTGGAATCTTAAATTATTATTCCTGTTGGTCCCATCACTCTGCCCCGCGGCTCTTATCCTATCAGTGGGGACACCAGGAATACATTTTCAGCAGATTTATGTTTCCTTACATTCAAGAGCTGTGAGACCAACAAGAATCCCCTTTTGACTTGTTGATCTACTAATGAACAACTCACCGGTAATCTGAAGGGTTCTCTCTGGTGCTGATAATACGACAGCACGGCGGGCATGGGCGTGTTCACACCAAAGATGCTCTGCTGGATGTAAGAGCCGAGCATTGTTTTGTTCTGTCAACATACATTATATATTGTGCATAAAAACGAAGTACTTACAAATATATAAAATCTAAATATTTAAAAGTGGTTGCTTACAGTGCCAAATTAGGTTACCTGTAATGGCACTGTAATTGTATTACAAATAAATAAAAAATAATTATGATCCAAAATGATCCGAATGATGCCATATATTTTAATAAATAAACCTAAGTTAACAAATTGTGAGAGTAAAATTACGAGTAAATGTTACTAATAAAATAATAATAAATATATAACAAAACATTTTTACAGATTACTTTGTTACCATTATCAGCACATAATTCACAATGAACTTATTCAATGGCGATCCGTATGTGAGATGATATTGCTACTATAACATTAGTGAGAATGTAAACTATTGTGTAAATCGCCGACTAGAACTCGTTTTTGTAGAAGCCGAGCTATAACCACCTTCTCTATATTAATATTTAAAATGAAAACAGGCCTATAATGACTATTTTCAGAGTCAATTTAAAAAGGAAGCGTCTGGATGATATAGCTGTGGGCAGGCCTATGTTCAAGAATTTCAACAGATTGAATACTCACGAGCGCATTGTTAGGCGGTATCGCGTGGTGCACGCTCTGCCGCAGCGAGCGCAGAAACTGTCTCTGCGCCGGCTCGGCCGGCTGCCAGCCAGGGTGCCGACATGAGAATGCCACCAGAGATAACTCGGTCTTGCCACCTTCGCCCTGGTTGTACTGGGTGTTATCTCCTGATGGTGGAAAACATTTTATTACAATCAACAGTGTCTATGGACCAGGCCTCCCAACAAATTAGTGGGATGTTTGTCCTAATCACCATGCTGAACAGGCATTTTCACTCGCTGATCGCAGTAAATTAGGGTAATAACTTAATTTACTGCGACATTAGAAGAAAATGCACATACGTTATTGCTGCCTATCATCTGGATTTATTCTTTAGTCACGCACCCGCGCAGGAGGTGCTACTCGAATACGTCTACTTCACAGGGAACCATTACATCATCATTACAATCGCGCAGGTATGTATCAGCAAGAAACGTTACTAACAGTAGTGTCAAGTTAAATCGCAATGATCTTGGTAAAGGGCAATATTAAGAGAAATCACGGCGAGTAACTATGAGTCGGTTATCAATGTGTGAAAAAGAAATACCTTTAGGCTTATCGCCATATTTGCCGGGAGTCTGCCAGTCTGGATGGCCGTGACGTCTTATGTCCAACTGAAAATTTAATACGATCAACTATATTTCATTCCAGATTAATAGTCCTATGAAAACCAACGCTATTTACGTCTCGGTAACATATACATGAAAGGGTCACCAGCAGCAAAAACAGGTTTGTATTACCATGTAAACTTTGCAGTCCACTTAGGAACACCATCTATTGTGTATTTTAACTAACATTATCGCTACATTTCACTGATGGCATAGTATAAGTACATTGTAATTCTTGCGTTGCATTCAGCACTTGAAGATATACTGCTACAGGATTTTAAATATTATAATTATGAGTGTTGACAAGATTGTGAGAAAACCGGTGTTTCTAAAACGTATGTGAAGCTTGTTGCTAATACACCAGCAATTTATATTGACCCACGTACTATGACGCGCATGGGCGTGTTGTAAACGAAGTTCAGCTGAGTGTTGAAAACTTTACAGCAGTAACCTAGGACTTAAGATAAATCGCATAAATTTTCCATATGCATGAAGCAGATGCAGGTAAAGTCAAGGACAAACACACGTATTATTCGTCAGTTTCATATGTTTAAATACAAATTAATATGTATACACATACACCTTAAGTTAAATAGACCATTTTGTCCATCTGAGAATTAGAACAAGTGTGTGTACCTGTGCGAAGGAACACACGTCGCCGATGCCGAGCACGCTAACCGTGAAGTTCCGGTAGAAGTCCACGATGTCCAGGGCTCGGTTGCGAAGAGAAAGAAGCACCAGCGGGCAGAGCAAGGGACTCAGCACCTCATATAGTATGTACACCTGGCCACAACATATTGCATTATTTTATTACTGTGCAGCTAGCGGGCATACGAGAGTGGTACTTACTATACCGACATAAAGCTCCAATTATTTTGTAGCATGCACGCATTAACTTCACGCGACAAGTTTTTCGTGCACTTTAACTCTGACATAATATGAAAAAAGATGAAACAGTATTTTTGCACGTCTTAACCCCATACTAGGAGCCTATCCACTATAAAGCCCACACTAGGGCGTAGGCGGTGGCGTCCAGTTGTTTTATACGCGATTGAAGGGATGACCCCACACAAAGGCGCGGCCTGTAGCCGTACAATTTTGTAGAGTTTGGGGTTAGTTTAGAGTTCAAATGAAGTTCACTGGTTGTAATTGAAACTAGCAGTACCGCTCTGAACTGGAAGAGCTGCTGGAAGTGCCTGGCGACGTCCCTGGTGTGCGCGCGGCCGCGCCACGCCGCCGGCAAGTAGTGCACGTGCCCTAGCACCTGCACGAACAGTTCCTCGCCCATCGCTGGGCCTGCGCAGCCCCCGCCCAGCCGCTCCTCCTCGCCGATCAGCGCCCTGGGACAATAACATTTTATTTTACACCACGTAACATTGCACTTTTAAAAAATAAGTTAGTTTTCATATTTAAAAAAGGAAACAGTTAATATAATATTACATAATATACATATACATACACTTGTCTAATCACAAACAAGGACTTTCTCCTGTGCTATGGAAATTAAACAAGGATTGGACATCGCCGACGCGGTAACCGACATACTCGGATGCATGAGAGAGTATCACCTGGCAGCCGCCAGCACGCAGCCGAGCACGGTGATGACGGTGAGCACGTGCTCCACCGTCAACACGTCCTCGTCGTACACTGAGAGCACCACCAGCACGCCCAGCACGCTCGCCGACACGAACACTATGTTCCTATAACAAACAACATTTGTTGTTGCAATGGTGTCATGAAGCAAATCTATCGATTCGGTTGTCTCAGCGGTCGTGGGTCGCTAATTATTTCTTATTTTACTCACTACAGTAAGTTTTTTGTGTTTTCAGAGATGTGAATATTCTATTATCCTCACCCCTAAAAATTGTTGAAAAATAATATATTTTATATAATATTTCACCAATGCAGAATCTGTGCTAGGACCAAAAACTTGTCTAATAAATAAAAACGTAAACTTCGCATGTCTGTTGAAGATATTTACAAAAAAATTGGAGGGTCTAAAGATAAGTAATAAAACACATTTCAATCATTTTTGAATTTTTTGTTTGTTTATCTGTTTGTCTATTAGTTTGTGCACGCATCACTTAAAACTACTGGACCGATTTTGATAGAATTTTCACTCTACTAGGCTTAATTCGAAGTATCGGTTTACTTAATCAAAAGTTATGGACTTTTTTAGTTTTCAAATACATTAGTAGGTAAGGTTAGTATGCAATATAACAAAGAAGTATAATTTTAATGTTCAGTACTATTTAAAATGCGATGAGTTTGGACTACATATGGAGCTGTAGAGGGAGTGGGCGCGGGCGTGGGCTTGGGCGCGGGAGTGGGCGTGGGCGTGGGCGCGGGAGCGGAAGTGGGAAGGGTAGCAGATTCTGTAGTCCCTTCAAGCGGAGCCGCGGGCACAGCTAGTTGTATAATAAGAACGATGAAAGGGTAGGTATTGTATCTTCAACTTTTTAAAGTGAGGATAATAACGTCGGTAGAAACTCTCGAATTTTCACCCAGAAACCTCGCACTCAACTGCACTCGCTCTGTATTGCACGTTGGTTGGATACCTTGATGATTACTAATATGAAGCATTGATCCGTGCCTGAGGAGTGGTTCCTTATGTGGTAATGGTTGCCTACATTTGACGCGAAATTACAAGTGTATATAGACTGCCGTTTGAGCTGTGCGTTGTTAGATCAGTCAGTCAGGGAATATTGTTTCATTAACCTGGCAACTTTGGATATAGGCCTTGCCTACGGCGAGCCACCACACCTCTACATCATCTGCCAAAAAAGCAGGCGTCTCCTACGCTGCGTATAAATACACAACGGACAGACAGAGAGCGAGAAAGAGCGATTTATAATATGTAGGGATTAATGGGTTAAATGAATGCGGACTACTTCAATGTTTTACACAAAAATAATGGCGGCGCAGGTTTATTCCTTAACTATAGGGTCGACTAATATCAATATAATATCAAATGGTGTATATGTCTCACTTAGCGACGACGGTGGTTATTGGCGAGGAGAAGCTAGCGAGGTACTTGGTGGCGGGCTTGTGTGCGCGCGTCAGCCGCTCGCGCAACTCGTGCTCCAGCTCGTTGAAGTGGCGCAGCGTGACTCTCGCGTACAGCGACCACGTGCGTAGGCCGAGAGACGCGGGCGAGCGCTTTATTAACTGCACAACAAACAACATTGAACAGTAAACGAAAATATATTAATTATAAAACTTTGCGCAATTACTCACGTGAATTGTTACAGTCGGCTTAAATCCGGCATGTTTTACAATTAAAATGTTAAAATCTCACGTACGTTTCATTTTTTTTGTTTCTATCTTTAAACATATTTTTTCGAAAATTTCATAATTTTTATATTAAAACTTCGAGACCCATTGAGCTGTTATTTGATATACGAGTGTGTAGCTATACGATGAATAGGCCGGCATTGGCCAAATCCAGAATGACCAAAAACATTTCTTTACGAATATATCCTTAAACATTCAGTGTCGAATACCGGGCAACTTTTGTTTACGACTCTTTGATGTATCACAAAATGAATTATCCAATTGTTTTGTGTGGAAGTTATTATTAAATATTTAGAACAACAAATATTCAGTATTACGTGTCTGGTTTATGTTCCACTTGTATAGGTTTGTTTGTTCATTTGATGTACCAACCTCGGCATAGTTGAAGAAGAAGTAAAGTATTTGCCAGGCCTGTATAAGCGGTAGCAGCATGATGTTGATGATAGCCAGCCACAGGATCTGCCTCTCAAGTTGTCGCGCCAGCAACATGCGCTTCGAGTGGTCTTTGTAACATTCTCGCAACTGCCAGCAATTCTCCCACGGACTCCACGGACTAGCTATAATATAATCAAATACCATATTTATTACAAATAAAATATTTATTATATATATACTAATCAATACATGTCAATCAACAAATTTAATACGAAATATCAATTAAGCTGGAAAAAATGTATAGCTAGCCATAGTGGATGAGAATATCGCCAGTTAGACCCAACTTCGCTGGTTATAAAGCTACATTCGCAATGCATCATATTGCCACGTTCTGTCGCCGCCGCGCCGTCACAATGATCGATTTGACCAATCACAGCACGCAAAATCTAAAAAGTATTTCTATTCGAATTTCACAGGAAGAATATTAAATGAATAACACGCGAAGAATATACTATACCTACATCGATTAATAAGAGTATCTACATGTTTAGGCAGAATTTTAACTATACGTATGTACCTTGGTACCTATCAGAAAAAATATAAATTCGCATTTCGCAGTGTACAGATACATTTATATTTCATTCCAGATTAATAGTCCTATGAAAACAAACGCATTTGCGTCTCGAAAACAAAATACACAATAGATGGTGTTCCTAAGTGGACCGCAAAGTTTACTTGGTAATACAAACCTATTTTTGCTGCTGGTGACCCTTTCATGTATATGTTACCGAGACGTAAATAGCGTTGGTTTTCATAGGACTATTAATCTGGAATGAAATATAGATACATTGCGTTGACTCACCAATCATAACATTGATTATCTATTTTTATCTGACTGTCTTGAGTCAGATGTAATCTAAATGGATAATTACACATTCGCGCAAGTGGCGAGCGAGAGCGTGAACGGTGCGCTCGCCATTCGCCTCGCAACTTGGGTTGGTGGCAGTTTTTTAGCACGAGTCAAAGGAACAGATGATAACACGATACACATATGTACGTACAATTTTGATGTGTTTACTGCAGCCATCTAAACACTTCCCGTATGTGTGAAAGGCAGTTAAATGACTGCAATCGTGCGCAAAACATTCTTCTAATGACTCGCAGGCATATGCCTGCATACGTGATTATATCCTATAGTTCATTTTCATATGAAAATGAACTATAAGGATATAAATCACGTATTATTGCTTATATTCAATACTTACAAAATAAAAGTAACTCCAGATTCCATTTTAAGCCTCTTGACAAATAATGAAAGTCTCCAATACAAGGCACGTGAATTTGCAGAGGGAGTAGGTTTTTGTTCACCATTGCTACCATGTAATTGTTAAACCTGCAATCATTTTAATATGCATAGAAAATAATCGCATAGAAAAATAAAAAACATCTCAATAGAATACAAAATTCCCAATACAACACTCATAAATGGAGAGTTCGATAGTGAAGAGTGTGTATTGATGGTGCCGCAGCATGCGACGGCAAATGGACCGACGACCTTTAAAAGGACGCCATACAGTTGAATGTAGAAGTTAAACGTCCTGGTGTGATGATGTGAGTTAGGGAAGAAATGACTGCTGGACAGGTGACATCGACACTTCTTTCAAAGGAATAAATATTACAACAAACATACAGTCGAATGACTGTAGCAGCGTAGTGACGCAGCGAGCGGGAAGTGAAAAGAATGAAAACTTGGGGTCAAGTACAAACGATATTAATTTGTGAACAGTTGAGGAAATATGTGGTTTAGGCTGCATTGTGTAAATGTGAAATAAAGTGGAAACCCTTAGAGGTCCATGTCGAAAGCCAATCTGTTTAAGAACTAGAAACGAAGATAACAGATAAAGAATAGGTTTTCATTTATAATTGCATTTCAAAATATCTGTTTATATTATCATATCACTTTGTAAAACTGAAATTAAAGGCTATAATAATAATTCCATAATACACAATATATACAGCTGGATATTGATAGTGTGTTTAGGTTTCTCGCTGTGCCAGCCCGGATGTAAGTCTGGCTAATAAATGTACCTGAGTATTCTATGGTATATGTCTAATTCGTTGATCTCCTGTTTGTGTACACACATGTGGTGTTCTGGCTGCGCTTCTCGCACTCTTTCCTGTACAGTTGACCAGTTAACCCATGCTAAATCACTCTGGAATAAACATAAACCATACTGTATATGTAATATCCATTAATTTGAATATTAGGTAATATTATATTTTAATAAATATATTATTATTGTTTAAAAGCTTAAACATACAGTCGAATATTAGGAGACAGATTAAGCTATGGTTTGGAAGTTTCTAGAAAATTATATTAAAACTGGACCTCGCTAACTTACCTAAGGCATTAAATAATATTTAAAAGCAACATAATTATTATACTTACTTCATTGATTTTCAGTGCATTATTGTAAAATAATTTTGTGTCATATGCATAGTATAAGTGGTATATTGCTAAAACTAATTTCATGGTCCAAATGAATCCACACAGTGTTATGAGACACCACCTAAAACAATTATTAGTATATGTTCAAAAACTAGAAATCTGTGTCAATTAATTATTTAAAAACAGTTGATAATACAGTTTTCGATCGAGGATGATCTAGGTGGAAACCAAGGTATTTTACAATACAGTAGTAAAATACCTTGGTTTCCACCTAGATCGTAAACAGACATGGAAGACCCATATACAGAAAAAGCGCGATGAGTTGAACCACAAACTGAGATCCTTAAATTGGCTACTATTGGAAGGCAATCCAAACTCTCTGTAAACAATAAAGTACTAATTTACAAAGCAGTGCTGAAACCTGTCTGGACTTACGGCATACAACTGTGGGGATCAGCCAAGAACTCTAACATAGAAATTCTGCAAAGATATCAAAATAGTGTTTTGAAATCAATCATAAATGCGCCATGGTTCTCTAGAACAGACGAAGTCCATGAATATCTAAAAATTCCCACTGTCAAAGAGGAAATAAGCAACACGATCAGAGCCTACAAAGATAGGATCACTAATCACCAAAATAGATTGGCACTATCTCTCAATGAACCTTTACAAACAAGGCGTCTGAAAAGATCCCATATATGGGATAATCTATAGTCACACTTGAAGGCAACCCAACAATGGGAGGGCATGTCTACCACGTCACTATCGAGCACTCAATAAAACTGCTTATGGTCTGGAGACCGATTGCATGTTAGCAAAATATCACAGAAAAAAAATAATAAAAAAAAAATACAGTTTTCGTTTTGTCTTATGTGACTTATAATATTTTTAACAAAGAATTGTAATAATCAGGGATCGGAATTAGGTAGTGTCATTTATGTACTTGCGACGATATGTTTATGTTAATATGAACATTCTGGGATTTTCTCTCAGATTTATTTAAAAATTAGGTTCAGAATCCCGGAATATGAGGTTGGATTCATTTAATAAAAATAAATTTAAAAACCAAAATTAAAATTTGTTGTAAAGTGAAGTAGGTGAAAGGCGAAGGAACTTATATTTAAGTTGAATCACAGGTTTGGCGTTAGATTAGACAATTACAGGTTAAAACAATGAATAAAATCCTGTGAAAAGGAATGTCCATATTAACCGACCGTGACTATATTCCCTGCTAGTACATAAATGACACTACCTAATTACGATTCCTGGAAATAATACAATAAAATTACAAGATAAACAGGTACAACAATTTTATATGTAAAGAATATTTGATTTGCATTGAACAATTAGGAGCAACGATATTATTAGGAGTGAAATAATTATCAACTTTGAAATTACTTGAATGTACTCTTTAGTTATAATATGTATAATTAGTTAATGACTGATCAACTCATTCTCCATTTAAAAAAATTAATGCCCTATATACGTTTGCATGCCGATATGGTAGAATATGTTGGAAACTTCTATTATTTCATTTTAACTGAAGGTTGAAAAAATAAACTTACCATGTCCATGATATTTTATTTACACAAACGGAGGAAGGAAATATCACATCACTTGGAGTCAGTTTCTCACTCCTGTTAGCAGCTGGATCATCCCTAAATAATCTTGGGTAATTTACACAATACACTAAAAATGTTGAGAACCACACAATGAAGATGAATTGCAGTAAATAAAATAAATCTGACATAATCATTGGATAAAAGCCTCCACGGATGTAATATCTGTACATTCTTGTGAAAAATGAATCGAGATCTTCTATGTGTGTCCATCCCCCTGAAAAACAGAAAGCATAAATATATTAGACTCTTATTATATTATAAATTAGTGCACTATAAATTAATTTACAGCAAACTATGTTTTAGTTACATATAATCTGATGTAATGCCAGAACTCTACATAAAATTTTCCATTTAAAGATTTGACCATATGAATAAGATTAAAAACAGACATAATAAGTTTTGAAATACAAGTGTTACTTTAAATAAATTTGAAGTGAAGTGCCTATAGTCTGCATATAGTCATACCAGCTATTTAGCTATTTTCCTATCACTCTCTTTACTTTTCTAATTATGGAGAGGGCACCAATAACTTAACTAAGTATAAAGATAAGTTATTGTTTCACAAATTATTCTACATGCTTGAGATATTTTGTCATGTTGTAAACAAAAAGGTGGTTAAGGAAAACTATGTACAAAATCTCAGGTTTGATTAAGAAAAAAGTGATATCCCTTATGATTAGTGCCCGAACTGAAAATTGTTATAGTGTGTACATACAATTTATTTTATTTATTATAATTTTCACCAAAAGACCAAGTAAGATGTAAAAAAGTATGCCCTTACGTAAAACTAGGACGCCAAAAAGAGAGTGAAGCTTCCTGCAATTTTCATCATGACTACATTTTTAGTTTCATGCTTGCTCCTCTATGATTGCTATATATTTTTGTAAAGACTATGATATGCAATTATATACTTGATAATGTGTAAAATGAGGTGGTCCATATGGATTGTGGTATTTTTAGTACTGCATAAATAAAACCTTAAGTAGAATATAATTTGTTCATTTTATAAATCCCCTTGCTAATTTATATAAAAGATATGTATCTTAAGAAATTATACTGCCAGATTTAAATATTTTGTTCATGATCAAATAAATGATGGCTCAATGAAATCCTATAAATAAAAAAGACACTGGAGATGTAGATGGGCGGCCTGCAGGCCAGGTGCAGCCTAGGCTCCATACAAAATAATACCACTCGCAGGCCGCGCATTGCCAGCGTTAGTGTGGAGTCTTCCATACAGTGAAGGGACAGTGCACCTATAAACAACAACAAAGACAATATATGACTTACCTTTTGTTTGTGGAACTTTGTGGATAATAACGTTGGTGGAGTCGTCTTGCTCGTGGTCTATGGCGACAAGAGTTGGGTTTACAGTTGAGTTATCCGCCAAACTACCCAGAGGTGGGGTTAATTCGTTGTTCAATGCTCTGTATGTAATATCACGTCGATTAAAGTGAGCCATGTTTATTCCGCAATTTATAGCACTTTTCAGTTTTCTACGCCTAATTTTTTTCTATATAGAGGCCATTTACTATCTACACATTCTTGACTTTGTCCCAGAAACGTAAAAAAATAAATGTTATGTAGAACAAAGTACCAATTTCATACAAAGGATTTTAATATTTGAATTTTTGTATGACTGACATCATTATCAATACATAACGTATTTCTTTGCAAATATAGGAATAAAATAAGTTCAAGGCTACAAAAAATTTTGTAAGTCCCTAACAAACAAATATAGATTAGCACTTCTCACAAAAATATGACGAAAATAAACTACACTGTAGAGCGGAAGCGGAGAATGACAGCCCATTTTCAATATTTAGACAACGTTTCGTTTTGTTCGTGTGACGCAGAAACAAAAAAAAACTTAACGCAGGCTAGAGAAGTTTTGAATGTATTTTGTTTAGTTCAATTCTTATAAGTATTCGTTTAATGTTATTTATTTGAATCCGTCTTAAATATATGTAAAATGGATTACCTACCTACTTTCGTTCCACATATTGCCCTTGCCGCTCGTGTTGGGAAAACAAATAACCATAGCAAATAACACTCGGTTGATTGATTGACAAAACAACGAGTGAATGATTGACATAGCATTGTATCATTGTGTTTTAGACATTCTTTATTCAACTTTGATCCTATCTAATTTTTTAAATGTACTTTCTTGCTAGATGTTTGTAGATAGATATTTTACCACTAGTTTCATATCATAGATCTCAAATACGGCCCACGACTTAAAATGCATCGCAGAGGGAATTAAAACCAACAAATATGTTTATCGTTGGCCTTACTGGAGGTCTGGCAACTGGAAAAAGCACAGTGCTTTCCATATTTCGGGAGAATGGTGTAGCTGTAATAGACGCCGATGAAGTAGCCCGAAACGGTATTTGCATTGAAAACTCCTTTTATACAATGCATGCGAAAACGCATGATGAATTTGTGTTTAACTCTAACCTATAATTTTTTTGTAGTTTGACATAGTTAATTTTTGTTTAGACGACCTAACTTCGGTAATAACATGCTATGCTACACATAAATAATATGTACTATCTTGTAAAAAAATTGTGTGTACAATTGCTGATTCATACCACTTACAGTTTTGCAACCTGGCACAAAAGCCTGGAAAGAGCTCAGGGAGTACTTTGGTGAAGTTGTGTTACTTCCGGATGGTAAAGTCAACAGGGCCACACTTGGAGAGATAGTCTTCGATGACATAGAAAAGAGAAAAAAACTAAACGCCATCACACACCCTAGAATACAAAGTGCAATGATAAAAATGGCAATGTCATACTTTTTTTCTGGACACAGATATATAGTGATGGAGGTTCCACTGCTCTTTGAAACTGGGAAAATGTTGACTTTTATGCACAAAATTATTACAGTTGTTTGGTAAGTTTCATATTAATAAATATTTTCTGTTCCCAAACTATGATTTCATCTGGTGCAATAGGATAATAGACAATGATAGAACAGTTTACATATAATGGTCCAGACTGTGACCAACTTGTACAAAGTTCTCTGTCCCTGGTTATGAGCCCAACACGTCAGACGCTCGAGTCTAATGACCATGCCACTATGCCAATAATATATTGTTCACTGATATAAATAAACATAACACCTAGAATATCTTCCTCAATGTATTTATATGTATATTTATTTTATTCATTTTAATAATGTTCTACCATTTGTGTGTTTAATCATTACAATTACTACATTAATTTTTTTCTTATATATTGGAAATATGCTTTTTAGTTTAACCTATTTTTTTCTACATCTCATCTACAGTATTTAGTTCATCTTTATTTCCTTACTGACTGAAATTATATTGTTTGCAGTGAAGACCACCAACAACTAGAAAGGTTGTGTAAAAGAAACGACTTCTCTGAAATAATTGCAAAAAAGAGAATAGATTGTCAGATGCCCCTGGAACAAAAAGTGGCTAAGTCCCACTTTGTGATAGACAACTCTGGAGACATAGCTACCACCAGGCATCAAACAGAGGGCATTGTAAGGTTACTCAGAAGGTCTAAGTTTACTTGGTAAGTTAAAGATTTACGAACATTTATTAACAGATTTGTTTAATAAGTAGATATCAACTACGTATTTATTAGGGATACATACTTCTCTGACAAAGTGCAATACCACTATGGAATTACGTGTTCCTGTTTTTTATATTATAATTATAACATAGTTTTGTGCTACTTTATATTTCTGTTAAACAATAAGGTTTTTATGAAACTAATTCATGCAGTCTAATTAAATAGATTACCATGGCAAACATAATCTCAAAAAAGTATTCTTTTCAGGTACTTTCGAGCAATATTTTTGATTGCTTTTTTATCGGTGATTTTTGGGTTATCACACATAGTAAATAACATTTTAGACAACAGAAAATAATAGTGATTACTAGTTAAACTCTGCACATCTAAGTTATCCATCACTATGCTTAAAAAATACAGTTCTATATAACTATTGGTTTATGTTACATTCAAATATGGTGTATGTCTATGAGTGAGGTCCAACTATATGCCTTAGATTTGCTCAAAATAAAAGATGTATTTCTGTTATGTAATTCACTATGATATAATGATTTTGGGTGGTGTAAGGCAAGAAACACCTGTAATCATGATAATAAAACCGATTTATTATAGTATTTTTCACTTAGCTTGGTGAAGTTTTGTTTTGTTAAATGTATGTTGTATTTGCGATATTATCAGTTAATACCATAGTATACGAAATACTAAAAATATTTATATCAGTTCTATTAGGTCATGATACTTCACCAGTATCATGAAGACACCCAGAACGAGCAGTGGGCGGCGACTTGCTACGAACGTGACATACAGTAGACGGGCGGCGGCGAAACGGTGTCCGTGCCACGCTGGCTCTGTATGATTTACGCGATATTACAACATGGAAAGGTGGTTGAGTCCATGGCACGTAACCACTCGACTTTTGCCCTTAAAACGGTTACCCACTTTGTATTTGCTTATTTGATAATTAAGATTTTAATAATTTTAAATGCGTGACTAAAACTCCCGAGCCACAAGTAAGATTTTTATCATAAGATTAAGAAATTATTTTTTCTCTTTAAAAAACCATATAAATCGTTTTTATGGAAGATAATAAATAATAATAATAATTCTTTATTGAACAGAAACATGATCATAAAATTATATGTAGCCCTGGCTCCCAAATTGGGATGTCCCGTGTGTCAGGAGCCAGTTCCTTCCCAGTTTCAAGTATACTTATTCTAATGTAGTTTAAGTGTATTATTCCATTTTGTAGGTAAGGGTGTTGTAAATGTGTTTTTGCGGTGGTGTTTTTGTGTGGAATAGTGATTTTATATGTAGTAGTTTGCCGTGTGGTTTTCTGTAGAGTAGAATAGGACCTTTTATTTTATTTTATTTTTATTAGAATAGGACCACTCCAACTCTTCCCATGAATGTCGTACAAGGCGACTAAGGGAATATATTTTAAAACATCAATCAGGCCTCCCCAACCCGTCTGGCCAGCGCGGGGAGTGTAGGCCAAATCCTCCGTATGTCTCCGGCAGATGAGAGAGGGATGTGCTCCTGCAGTGAAGACAAAAATAACCTGTATGCTTGTTTTTATTTTTATTAGGTCGTAATGCTAAGTAGATTTTCTGCTTCATTATAATATTTATTAGCCAGTCTTTCGTAAAAAAAAAATATTTTATAGTTACTGATGTGTTTTATTTTATTTTCTGAAATTAATTTATTGGAAAGACGTGGCGCGATAAAGTCATAGTGACGTGTTGCGAACTTGGGCTTTGTAAATGGCACTGGGCACACATACACTCCTATGGCACCTATACACTCTCTTGTTTACGTCTTCGGGTAAGTAGGGAACTGTAAATTTGTAATATCTACAGAGGCACTGACACTTGTACAGTTTCCTCACACTAAGTACTTGAGCTTTATCGTTAAGGGAAGTAGTCGGATATCTAAACGGTAAATATAACATGAGGATGCGAATCATATTTGTTATTTTCATGAATATAATAATTTCTTTATTAGGCGCATTACGAAAACACTAAGATTAATCAAAATAATAAGAAAAGGGCAGTAGCTACGCGAAGGATGGGACGCGCCGGCAGATGGACCGACAACCGGAGGATGGTGGCCGGAAGAGGCTGGATGCGAAGGGCGGAGGACCGCGTGTGGTGGCGTTAATTGAGAAAGGCATATGTAAAACAGTGGACGTCTCAGGGCCGATATGACGTAGAACCCTAAAACCATAATTATCAGAAAACCCTTCAGTAATCTGCCTCCTTCATCTTGCGGTATTTGAAACTGCGTCTATTTACGTACTTTACCGTATTCCTAAAAATATTTTATTTGTTCTAAAACAAATCTTAATACGTTACTTATTATAATATAAAAATATCTGTTGTATTTAAAAAAACTATTATTTTTATACATTATCTGGTAAAAGGCATTAACCATTCCAAAAAAATTAATTATGTGCCCATAATTGATTTACAGCTGATTTGACGTAGTATTAGTTCAACATCTACGGAATAAGCAAATAAAAAGCGAATGACAGATTTTAAGGGTAACATACTGTGTTTGTACTGACTACTTTTACTTATTAAATATTAATATTTATTTTATTTATAAACCGCCCAGGCAATATATTATCTGGGGCCAAACGTTCCCCGCACTAGGCACCAGGTTAGATGAACCGTTGAGATAAAGTAATCGTTTCAGGTAAAATAATTGAATATTTGAAGGTATTTGGGTTCAGGCTATTATTGGTTTATCGTAGTCATTGTGCAATGCACGTAAATTAGGTAACAGGAAAATAATATTATTTTATTTAAATTATTATAATTATTCTACAGCATAACGCTGTTTGAAAAGAAACTCAGCGAATATTGTTCAACAACTTTGGTTACGTGTTTGAAAAGGTTTTTTTTTTATATTTATATGTGGAAGAATATAGTATTATTGTAATTAAATCATTTTTAAATTCTATGTTTGGTAACGGGGCGCTCCATGGTCGCACGCAATATAAGTAAAAACATATCGACAAATCAGAATTCAACCATTTCGACCTTAATTCGTATAAATTAAGAAATTAAAATAAATACAAACTTTTCAATCAAGAAAATAAAAATTTAACATTTCGAACACCGAACTTTCGGTTCAAAATATTTTAGGGAATAATCATCCCTCCTACGATAGGGTACATAACCAACAATATATAGATAAACAGTGAATTAGTTGTAGTAGTAAATTTTATTATTGTAAGCCAGACAATTTGTTATATAATATTTTTGAGCAGGCTGGTTAAATTTTTGTATTGCCTTTCAGTTGTTAGGGATGATTTAATGGCCCGAGCCCACCAATGGGGTGTGGATAAAGTGCTGCTGCTTCGTTGCGCTGCTATCAGTTCCATACGCTGGCGCAGCCGAACGTCTGGCGTGTAGTGGGACGAGTTAGAAGGCAGCTTAATCTCTGGTTCGCTTATCTCTCCTGGGTCAACCGATGAGGCGATGCCGCCGCCCATTTTTGTAGACATATGTGTTGATGGAGCGTGTGCTGTTTGGCTCGTGTTTTTCGCTGGAGGTGGGTCGAAAACTTGCTTCACGGGATCATAGCTATATGAGCCGAATATAGCGCTGAAACATATTTTTTAAAAGGTACACTTGCGAGCATCGCGACCAACAGTCGGGTCGCGCGTTACAGACGCGACCGCTGCGACGAACTAAACACTATGAAAATGTATGGCACCGCTTCCAAGGCGAGCGCGTCTGTCGGCTGACGTTCATTGTCGTAATTTCAATCTTTTTTTGCTAATATATAAAAAAACCGTTTTAATTTTATTTACATATATTAACCAAAATTGCGTAGTGCGTATTGATATTCAGTATTCTGTACAGGTACCATGAAGGAAAATTATTGGTCGCAACCCAAATGTATTACCTTCATGATTGACACTAATTGGTTATTAAATAAGATAACAGATGAGTGTCAATCATGAATGTAAAAACATTGATGCGAAAATTTATTTTTCTTTATAGTTTGACCTGTAAGTATATATAAAGTATGATAGCCATTTCTGCCAACAAACTGTATTACGTATATGTAGGTACAGTTTGGCGGAGTTATTGTATGTATTTTTTTAGAGATGAATAAATGTTTAAAAAAACGGGGGTCCGACTAAATCTAGTACTTATTTTGCAACTAAATTAACAACATGGATTCAGAATTGCAATCCGTTAGTAGCCATGCCAGAATAAAACATAGGTACGCGATTATCCGCAGGGTTTTCTTATCCAGTTCATTCCATTGACAGTTCTAGGTAATTATTTGATAGCTTGAGCTGAAGATGTATGGAAGAGGACTTACGGTTTAAATCCATCCTCAACAATAAATCGGTGAAAATCGTCGTCTCCATATACGCTGTAGTAAATAAAGTCTCATTATTTATTAAAACTAGAAACACATTGCTAGAAATATTTAATTTAATTTGGCGTGTGAGCTGCCAGTTCGCTGTTATCTATCACCAACGGGGACCACGCGGTTAGGGTTTCTGCGGTAACTCCTATGGGCACGGTGGGTGCAACATTCTTTGGCCCCACGATTACATACTGCTTATCTCTGATGCGTAGGTTACGATGTTTTTCTTTACAGTTTAAGAGCAGTCAGTAAATCTACGTTAGATGTATGTTATACTTAAATGAAATAAATAGTTATGTACAGGTTTAGTCAAAATTAACTACACAATTTCGGCAAGTCACTACATATTTGATAAAATAAAATTGTAATTTGATTAGTTTTAGAGAAAAACGGTAAAATAGTATGAATGAAAAATGAAAGAATGAAAGAGTTCGTAATTTAATTATTGATTGCCTAAACGAAATAGCGATACTGTGACATACGGTGGGCTTTTATAGCTCGACCTTAAACAAAACCGTTCTAATGTAAGCACTGTTAAACTGTTTAACGTAAGAGTTACAAATCCGTTTATAATCCTTAAGTTTATGTAGTTAATTTTGAATAACCTTAATATAGGAATGTGGTTTGTCAATAAATGTTAAAACAAGTAGGTATCTATCTAAATAACATAGTTTATTAATAGTATTGTAAATGCAAGTGCAGAATCCAAAGAGAAATAAGAACAATTAAGTGAATATGTAACTAAAAACACGTACTGTGGAACGGGCTGCAGAACGCCATATAATAAATGAATCAAAAATATCATTTCCTAGTATTGTGTAAAGTACTGAACGCAGAAATCTATAAACTATATATGAGGTGGTGTAATAAATAATTTTATGTTGAACAAAATTGTTTTATTTACTTATTGAAAATATAAGTTTATTCTGAAAACGCGTGACGTGTAGAATCTTATAAAACTAATGTTATCGGTTATCGATCACTGGAGGTGGATATAGACCACGTGGTCATATCAGTATGACTACGAGGATATAGATATCCTCGTAGTCATACCGATATTTTTAAATGTCTATAGAGAAAAAACGAATGAAAACGAACTGTATAGACCTTGCACAACTACCTACATAATAGGAGTAGGGCGGCTTTTTCCCCGTAGTCCAACTGAAATATCAACCGGTAACAAAGGGAATTTTACTGGTAACCGATGTCTTTATCGTCGTTTCAATCAAAGATGATATCAGGTTTAGGTTTACCCACGGAGAGTGAGAATGCTAATCTATATGCCTTATAAAGACTAAGAAAAAAGGTTCATCATCATCAGGTTATTTTTGTCTCCACTGCAGGAGCACAACCCTCTCATCTGCCGGAGAGACGGAGGATTTGGCCTACACTCCCCGCGCTGGCCAGACGGGTTGGGGAGGCCTGATAGATGTTTTATAATGTATATGTATGTAAACACATTTTAAATATAGGTAATTAGGTAGACAGTAGTGAAATTATTTAATAATTATAATTTTGCTACTACTTACTATTTTCGTGCTTGAAAACTCAAAAACAAAATTTGGGTCATAGTTATCCTAATCTCATTGTTACTCTATTTCTCGTTGAATTAATGTCCATGTGCAGTAGTGTGTGTTTCGTAACAACAGTGTACAAGTGTATATGGATCCCCGAGAGGAGGACAGAATAGATAATAGTACCTTCTAGTAATATTTAGTATTATACCTAACGAATACTTAATAATTATAATTTACAAAAATCGAGCCAAACACTTGAATGCTTGAGATACTCGTATTCATATGACATATTCCAAAGACCGCAATCATACCGATATTTATAAAATCTTCATGCTACAAAATGTTGTTGAGACACGTACTAGGTACTTGAAATATATTCATTTGTTTGTATTACCTAACTATACAGCGTCAGATTAACATTTCATTAATGTCAATATAAGTAAATCTAATAAATAAAATCGTAAACTTCCCATGGATGTCGTACAAGGCGACTAAGGGTATAACATTATAAAATGGAGGAGACCTTCTCCCGGAAGGATATTCAATTCTAATTTACATAAATACATAATGCTCACGCCTTGGTCCCTGAAGAGTAAGCAAGGACGATGTGTCGCCACTTTACGCGATCCTGACAAACGTCTCAAAGCGACTTTCCTTTGCCCGCTCTGTGCCCAATGATATTCTAATTTAAATGTTACGTAATACCTACCTACTTAATATGTTTTTAAGTTTATTTACAAAATTAGATATCTGTTTTCATACTTAAGAATGAAATAATAAATCATTTCTAATGTATTAAGTAATAAATCGTAATTTACTAGTTTCTAAATAATTGCCGTATGGTTTCCGGTAGAGTAGAATAGGACCACTCCAACTCTTCCCGTGGATGTCGTACAAGGAGACTAAGGGAATACATTATAAAACATCAATCAGGCCTCCCCAACCCGTCTGGCCAGCGCGGGGAGTGTAGGCCAAATCCTCCGTCTCTCCGGCAGATGAGAGAGGGTTGTGCTCCTGCAATGGAGACAAAAATAACCTGATGATGATGATGATATATAGGTAAACAATTAAGCGAGACGTCACGAGCGAAGCGGTCGTTGTGCTTTCGGCAAGAGGTCGGTCGAACGAAATCGCACACGTTTGATATGAAATCAGTTGTAATATTTATGTGCCACATTGAAATAAACATACTATACTCGTATATTAATCATAAATTTCAATTCCTTTACTGTCCTAGTGCGCAGATGTGGAATAAACTGCCGACGACGGTCATTCGAGATAGTACGTCGGTGACATCCTTTAAAACTAAACTAAAAGAGCACTATTTGTCTCACTCAGTATAATAATGATGTGTATGTATTTATGTATGTTTATTATTATTTATTATAAATATTTACTATATATATATATATGTAAAGTAGTTTCGCTATTTAGTTATTATGTAGTACTAGCTGTGCCCGCGGCTCCGCTCGCGTGGACTACACAATCCGCTCCCATTCCCACTTCCGCTCCCTATCCCACTTCCAGGTCCAGGTCCAGGTCCAGGTCCAGGTCCAGGTCCAGGTCCAGGTCCAGGTCCAGGTCCAGGTCCAGGTCCAGGTCCAGGTCCAGGTCCAGGTCCAGGTCCAGGTCCAGGTCCAGGTCCAGGTCCAGGACCAGGTCCAGGTCCAGGTCCAGGTCCATATCCAGGTCCAGGTTCAGGTTCAGGTTCAGGTCCAGGTCCAGGTCCAGTTCCAGTTCCTCAACTCTCCCCTCAACCCTCCCCTCAGCTCTCCCCTCAACCCTCCCCTCAAACCTCTTTCCATCGTCTCTCCAAATGTAGTCCTCGTAACAAATCCATCGCAGTCCAAATTTCGACCAACATTACTTTGTTGCATACCTATACCACAAATTCATCGTAATCGGGTAACTCAGTCAAAAATTATGCAAATTTTCAAACACTCAAATTACACTGGTACGGGCTCCCGCTCCCGCTCCAGTCCAGCTCCGGTTATGCTCCCGCTCCCCTCCCGCTTCCGCTACCGCTTCCGCTTCCGCTCTCAATCTCACCCCCCCACGCCCACGCCCACTCCCACGCCCACTCCCACTCCCACTCCCACTCCCACTCCCACTCCCACTCCAGCTCCCACTCCCACTCCCACTCCCACTCCCACTCCAATTTCTACTCGCAGCTCCAAATGTAATCCAAACTCATCGCAATCTGAATAGTAGGTACGGAAATACTACTTTAAGCAATATATTGCATAATAACCTTACCTAATGTATTTGAAAACTAAAAATGTCTATAACTTTTGATTGCGTTAGCCGATTGCGATGAAATAAAGACTAAATGTTAAGTTAAGTTAAGCACCATGTTTTTGTGAAAAGTCCATCAAAATCCGTTCAGTAGTTTTTAAGTGATGCGTGCACAAACTCACAGACAAACAGACAAACAGACAAAAATTTCAAAAATGATCGAAATGTGTTCTGTTGCTTATCCTTAGACCCCCCAATTTTTTTTTTGCAAATATCTTCAATGTACAGACACGCGAAGTTTACGATTTTATTTATTAGATATTATGCACTCTTTGTCCCCTCGCTCTTAGTGCCTTGTCTCACACCCTGTAAGGGTCTTTCAGAGATAAGCTCGCCTTTGTACACAAAATTTGTAACTGTATTTACTTTTAAAATTTGTGCACTAAAGAATATATCATCCGATATAATGGCTTCTAGAAAAAAATATTAATATCTCAGGTTCTAAGTGGCGAATCAAGATGAAACATTCACCAGATTTTAAGTTAGACCACCAGCAAAACAACTGTGAAAACTGAATCAAATTTCATTCAGTAGTTTTTGCGTGATGCGTTAACAAACATACATATATACAGACAGACAGACAACAATTGTAAAAAAAAATGTTTTAGCTTCAATTGACCCCTCATACATTTTTTTTAAATATCTCTCATGTACAGACATAGACCAGTTACAGTTTTATTATAAGTATATATATACACTCTGTATTTACATCAATGATTGAATCCTGAAAGGTAAAAAAACGAGAGGGAAAGTCGTTGGTTGAACGTATACACAACGCAAGTGGGCGGAGTGTTGAAGGGCGGGGTTACCTCGGCGCTGCCTTAACCCTCCGGCCGGCTATCAACCCTCCTTCAGTTCCTCTCTAACCTCCACCGCTCGCGCGGCGTTTTAACTCCGCCATGAATAATATAGGAAATATGCAATTTTTGCATTAAACAAAAAAAACCCGGACTCCGGTTTCCTAATTTTTTTACAATGTTTAACATGGACAATGCGAATGGTGGACTCCGGTGCCCACAGCTGGACAACTCTGGTAACAGTCCCAGCACTTTGGGCGGATCCCCAACATCCGCCAACAGTTCCGACATGTTCCTCTATGATGATTCGTCAATGTCCGACGGCAGTCTCTACGCAAGTGATCAGGAAAATCTTTCAACGCCACGAAAAAGGTATTATTATTATAAAAATCTTCAAATTAAAATCTATATTTTATCTAAATTAGTTTAAGAAGTTATTATTAACCTAATAAGCCTAAATAGGTATGTCATTTGTAAGAACTTAAATACTTATTTACGTCTAACATAATACCTACCATTATACTTAAGTTTTAATATCTTTGGTGGCAATGCGAAATTTTTTTGCCACGGTGGTATAATATTTGTGCATCAAAATATAGGATCATTGACAATTTATGACAATGACGAAAGAAGTTCCACTTAGTATCAAGTAAAATACGGGATCATTCAAAATTAACTACAAAATCTATGGCAATTACATCTACAGACTACAATAAGATTTCATTAGGGGAGGTCAGCCCAAAGCTGACTCCGTAAATTTGAGTTAAATAAAAGTTGTAAAGCGTTAGATATCTGGGAACTTTTAACCAATTGGGACAGAGTTTATTATTTTTTTATAATGTGTAAGTCAAATTCACACAAATGTATTAAATAATAATAATAAAATCGTAAATGCAAAAAGTCTGTACATTGAATATATTCGGAAAAAAACCGACCAGGGCTACTTAAAATAAGTAACTGAACATGATAGAACTTTTTTTTTTAATTCTTGTTTGTAAACCGCGAGTACGCTGCGGAAACCGATTACAGTACAGCAAATATCAGCAACAGTGAGTAACAAGTTGATAACTTTCCAAGACTCACAGTTGGGCACAGAGTGGTTTCAGCAAAATTGTAAGAAACGTGGAGCTTCAGCTCGGAGAAACGTTTTTCCTTGATGCACCAGAAGGCACCGAAAAATGATTTCTCACAGGAATAATTCTGGTGGAATTCAGTCGACAAGGGAAGATCGCCCGCTCTGTAGCGTCCTCAGGGGTCGCTGCCACACTGCTTCCTGGCAGAAAAACGGCCCATACCACATTCAAGATTCCCATCGATTTAGACAGCACGGAATCTCCTGTGTGTTACGTCACGTAACAGTGACAATGCCCGGGTGATCCAGGACTGCTGTCTGATCCTTTGGAATGAGTGTACTATGCTCTCAAGAACGTTGTAGAAGTTGTGAACAGAATGCTCCAGGACATCCGGAGGGGGTGCGATGGGTGATATCTCGTATCACTTTTGCGGTGATTTTCGCCAGACTTTGGCGGTAGGGACGCGGGGCACTACTGTCGATGAGGTAAATGCCTGCCTCAAGAACTTTGTAATATGGTCGGAAGTACTAATATCGCGCCTTACGAATTATGTACGCCTCCAACATGGTGGCAACTCGCACGCTAAGTATTTTTGGACATGCTCCTCATGATCAGACAGGGGCTCTTACCGAATACGGTTGGGAGAAAGTGTAAAGTAAGGGTAGGGTAAAGTAGAGGTCGAAAGGGAGGGGAAGGGGAGGGGGAATGGGTAGAGGAGGGGAAGGTGAGGGGGAAGAGGATGGGTAAAGGCATATGTCCATGCGATAACACATTTAATTTACAGAGAAAAAATACTTAACTTCCTGCAAAACATTTTCATATGGTATTATAATTTAATCATAATAATATGTGATGTTAATTTATCCACGCGGACAAAGTCGCAGGCAACAGCTAGTCTAATAAATAAAAACGTAAACTTCGCGTGTCTGTACATTGAAGATATTTACAAAAAAAATATTGGTGGTTTAAGGATGAGTAATAGAACACATTTCAATCATTTTTGAATTTTATGTCTATTTGTCTGTTAGTTTGTGCACGTATCACTTAAAAACTACTGAACCGATTTTGATGGAATTTTCACAGAAACATAGAGATTAACCCGGAGTAACACTATTTCATCGCAATCGATTTACTTGATCAAAAGTTATGGAAATTTTTAGTTTTCAAATAGGTAAGGTTAGTATGCAATATAACAAAGAAGTATAATTTTAATGTTCGGTGCTATTAATAATAATTATAAATCGTTTATTATTAGGCAACTTGGCCCATAAATAAATACCTTAACCTAGAAATACATACATTATTAAAACCTTAATTAACAGAGTTCATCTTACACATTCATTCCTACACTATTTTTGAGATTTTAGTCTTTGAATCCCTAAAATGTCTAAACACTACTCCCTCGGGCCAGAAGTCGGGACTGAGGAATATACCCTGGTGTTTTCTAGGGAACCCGGAGTCTACAGGCCTTAAAGTTATTAGTGCTAGTAGATTCCAGGAACGTACATCGACCCTGATTCGTTCCTCAGTCCATTCAGATTGCGATGAGTTTGGACTACATTTGGAGCTGTAGTGGGAGTGGGATTGGGAGGGGGCATGGGCGTGGGAGTGGGGGTGGAAGCGGGTGCGGGAGCGGGTGTGAGAGCGGAAGTGGGAAGGGGAGCGGATTCTGTAGTCCACGTGAGCTGAGCCGCGAGCACAGCTGTATACAAATAAAAACACAATTCTCCAATTACGATTTTACCAAAACAGTTTAGACCTACCTCGTGTTTTTTTAACTAAATCTAATTTGCGACACCGTAGTTACGCGCTTCTGCCAAATACTACCGAACGACTACCAAATGGCTATGCCATGGAACAGCGAAGTCACAATACCATTTGAAAAGGCTAATGACCAGCATGGCCGCTTTGCCTCCTATGTCCGATTTGAGCTGACTTCTCCTACATATTTTGTTCCGTTAATATCTTAGGTTTCGAGAATACCTGTGATACTACTACATGTGGTAAGTAAACACGACTGGAACCACGGGTGCCAGTCGTGTTTATTATTATTTAAATATTTATTATTATTTAAATAACTATATTGTAATACACAGTAAAAGTGTTTTATAATTATTGTTTTCAAAAAGTTAAATGAAATACCTATATGTTTAGGAGAATGTATTTTTTGTTAAACTTGAATGACATTATATACCATGAAATGAAATTTTAGTCTGTTTGTCTGTTAGTTTGTGCACGCATCACGTAAAAACTACTGAACGGATTATGATGGACTTTTAACAGAAACATAGGGTTTAACTCGGAGTAACATTTAGTCTTTATTTCATCGCAATTGGCTTACTCAATTAAAAGTTATAAGAAACTTGGCATGGGAGTGGGCGTCGGGGACGGGGTCGGGGTCGGATTGAGACAAAAATAATTGTGTAGTCCACGCGAGTGGAGCCGCGAGCTCAGCTAGTATATAAATAAGATTAAACTGAAGATGCAAGTTACTTGTAGGTCTGACTGTCGACGCCTGCACAAACGGCGCTCGCGCTGTCCGCAGCAGCAGATCCAGCAGCGGCAAGCGGCGAACCTGCGCGAGCGCCGACGAATGCAATCCATTAACGATGCGTTCGAGGGCCTCCGCGCTCACATCCCCACTCTACCCTACGAGAAACGGCTGTCTAAAGTAGATACACTAAAATTGGCCATCGGATACATTAGTTTTCTTGGAGAGCTGGTGAGTGTAAGTTCCATTGTTTCAGAGGACAAAGATTCCCTGTTGTGAAATTACTTTCGTAATTACTTACGAAAACCCGCACTTCTCAACTATTTTTTTTATTTGCATGAACATGCACTTTTAGATTGTTGTTTAGTTAAGAACTGATATAACTAAATTATATTTATATCACATCGTCGGTATACTGGAAGACAAGTCAAGTCCACTGGTTGGTTTTAAAATAATGCCAAATGAAATCTATACATATAATAAACCAGTAGAAAAACAAAAGAAAAGTGAATCTGTACATTAAAGTTAAATAAAAAATTCACTCTCAGGACATTACTTAAGACCAGTAGAGTCCAAAAATTGTGTGTCTGTCTGTATGTATGTACGGGCTAATCTTGGAAACTACTGAACAGAATTTGACGGTGTTTTCACTGTTTAGTACTGTTGTCCCCAACCCGTCTTGCCAGCGCGGGGAGTGTAGGCCAAATCCTCCGTCTGTCTCCGGCAGATGAGAGAAGGTGGTGAAGGTGGTGAAGGTCCTGCAGTGGAGACAAAAATAACTTGATGTATTAAACTAACTACTTCAACATCAGGTTATTTTTGTCTCCACTGCAGGAGCACAACCCTCTCTCATCTGCCGGAGACAGACGGAGGATTTGGCCTACACTCCCCGCGCTGGCCAGACGGGTTGAGGAGGTCTGATTGACGTTTTATGATTGATGTTTAATAACTACTTAGATGGTGGATATTATGAGTCTAGCCTTTGAGAAGAAGGGTATGAAAGTGAATGTCGGAAAGACCAAGTGATGATTTTTGAAAGAGACGAGATTATAACAGCCTGTGAGTTGAACATTTGTGGCGAAAAAGTTGAGCAAGTGAAAGATTTGTGTACCTGGGCAGCTTGTTTACAAGGGATGGAAAGTGTGAAGAAGATATTGAGAGTAAAGAAAGAAAATTCAGAGAATGGAGCTATAAATGGCCTTGTATGCAGCCAGATGTCTCAAAAGGCAAGGATGGCTGTGCACAATGCTATTCTGGTTCCTACGCTGACGTATTGTAGTGCATTTTGGATCTGGCAAAAGAATCATGAAAGCAGGATAAATGCGGTTGAAATGCGGTCTTTAAGAAAAATATGTGGAGTTAAGTTATGTGACAAATGAGAAATGCAGCGATACGTGAGAAGTGTGGTTTAAAAGGAGATGTAGTAACGAAGTTAGAGACGGGTAGGTAGGTATGTTGCGTTAGTTTTGGACATTTAGAGGGTATGAGTGAAAGAATAGTGACAATAGAAATTTACAGTGCGAATGTGGAAGTATCTTAAGCTAGAGGTCGTCCTGTGAGGACGTTCAAGAATCAAATTAGTAACATCCTCAAAAAGGCTGGGGTCCGCAGTGAGAAGAATAAAAGAAGGTGCATTAAAAGGTTGACGAATGTAGTGAGATGTGTCGAAAGCGTAAAGTGGCGATCCATCGTCTCTGCCTAGCCCTCTGGGACCAAGGCGTGAGCATTATTTACGTATGTATTAAACTAACCATGTACCGTTTGTAAACAGGTTCGAACGGATCGGAACACCACTGATAACCTGCTCTCTGGTGTCAGCAACATAAACAACAAAGATGACCAAAAGAAAGTCGTCATTAGAGGTATTCTAATTATGTAATATTAATTTACTTACTGGTACTGCAAGTAAATATGTACCTATTCACATATTAAATAAATTTTATTCCAAACCAGTAGTCAAACGAAAACCAACGGTATTTGCGTCTTGGTAACATGTACATGAAAGGGTCACCAGCAGCAAAAACAAGTTTGTATTACCATATAAACTTTGCGGTCCATTTAGGAACACCATCTATTATTTATTTTGTTTTCAAGACGCAAATGCGTTTGTTTTTATATGACTATATAAATTTGGAATGAAATATAGGTATTCACGAGTTTAATATTTACCTATTTTGTTTATTTACTAACAAACACTGTTATAAAAATTTAAAAGCATAAATGGCCATTAGTTCTTATACATTTTTATATTAGTTAGTTTTGTTAGTTTAAATAAACCATTGCATAATTTGTGTAATCTAATGAAAAACGAAAATGCGAAATATGTTATTTATTAATGCGAACGTGTTTGTTTGTTTGGTTCTCAACCCTGGCTGAACTGTTTTAAATCAAACTTGATAAACTTAGTAATAGCTTATATTCCTGAATATATAAAATACTTTCGCCCCGTGAAAAGAAATTTACCGCGTAAATTAATATAATGTTTTTGATTTTGCGAATACTCTAGGGATAATAGGTATATTTAACAAGGATAATCTATCTATCGACTTTAATTCCTGCGGTTACCTTTGTCGATATCCCCTGGTTTTTTGACGCTGCGAAATATTCGTCAGCTATCTCCAATGGTGCGTGCAGACGGTGGTCGGTGCCCCCGGCGCCCGTGGATCATGGGTCGGTCGGTGTCAGGGCGCGACCCTTGCTCGCTGCAATTTGTTTACGCACCTTGTGATGATCAATACATATTGCGCTCGTGAACTGCGCTACTGTGTCTAATGACTATACTGTGCTGACTCATTGTGCATAATAAATAATACCTAACAAATAATTAATGAAAAGTTTATCAAAACATAACCCACATAAAAGTGTAAAGAGGATCCGATAGTGGCTTCAAACCTGGAAAGTATTGGAGTTTTGATTACATTCTCTTTAAAAACGGAAAATATTCACCTATTGGTCAAAGACAATTTAATAAAATCATGCAATTTTTTCACTGTTTGGAGACAGATATAGGTTCTTACCTATATCTGTCTAAGAGGATAGACCCAGACGGACCAGGGTTTCTACAGAGTAAACATATTATTGAGGCCCAACGATCTCTATGTTGGTACTTACCAGGTAGATGGAGCGAACCGAACAATCGCTCTGTTCCACGCAACTGCGTCTCCGGGAGCAGCACCCCGTTCACATTCACTTTGAAACTTATTGTGCAGTTACTGCTCAGAACATTTATTATTTACTAAATATTTACTCTAGAAGTTTACAAGTGTCAAAGTGAATGTGAACGGGGTGCGGCTCCCGGAGCCGCAGTTGTGTGGAACAGAGCGATTGTTTGGTTTGCTCCATCTAGTAAGTACATAGAGTTCGTTGTTGTGGCGTTATTATTATTATCATTATCAATTTGTCCACATCGACTGGTCCAGTACGGTCCAGGTGGTGTTGCGTTCTCACCTCGTTCCCACGCGCACATCGCATGTTTCGCAGTCCGCCCTCGCATCCCTGCCGTGGGATCCCGTGCATCCCGCCGAAGCAATTACGTCACTACGCTCTGTTCCCTTAAAATGTTGCGTCGGTAAATAATTACAATTTTATAACATTTAATTATCTAACAAGATCTGAACCACAATGATTAGCGAAACGATAAGTAAAAATAATAAAAAATGTAACAAGATGCAAAAAATCGGTCGCTGGTGCGATTGAGGACCGGGAGGAAAAGAGGACAAAGTCCTTCTTTGTACAGCATTGGGTTCCAACGGGTTTAAATTAATAATATTTTAGCAATAAGTTATATATGTGACTTACACTTATTTTTATAGTTAAAGATTTACTCATATTATGATAGAATCCCGAAAACATTCAAGGGAGCCGCGGGCAAGAGCTACTACATATTGATGTGAATCTAACTACAGATTAATTAATAAATTAAAAGAATACCCTGAGTGACTGACTGATCTATCAACACACAGCTAACAGCTGGGTCAGGAAACCTGAAAGAATGATTTTAAATTCCACCCCTACGCGGAAGAAGTCGCGGGACGAAACCTTGTGTCTTATATTCAATTAGGATTTTGAAACAACTGAAATATTTACGCAAGTGCAAACTACACTTGCATCGTAAGTGTATTAACATCAGTGTAAACAAGTGTTCGAAGGGGTGTGCCCACTAGTTCTCGATACGCAGGGTGACCGCCCCTGCCGCCCTCACCGTAATCTTTATCGGAGCCCCTCGGGGAAAGATAATTTAGTGCCAAGGGGCGTTGTAATAGTTGCATTTACACGTACGAACTTTACAGCGGGATTGCGCACGTTTCTTTCATGATCGCCTGTGTGGCGAAGGGCAGTAGGTATTGAATGTAGCTTTTGGCTGCTGCCCGAGAGTTCGTCTGCATGGAATTTCTTAGTAATAGCCTACGTAATTTTCACAAGTTTCTAGACCCAGCGGATTGAGCTAGACAATAAATAGATTTAGTAAGGCTTTTCCGAGCGTCCTACCTCAACCGGTCGTTCGTCTGTTCATGCAGACACTGCGGTTACTCTTTGCAAGTGGTCGTCCTTAGGTACGGTACGGTATCAACGACGCATCAAGACTTTATCGTTATTTACTTGTCACGCTGTGCATTTATTGCACTATATTTCCCTGCGAAACACGTACTAACATGATCTTGTGCGGTAAATCGGGTGCGTGTAAATGCTTTTGTCCTATTTGGTGTAGTCGCGATATTTGCGAATCACACCATAGCAAATTGAGAGAACGCCCTATCTATAAACAGGGTTGAGTGTATTAGATCACTATTAAGCTCTCCACACCCCATCCTTCATTTACATTAGTATAGAATTGGAAGTCGAGTTGGTAATTTAAATTTAACACGTCCTCTAGTCACAGTGTTACGGTTATTTTGTTCAGGACAGAACTACTGAGAATGAGTGTGGTTTCTCAAGTATACTGAACAACTTTTGTCCCGCAAAATTAAGTTAGTCACGTAATATTAGGTTACTGTGTTACCCTTAGAGCGAGCGAAGCGAGTGACAGGAACCAGATCCAAATCCCCCATTCTCCCTCCTCAGTACATTTTCACGTGGAACTATTTTCTAGTCTTTGGTTACAACATCCTAATAACTTTTTGTCATTTACCTCTACATTCCCCCCTGACGACGCACGCCAGCCCCTTTATTCCGCAAGCTTGTTCCTCCAACATAAATATATCTGAAACTACCTATATAATATTAAAAATAATGTGTATACCTACACCTACTACAATGAAACTGAAAAATGACACCAGTCGATTATTCCTTAACTAATGAAGATATCTGCAAAATTCATACTTACATAGCTACCTACTATGGGTAACTAAAAATAAATTAAATCTCAAAAAAGTACCAGGGCATCAGTAAATTATTTTTCCTCATAAAGGGTAATTTTTTACGTCAATTATCATCTATATAAAATATTATGTACTTTGCTGTCGAAAATTCAGTAGATTTGGAAATAGTTCAAAAATAAAGACGTAATAATTTTTCATTAGGGACCTATTTGTTCGCAATTTTTTTTGTTAACAAACTGTCTGGTTTTTTAAATCATTTTATCGTGCTGACAGGTTATTTTTAATTCAGTTTGTTTTTTCTGACTCAGTACTTTTTAATGGTGTCTTCAAATTTAAGATTTGCGAAGAATAATGTGAAACCACTACGCTTTTATAATTTACTATTACGATAACTAATAGAATTCGACACTGTAGTAGGTACATAACCTTTTATGTAGTTAATAAATAGGGATTACATTACTTAAAAATATCCTATGGGAGAAAAAAAATCACTTTTTACGACTTTTTTATTTTTAGTTACATCCGTTTATAGCGTTAGGCCACGTACGTATCTATGGGAGTTTGATATTTTCTAATATCTTTATTAGTTAAGGAATAACTCTGGTTGCGACCCCTTTCTGTTCCGCTCTGTATATATACTCGTAGATAGCTTCCGAGAGCGGGGAATTTGCTGAAATACACATTATATTTTAATGTAATATATGTACATTATGCCCATCCTTTTCTTACAACCTTAATAAACTTATAAGAACTTACTTCGCGCCTAATATCAAGATTCTAGCTCAACTGAAAGTAAATTATAGGTAGGTTTTAATGCGCCAGTCCGTCAGTGTGAAAATACACTTTGAAAGGCTGTATCTTTTTATTGTATTGAGTTAGAAACTTGGTTTTCATCGGGACCAAGACGGAGGTAGACTTTAGTATTAATTTCAACTGTTGAGTAAATGGTCTTGACTAATAGACACACGGAAAATCAAGTGATCCTATAGGTAAGGGTTGCGGTTTTTTATTTTTATTTCAAGGTACGGAACTCTAAAAACCATTTATCTGGATTTTTGTCATTTCGCCGATCTCCAGTCTAGTTCCACCAATCAACAACGCATTGCGCGATACTTGATCAGTGTAACGTAATTTTAACGTCAACTAATCACAAACGGTGTAATATCTATATATCTAGACATAAGTATAATAAAATACTAGAAAAAACAAAAGACAAGCGAATCTGTACATTAACGTCTAATAAATAAAATCATAAACTTCGCGTGTCTGTACATTGAAGATATTCACAAAAAAAAATTGGGGGTCTACGGATAAGCAACAGAACACATTTCGATCATTTTTTAAATTTTTGTCTGTTTATCTGTTTGTCTGTGAGTTTGTGCACGCATCAGTTAAAAGCTTCTGAACGGATTTTGATGGACTTTTCAGAAAAACATGGGGCTTAACTTAACTTAACATTTAGTCTTTATTTCATCGCAATCGGCTAACTGAATCAAAAGTTATAGAAATTTTTAGTTTTCAAATACATTGTTAGGTAAGGTTAGTGTGCAATATACATATTGCATATAATAGTATTTCCGTAATATTCAGATTGCGATGAGTTTGGACTACATTTGGAGCTGCGAGTGGGAATTGGAGTGGGAGTGGGCGTGGGCGTGGGCGTGGTCGTGGGAAAAGGAGAGTGGATGTGTGAGCGGGAGCGGGAGCGGGAGCGGGAGCGGGAGCGGGAGCGGGAGCGGGAGCGGGAGCGGAAGCGGAAGCGGAAACGGAAGCGGGAGCGGGAGGGAAGCGAGAGCGGGAAAGGGAGCGGAAGCGGAAGCGGGAGTGGTAATGGGAGCGGATTCTGTAGTTAACGCGAGCGGAGCTGCGGACACAGCTAGTTAAAAAATAATTTCTCTTCCCGGACATTACTTAAGACCAGATGTAGAGTCCAAAAATATAATTAAAAAACCTCGTGTCTGGCTGTATGTATGTATGTACGGACTAATCTTGGAAAGTACTGAACAGAATCTGACGGCGTTTTCACTGTTTAATAGCTTTGAGTTCAGAACACAATCTGGCATAAGTTATATCTCAATAAAATGTCAGGGGGCTAATCTACAAGTTGCCCTCTCATTTCATGTCATTTGTATGAAAGTGTAGTTCAACATTACTGCTCGTTGCAAAAACTTGAAAGAAAGGTTTTCAAGCTGATTTATAGTTTTATTTATTTTAGCTGTTGTATTTCAGGATATTTCCAAAAGTCTTATTACAAAAAGTTTGTTATTCGAAAATTTTGTGGCCCTATATTAGATCGGTCATCGTCGACAACGTTAATATCAAAGTTGTTCAGGAGTACGTCTACCTAGGACAGACAATACAGTTAGATAGGATCAATTTCGATCGTTCTCATCTCGAGATCCGACAAATAATGAGTGTGACCGACATAGCCGAAAGAATTAGTAAGCTGAAGTGGCAGTGGGCGGGGCACACTGTCTCAGTACCGACGACCGTTGGGGCAGACGAGTTCAAGAGTGGAGACCGCAGATCGCCACGCGCAGGGAGGGACGCCCCACCGCCAGGTGGGTCGACGACCTGAAGAAGACCGGAAGACCTGAAGGGGACCGGGTGTAGTGGCATTCATTGGGAAGGCATATGTCCAGAAGTTTGACATGGCGTTTTGTTGTACAGTTAATTGGATATGCAAAATAGATGTCAAGACTAGGGAGGGTTTTCAACGTGGTGGGAAGGGGATGGGGAAGAAAAGAACGAAGGCCTTATTGAAAGGGGGAATGAGAGGGGGGAAGGGAATATCACCTGCGAGTTTTTTAAAAACAATAAAAACATCTAAATTCTTGCACAACATTAAAAATATTATATAAATAATTATATGATGTTCTTTTAATTCATGATACACATAAAGTAAATGTCAGCTATATTTAAAAACTAGCTGTGCTCCCGCTACCACTCATTCTCCCACTCATATTCCGCTCCCGCTCCCACTCTCACTCCCGCTCCTTCACCCGATACAGCTCCAAATGTAGTCCAAACTCATCGGAATCTGAATAGTACCGAACATTAAAATTATACTTCTTTGTTAAATTGCATACTAACCTTACCTACTAATGTATTTGAAAACTAAAAATGTCCACAACTTTTGATTGAGTAAACCGATTGCGATGACATAAAGCCTATATATTACTCCGAATTAAGTCCTATGTTTCTGTGAAAAGTCCATATCTAAATCGGTTCAGTAGTTTTTAAGTGATGCGTGCACAAACTAACAGACAAACAGACAAAAATGATTGAAATGTGTTCTATTACTTATCCTTAAACCCCTATTTTTTGTTGTAAATATCTTCAGTGTACAGACACGCGAAGTTTACGTTTTTATTTATTAGATAAAAAAACAATAATTCTGTAGTCCAATGGGCGGAACCGCCACCGGCACGCTAATTTTATGTAAAGGTACATATAAATATTTTCAATGCATAACCAGATTAATAGATTTCTTTTAGGATTTAGTAATACATAATCATTATTATGTAATGTAATGTTAAGTTGTCCACGCGGACGAAGTCGCGGGCAACAGCTAGTAATAGAATAGATGAATGCATCAGGTAGGTAGCTGGATTTGTAACCTCGACTCTTGCCAACTCTATGAGTTTGTTGACATATTTTATAACCATCATCGTCATCGCTCATCATCATCAACATCATGCTATTTTATCCAGTCAATGATATTTGTATCAATGCGACATTGTTATCGTAATAACAGTAGGGAATCCCGATAAAAAACGTAACTATTATTTCTGGGTGGGTTCCACGTAATCTTTTTTTCAATTAATAAAAAACACCTTATCGAAATGTAATGTTGGTTTACATAGAGATTAGCGCACACGTGCTCACTCAGCAGGCCGAGTGAAGCCCCAAATGCGAACCAATGGTAAAACAAGTACGTGCAAACAATCGGTCGGGTCAGTGCCGTACCCTTATCAGTCTAAGCGTCGGTCTCTTCATCTCCGGTCTCCACCATTAGGAACTTAAATTATTTGGTCATCATTTTTAACATTATATTAAAAGAAAGAAATAAACTTTTAAAACTTAAAATGAACCTACACATTTAAATGGTGTTTATAGCCTCGAGTCTTAAAGCTTAGATTCCTGCTTACTTTGTTTATTGGTTAATTCGGCACTAGGTCTACCTACATATCAAACTATACCCAATAGTATTTTATAGTATGTATCGCATCGTTCAATAACTTTAGAATGCAATGCAATCATGAACTCATTAATACAACTTGCAGAGAAAAACTTCTAGAAACGTTTTTTTCTACAATTAAAACCACAAACTTATGTATACAGAGCAAGATCGGATCCATAAAATACTTATGAAATTTACAATCTCATTTCGGAAGATTTCAAAAATATATTGATACATTTCGGCTTCGATGTCAAAAGTCTCGTTCTATGTCAAATATTTTAAAATATTGCATTTTGTTTGGATATCCAAATTTTATTTTGTATTTTTGAAAATATAAATAATTTGTTTAATGAAATTGTATTAAACGATAGTGAAAATGCCAATCAAGATAATGTTAGCACGCCAAATATTTGACGCCACCGGAGTTCCGACTGTGGAGGTGGACATGGTGACGGAGTTGGGCTTGTTCCGCGTCGGGGTACCCTCCACGGACATGAAAAAACTGGGCGAGGCTGTGCAGCTCAGGGACAACATAGCAGGCGAGTTCAACGGGATGGGCGTCCATCAAGCCATCAAGAACATAAACACTATAATCGCACCTGAACTCGTCAAGCAAAATCTCGAAGTAACTATGCAAAAGGAGATCGATCAGTTCCTGATTTCTCTAGATGGCACCGAGAACCGGAGCAGGCTCGGCGCCAACGCGATAATGGTGGTATCACTAGTCGTGGCCAAGGCCGGAGCGGCCAAGAAAGGCGTACCGGTTTATAGGCACATCTCTGACATGGCGGGCGTCACCGCCATCATACTGCCAGTGCCTCACTTCACCATACTAACCGGCGGCTCGCTTGCTTCCAACGGACTGCCGTTCCAAGAGTATATAATCATGCCTACTGGCGCGTCATCCTTTACAGAGGCGATGCGTATCGGAACAGAAATATACCAATACGTGAAGAATGTCATTCGAAGCAAATACAGCCCCGAAACTACTTATGTAAGCGATTCCGGTGGCTTCGCCGTGCCATTGCAGAGCCACAGGGACGCGCTTCTGTTCCTTACAGACGCCATCAGACAGTGCGGTTACACAGGGAAAGCAGAAATTTCTATTAACGCTTGTGCCTCTGATTTTTATAAGGATGGCGCATATGACCTGGAATTTAAAAACCCACACTCCAACCCACAAGAGTATATGTCTTCGGATAAGCTAGCCGAAGTATATCTTGATAATGTGAAGGAGTTCCCGGTTTGTTCTATACAAGATCCGTTCGACGAGGACGACTGGGCTGCGTGGTCGACATTGACAGCGAGAACGCAGGCTCAACTGTTAGCGAACGATTTGACACAAACTAACTATAGAAGAATCGGTTTGGCGGTAGAAAAGAAAGCTGGGAACGCAATCGCTCTGCGGCTGAACCAATCAAGCACCATAACTGAAGTAATCGAGTGCTTTAAGCTGATGAAGTCGAATGGCATGGGTGCTGTTGTGTGCGACCGGTGGGGAGACACCGATGATCTATTCCTCGCCGACATGGTTGTCGGCATGTCGGCCGGCCAGCTCAAGTGCGGCGCGCCAGTCCGTTGCGAACGCATCGGGAAATACAACCAGATCTTACGCATCGAAGAGGAGTTAGGAGCTTTATCAAAATACGCTGGTAAAAACTACCGGGGTCAACTAACTAATACTATTGGGTAAAATTATTAAGACTTCAAAAACAGATATTTATAAAATGTATAATTGAGTTTTGCTTGTTTTCCCTTCCCATTACTTCGTCGGTGTCGGTATACCGTATATGTCAGTAATGTAGTTATCAATTATCTATGTTAGAAATTAAACTCGTCACCTAATCGTGAGGAAATAGTTCAGTAACTTGCTCAGGCATGTCTTTTTCTGTCCTACTTTATCTAAGTACAGATGATTTTTGGCTCTAATTTATTACAACCTACCACGAAGGAAAAAAAATCGCGAGGAGGCGACCACCAAAAAGTTTTTACCTTCATGCACTACATATCAGCTTACTAGGAATAAGAATATTATTAAATCGTGGGAGGCACATACACGACAAGTGGACAAATTACCGGAAACAGTCATTATATCCATTATGGCATATTCCATCTATCGATAGGTAGGTACTTCATAGTTGTATAGGGCTTGGTGAGCTATGGTGGTCACCGTATTATATTTTTAAAATAAAAAAAGCGGCACGATTACACTTTCCTGTAGGTAGGCAACTAAATAGATACGTATTTTCAAACTCTCAAATTTAGCAGACAAAAATAATAAATAAGACCAAAATCGAGTGGTAATGAGGCGATTGTGATCACAACACAAATTTAAATAATGCGTTTCGTTTTTATTTTTAGGTGTAGACTACAAAAACAAATGTATATGCGTATTGTAAAGTAAATTATCTTGCACTTATTTTGCTTGCATAAGGAAATAGTAAAAATGTCTAAAAAGACAGGTCAACCCTATCGGTCGCTACGCACGCTATAGTCGAGGGGCTAAGGGCCCATAACAGCGCGCACGTGTGCACCGCGCCCCTCGCAGTTCACCCCCACAATAAAAGAATAACACCCAGGCATTACACCACATTTTCGATTAGTTAAATACCCCCAGGGGGGCCTTTCATACGGTCTCTCCAAAATAATTGCAGATAAATAAACCTTAAGTTTATGCTCACTTTAGGGTCGTTTCCATGCGATTGTGCGAGCATAATTAAAAGCACCGATACAGATTAGCCTCTTCTAAAATAACTATTCAATCATTAGGAGAGACTGTGGCATTTACACAGGGGGTCGGACTTCTCCCAAAAACCATAAAGAACATCGCACTAAGCGTATTGAAAAAAAAACATACCTACCTAGATAAGTAAAATTTTTTTTTACTAAACTGTTACTATTCTGATTTGTAAGTTACAAAATCTTCGTATGTAGTTTTCGTATATAAACTGAAGTTAGAATTCAACCACAATCAGATTTCATAGTCTGGTAAAATGTGTATATAAGAACAAGAGAACACTGTATATACAAAAAAATAAAAGTACCCACTTCCTTCCTTACGAACTCTTTTGTCAAGGAAGATTAAAATAAAAATGTTGCAGATATAATAAAATTAGTCACAGAGAATCTGAAAATTTGCTACAGAAATAGAAATAGCCTTTGGAAAATTATACTAATAAATCATCGTAGATTACTTTACGGCATTGAGACCTACACGTGTTTTTTCACACAGCCTGTCGGGCGGTTATTTCATTCACCTGAGGATAAGTGGTCTCCGCCCACAAACACCTGTCCACGGTATTAAATGGTTTACCGGTCTTGGAAAACTCATTTATATCGTAGCACTGCAAGAAAATCACAGAGGCAGTAAGGTATCTTAAAATTTTAAGTAAAATAACATTAGCTCTTACTTTCTTAACGATATGGTCGCCTAAGTAAGGTCGCGTAAAGTGCGTCTTCCATTTCCTTCTGTCACGTGATGATTTCTACCAGAAAGTTGATATTTTTCTTTTCTAATCTCTTTACCAAATTCTGAATCATCTGATCTTTCTTAGTTATCCACTCGTTAAAGTTAGAGCTCTTGTTCATATTCCGTCCGGCCCTCCTCCATTTATTTTACTTTGCTCAAAGAGAATGGTATGTTCTAACTGCGGACATTTCTATTGTTTCAGGTAGCAACTTCCAAGCTCACTCCTTGTCGTGGTCGCGGCGCGGAGAGCGTCCACCAGGTGGCATTCTTCACGCCAAGATCTGGGTCCCTGAAGACCCCAGGATATTCAATGGCTCTAACAACGTTATAGAGAAAGAAGAGCTCAGATAAAATATGAGCCTATCTATGAAGCATTATTTATTGATCTCATTCATCGGTGTATTTAAAATGTAAGCGTAATTTGATCATTCTTGCTTGATGATAACGAAATGTTAAACAATTGCACTTGCTGTGGTACTCAGAGCAAAGAATACAAAGTATCTATTACTGTGTAAAGAAGTTGCTCGTACACTCACATCCCCCCGCTAGTTTTACGTCGCCCGCAAAGTAGAAGTACGACTGGGAATACGGAATACGCACTAACTAGGCTGCTGCCTTCGCTGCGTGCGCGTGTGAATATGAATGATAAAACAATATCATTCTCTATTGTGCTGTGTACGAATGCTTAGAAAGCAATAAAACCAATAAGGATCACAGATTTTTTCGTTTCCCTTATCGGACCGAGCGATTGACGTCATAAGTTAGAAAGAGAACTTATGTTATTGGCGTATTGTGTCTCTCGATCGGCTATACTCGCACACGCGCTGCAGCAGCCCTACAATAATTGACACACATACACAAGTCATCTTTTAAATTACATTGGTCCCTGACTATGCACTAAAAATGCTGAACATTGTTTTAAGCTTGTCCAGGGCTAACAAGCGAAGCTAAATCATACAACTCTAATCCGAGCAGTTCAGATATAAAATAGTACTAATAAAAGTCCAGTATAGCGCTATCACTTTGTCATGCATGACCCGTCTGCACATTACTATAACACTATAACAAAGAAAGTCTCGCTCGAAGTCGCTTGCTACAAATGCCGATAGAATTTGTGTTGCACTGGTGGATTCAGGGGGTGGGGCTTAAGGGATCATGCCCCCCCACCTCTTTCACCCAACCAACGATATGAAAATAAGTTCCCAAATCCGCTACTTGTATGGTGTGTTGTATGATATACCCACGACCTGTGTCCACGACGCTATGTATACATACCTACATATATGTTATTCCGTAGGCGTTATACACGACGATCTCCTGCATGTGGTACTAACTTGGTTAGATTTGATCACTTCTAACAGTGTTGGTATTCGATGAGTAGGATAACTTTCGGTTCAGTTTCGTTTCGGCATAATGCGTAAGTAGGTACTAGAAAGTACTTTAAGTAAAGTGAAGGTAGTTTTCAATTATTGCTGTCAATTGTTACGTAATATAAACTTAAATATTAAGTAACACTAATTACCTCTACTAATTATTATAGTCAAAACTGGTGACTTCCTATATAAAATGTATGTGAAATGTACTTATTATACCTTAGTTTAAATATATTTTTAAAACGTCGCGATGTAGTGATTTTATATAAGTATGTCTATGTATTTAAATAGAACTCAGAAGAACTATGGGAACGTGACGTCATAGAATGTACAATCATATTAGGCTTATCCAAATCAATGTGTCAGCGGCCTCGCTGACAGCGCTGACGCCTGTCTGAATTCAGACGGATAAACTCTACAAAAGGATCTCTACTCATACAGAATCTTCTAGGAGGCGAAACCTGAGACCTCAGACTAAGTACCAAAATCTAATCCTTTAATGGCATTTTAAAACTGTGTGTCTATAGTTTGTAAATATATCGAATAAATAGTTATGTTAACTTTATTGTTTTGCATACTAGTTTCACCATATAGGTAAATAAATAATATAACAACCCAGGACAATCGTGTTCTGATTCGCCGATATTCTGCCGACTGATCTACATGGAAGTTCAAACAATACCAATAAAATATTACAAGCCATCATCATCATCAAGAAGTTCAAATTGGTTGCTTAGCGATGTGGATAGCTTTATGCAATTGACCGTCAAAAAAGGTAGTGAATAATTTGTTTCTAATTGTTTTCTACGAAGTACATACAGTAATTTACAAAATGTAAACTTAAATCTTCTCATATCGGTACATTAAACATTTGTTTTCCTGTTTGTTTGTGCACGCATCAAGTAAAAACTATTGAACCGATTCTGATGGATCTTTCAGAAAAACATAGGGATTAACATGAAGTAACATTTAGTCTTTATTTCATGGTAATTTCACCCACTCAGTCAAAACTTATGCGAATTTATAGTTTTCAAAATCTCGCACAAACTACAGGGGGGAAGCAACGGATAAGAAGGAGGGGAAGGAAGGAGCAAACGGAAGGAGAAGAGTGGGCCAGCGGGGGGGGGGGGGGGAGAAGGAGGAGGAAGGGAGAGAGGGAGGAGGGGGAGCCACGTATTTCAGTGGTCTACGCGTGCTTAGTCGCGGTCACAGCTAGTATTAAATATTTCCTATGGTAGTTTGTTGTAGAAGCGTTTACATTGCCCCGTGATCATTACCTTTACCAACCTTACTAAGTCGTAATATTAATGTTTTCAAACGCCTATAATTCCAATTCTAGACTCGATATCGACAAAATACAGCATATCGGCATAGTTTTCGACGATATCAATTACAATTCCAAAAAAATATCTGATGGGGCAATGGAACATTGTTGCTTTTTGTCTGGACGTTTTCATATCTACGAGCAGAGTGTAGATTTATTTTCACAACTAGGACTTCTAAGCGTCTAAAGGCAGATGATAAATTTTACTTATGTTCATAAAGCGAAGAGCGGCTCATGAATTTAGAATTATTTGGAACACACATCAAACTACGAGTAGTATTTACTGTGCTCGTCCACTTGGACGTGACGAATAGGCTTATTCCAATAATCCCCTGCGAAAAATCCCCTTAAGGGGATTTCTGGAATTTTTTGGAAAATGTGTCCAGAAATCCCCTGCACTGAAAGGAAACACTAAGGGGATTTCTGGACAAAAATTCCAAAAAATTCCAGAAATCCCCTTAACTATTTATTTTTATTTTTTTAGTCGCCTCGTCACGTCACCTCGTGAAAATATTGTTTCAAAGATAATCTATTACTGACGGTAATACTTGTCAGTCTTTTAATGAAAGTTGTTTAATATGCGAAACCAAATATACGTAAACCTTTAAATTATGTATGAGGATTTCTCGATTATAGACTTGTTGAAAGTAGGCTGACAGGGGGTGTGTTTATGGACAAGATAAAGCGCGCGCCTAGTACATCGTTTTCCCGTTGCATTAAGCAGATGTTCTGGTTCCCATGGGGTGGTGGTAACTACAGTTACGCGACTACCTACTTTCCTCTTTTCCACCTTCCTGATTATGGAATAAAAACAGCTTTTTTTGCCCATGGCTAAGAATTAGTATCCACAGTTTGCAATTGCAGATTAAAAATTAAAAAGTTACCTAATGTTAGATTATTTATTTGTGTATACAAGTAACCCATACATAGGTATGTACTTTAAACATTAAAAATGTTATCACTAATCAATCATTGACCGAATGCAATTTTTTAGCTTTCTTTTCCAATAGAGATATTACTGAAATGAACTGGTTATTAATTTCAATACATATTTTGACACAAATTAAAGACAAAGACCATATAAAACATTTTTCACCTCTCCAGCTCGAAAAGGGCGCATTAGGTGCGTAAAAACTCGTAGCAAAATCATTTTTTGTGAGAGCGTAAGTTAGCGAATTTCGAACACCACCTTTTGGCGATAAACTGGGCGATGGTTCGTTCAGAAACTCATTTCAGCCCAACCATTTAACACAAAGGCTACGCTCGTGCTTCAATTCTAGACTACTGAGCTAGTTCGTGATTTAAAGCGTGATTCGCAGCAAAAAATAACTTTGCTCACTTGTTGAACAAATAACTAAGCTCACTTGTTGAACAAATAACTATTGTCGACCACCTTCTTTTTTCAAAATCTGAGTCTTGTTTTAGTCGATAGACCCGTCGAGTATTGGCGCTGAGAAAAATAGCTGTGACATACAAAAGACACCGAAGTCTTAGCACGAGAGTTCCTTTGTACCTTTTCGTATACTACAGAAATATGTAAAATTCCGTATAGAATTTCTTATTCACCAAAGGAGCCTAAATTAGACTGTTACATAGTCTGTTCTACAACCTGAACTCATATTATTTATTCACGACATTTTGTCACATGGGCAATGAAATTGTGTGACGAGCTACTGAAACTCTGGGTGGAATGCGATCAATACACGCCACAGACAGGGATTGGTTGCACGTGTATGTTCCCACGCCGCCTTTCCTACTGCCAGGCTCCTGCCTTCGCACACAGAAGCTGCCTGTACCCCGAGGAGGACGGAGGTATTAATAATAATTTATAAATAAATAAACACTTCTAGTAAACTAGAGGCCTATGTCCAACAGTGGACTCTTTCGGGCTGATGATGATGATGAAATAAACACTACTTTCATTAAACAAAAAGCTCCTCCCAAAGGTACTAGATTTCCCTACAATGTATAGGTACTTGCTGGAGAATAAGACAATGACTTCACAATTCCAAAATAAACACCCAGATTGCCAGACCAGAACCAACGTGTGCAAAGTTGATGCGAACTCACAACACCACCATGCCAACCTACCTGCGTTTTATAGTGACGTGAAGCTCCCACTTAGTATTTTTTAATTTATTTATCGTGTACCTACTGTGATCTTTATTTATGAACGGTGAGATACGGTAAGATAGATATGGCTGCCAGTTGCACGTTAACGGAAGTGGTAACGTGCAACATCGTCTCTGCGATTAAACAAACCGAATACCTGACATGTGCAGGTTTTCTCATGATTCTGACATCTTACGCTACTGACTTTACACTTAGGTAGGTAGATACTGGATAGAGCTGGATGGTTATTATATGGAATCAGTGAATGAAAAAAAATAGCAGACTGAAACGAGTCGATTTGCTCCATGTAATTATTCTGCTTTGTGCCACTACTAGATATTAATTTATTTCAAAGCTAGCTGTTGCCCGCGACTTCGTCCGCGTGGATAAATTAACATCACATATTATAATGATTATATTATAATACCACATGAAAATGTTTTGCAGGAAGTTAAGTATTTTTTCTGTCAATTAAATATTTTATCGCATGGGCATATGCCTTTACCCCTCCTCTTCCTCCTCCCCCTCCCCTACCCGTTCCCCCTCCCTTTCAGCCTCCACTTTACCCTACCTTTATTCTACATTTTCTCTCAACTGCCCCCCTCTCCTTTCCCCAACCCCCTTCCCACATATTTCATCCCAGCCCTCCCACTCCACCCTCTATCCCTTTAACTTCCCCTTTCCCAATCCGTACCCTCTACCCTTCCTCTTCCCCAATCCCTACCCTCTACCCTTCCGGTAGGAGGAAATGGGAGGAAAGGGAAGACCCTTTCTTCCCATTTCCTCCCACCCCTTCCTTCTCGCATTCCCTCTCCCCTTTCTCCCCTCAGAGTGCTCAATTTTTTGCATACTCAACCAGTCCATTGGTGTTCGGTAATCGCACTGTCCGATCTTGAAAAGCAGGTCAAAAATAATTGAGCGTGAGAGTTGCCACCAAGTTGGAGCCGCATATAATGCGTGAGGCGCCATTTCAGTACTTCCTACCATATACAAAGTACTTGAGGCAGGTGTTTACCTCATCGGCAGTAGTATCCCGCGTCACTACCGCCAGTCTGGCGAAAATCACCGCAAAAGTGACCCGTGATAGCACCCATCGCACCCCCTCGGAATGTCCTGGAGCATTCTGTTCACAGATTCTACAACGTTCTTGTGCGCCATAGTACTCTCATTCCAAAGGATCAGACAATAGTTCTGGATCACCCGGGCATTGTCACTGTTACGTGACGTAACACACAGGAGTTTCCGTGCTGTCTAAATCGAAGAGGAATACCTCCTGGTATGGGCCGTTTTACTGCCAGGAAGCAGAACTCTTAATAATTTTCAACTTTTTGTAATACTGTAGTCCACGCGAGCGGAACCGCGGACATAGCTAGTACCTAATATGAAGGGTACAGGAAACGAACATGTTATGTCACAAATCCATAGTTTATATTAACATAAAATAAAAATAAAACAATAAATTTTTGTTTCTATTGTTTGGTATTTTGTGATGTAGGTAATTTAAAAAAGCTGGTGTGTATGGGACTGGCTCATCTCAATCAAACAGTAAAAGACACCTCATAGGAATGCCCCAAGCCTTGTATGCTCGATGTCCCAGACTTTTTGCCACAACAGTGAAATGGGAATAAACGTAGCAGTTTCACCGAGTGGTGGTCAACGGCACAAGTTTATTACTGTTGTGGAATGTATGAATTGCACCGATAAAACAAAAGACAAAATCAAGACAAAATTTGTTCTGTTGTTGTCGTCTCCCCCACCCCCCACAACCACGCCACCGCACAACTAATTTTGACCTTTAATTTCATTAATTTTGACATATCAATAATAATAAAAAAATTTAGTAATTCTTGTATTTCTTTATAAAAAAAAACATACATTATTCCTAATAAGTAATTACATTTCTTCGGTAATTAGTACATACAATTAGAACAAACCGATCTGATAATCAATCAGTACTTAATCAGATCACCCATTTCAATTGTACTAACTCCTAAAAATATTATAACAAAACTGCAATCCAATGTATTTTATTGATCGCCAACTATAAAAAACTGCCAAAGATTATAAATCTCATTTTCACTTCCATTTTCACTAACTAAAATTGACTGGCAATGATGAGAAAATCATGGGTAAGAAAAAAAATGATTTTAGAGATATTACAGGAATTCTTAAAATATATGAGGTGGTTGAGGATGCAGTTGAGAAGTAAACAAATAATCCACCAAACACCTTCAATTACAATAATATTTATTGAAGGAAATAATGTAGGACAGAGATAGAAACACAGCAGTACAGTTGAAGAGTTAGGGAACATGAGAAGAAATGAAAGAAGAAAGTAGCACAGGTAAGTGAAGAATATTTAGCAAGGCAAAGTGTCGTGCGCTCAGCGTGGAAGCTAGTGGCAGACTGGTGCGGGCGGGTCTTCGCTGCGCGGGCGCCATGTTTGCTTCCTTTGTTCTCGGGTGTGCAGAAAGACTCTTGCACCTTACGACACGACGGCACGACGGGTCGACGACTTCGAAGAACAGGTCAGTATATTTTATGTTAGTGTGCATGTTATGTAAATATATGTTTGTCTGTGATTTCGTGTATATGTATTATAAGTATGATTTATAATATGTTACTGTGTAGTGTTGTGTATTTATTTACATATATATTTTAATAGATTTATAAGTATACTACTTATATGTATATATGAATGTGTGTGGGCATACCACATATATTTCATTTACGAGACTTGCGCATTGTGTATTACGTACACATTGCTGGCTTTTTGTTTGTGATGCGCGGATGGAGTTATATTCGTTGGCAGTTTTGATAACAACTTATATATAAACTATTTACAGGACTCACTAAGGCCCTGTGCACACTAGATACTTGTAGCATCGGCGATCCACGAAGTGGACAGCGACAAATTAGCTAACGAAAGCGTAACTCTTCACAATTAAAAGCGCGATTGAACGATGTCTTGTTGCGGAACTAGTTTGCTATTTTATTTACAACTTTTCTATTACAATCCGCGATGCAGATTGACGCAGCAAACACGCGATTTTAATGCAATGAGTCGTTAAAACACGATTTAGTATCGAGTGTGCGAGGAGCCTAAACCTTAAAAAATCTAAAAAGATTAACAATGAACCTGAACAAAGGAGTTCATTGAAGGCAAGATTGACATTTAGAGAGATACAAGGTGGCCTGCAGATTTAACAGGACATTCATTTGATACTGTACAGCTTTTAGTATACTGTACAACTTTATTTTAACAATATATTTAATAATATACGAAATAAAATATATTTATTTATAATAAAGTGAATAGAGTAATAAAAGGAAATAACGATCACATACAACCAATCTGTTCGACTTCGAAGCTACATTGTCAAAGCACCGAAAAGGAAGATTCGAAGAAAAGGATATGTTAAACCAATTGTAGAAAGTCAAGAAGCGTCCCTCGCTCAAGTAACAATAACACTACTTAATCATCTTGAATGAGAACCATAATTTATTTTAATTATTTTTAAAAGGCCGTACCATTCATTCTGTATCAACTAAATGCCCTGCATTTTAATGTTTTTTACTTTAGATTCTAGATAAGTACATATACTAGATTCGATTCTGAACACACAAATGTACAATTTGACAACACTAAACTGAGCTCTGTCTCTATCCCGTTAATACTGTTTGAAAGAGACAGCTAATTCTAGTGTTACCAAATTTTAAATGTGTAATTTCAGAATTGCGGCTATTAAACTTGTAAGAGAACATTGTTCGATTCATTTTAATCTTATATATTACACCGCCTCCACCTATTGTGTGCCAACAACCCATACTACCAAATACTACATTACGATTGCATAACATTTGCGTAATGGGTTTAAGAATTGGCTACGAACTTAAATGCACTGAATTAAAGTATTATTTTGTACCTGAAAGTAACACCTACCAGAAACTTGCCATTTAAAAAAAAATATAAGTACCTGAGTTAAAAAAAAACTACATTATTATGTCCCACCGTTATACATAGGATTTGAATAATTGGTGGATTAACCGGATTGGTGGACGCCATATAACCCTTTCAATGTTCTTGTGCATATGCAGTTCCTTACGACCTTCTTTCAAAAAGCCATAGCTTAATAACGTAAATAAGCTTATTTTAAGTAAACAGATTCTTTAAATGTAGGTATGCTTTTTAAGTACTAATAGAGCTTTACTAGGATACTGCTAGCCTATTTAGTATGGATGTGCATACTATATCCTAAATCGTGAAATATAAGCTAAATATCTTTCGGGTACAAAATAGTTCAAACATTCATACCGTAGCTGATTATTAGGTATTCTATACCGTAGACTCACAAGAATAACGCTACTATCGATAAAAACTTAATATCACAAACCTTATTTGCCATCTTCTGAACAAAACAATAGAGGACATAGTTGTGGTATTTCTTTAAGTGAAACAATTTTGCAACTTATGTTCTATGCCTGTGCTGCTTTGCTGGAACGTACTAACGTACTGGAAAATATGTATTCTTAAAAAAAAGTTGATTTGCAAGATAAGAAAACAATTGTATATTATTCCTGTCTTTATGATTACAGCCATTGATCGAAATGTTGCTAGCTTATTATAAATATGTAATGTGTTTATAAGTACGGATCAAGATATGGGGTGTCACTCACCAATATCGACGAATTTGAATGAAAACCGATCACATTGTTTGTTCCGCACGAAAGTTTTTTTTTCTTAATAATAAAACGGAGAACGGAACGAATTTCTCCCTCAGGGGCGTTGAACCCACGACCTCTGGCGCTCGAGTCCAATGACCAAGCTACAAGGCCAAAGAGGCGGTCACAAGCATAATGTAATCTTAAGGAAATGCCTACTTTAACAAATCTCGGCATTATAATAATGTAACTGTAAAGTAACTCTTATGTAACCCCAAACTGTTTTTGTTTCAAATGCTTAATTACTGACTACAAGGTATAGCTACTATTTTTTGGTGTAAAGTGTTTAAAGCTGTCTACGTACATTTTATAACACACACATCTTTGTGCGTAATTCGATTACTGTTTATTGCAATGTATGTTTTACATAAAAATAATACTTGTAAATAAAAATCCTAATTTTTTATTTATTTCATATATGTAACTGAAATTAAGAGGGCTGGTCATGTTATATTATATATAACCAATAACCAATTATTATTATAGTTATCAGCATTTATTAGTTATTGTATATTTATCTATGACATAATACTCAAAACATTTCAAAAATACTTAGAAATACAAGGGCCTTAAATGCAAGACTTCTTCCTTTTAATTTTTGCTGGACGTATAGTGAACTTCATGTAAATATGCAAATAAACGCGTGTAACAAAGGCTGTATAAGTAACTTCTATGCAACGTCCGATTCGTAGTGAAGTCTGGCATCAGAACAAGACCCGTGCATTGATTCTGAATAAGTGTAAAAAGCGCTATCATAGTATATTTTTATAAATATAATATAACAGCCAAAGTATCTAGTTTTCTTCAAGATATCGGATGGAGTAATTACTTAGTCTCAATTGTGTGGCCGGTTTGGTTATTTAACAGTAAATAATAAAATCCAGTAATATATCTCGGTTCTATATCTTTCATCGGTAACATATTACGATGAAAATTCGTTAGTGATGCCACCGCGCAGTCTCTACGCACTTGGGGCAGCTAAAATTATTTTTATTTTTATTGGCAAAAAACTTGAGTTTTGCTTGTTTATTGAAGGAATAAGTATGTTGTTAACGTTGTACCTAAATTTGTCTAAAGCCTATAATAATTAGGCATAAGTTTCACACATAATATGAAAATATGTAGTCGTCAAAGAAATGTTTATTGTAGTACAAGTGCAGTTCGTGAAGTATATCAGGACACTTAAAAATGTCTCGGATTGGAAAATTTACAATAATGAGTCTGAAAAGAATAAATCTATGATTTTGATTATTAATCAGATAACTATAACTCACTTGTTCAATGTTTTATAAACAAAACGACTTGGTGATAGACGATAGAAATGTGGTACGGTTAAACAAGATATTCAGCACAGACACGGCATATAGAATTACGAAAGATGAATGTATAAATTGAATTTGTGCTTTTAAATGTTTCTTAGTCTAAGAAGTTGAATATATACTCTCATATATAAGTGAATTGTACTAATAATTACTAGTAATTTTGCACGGTGAATGCGCATAATATTAAAATCTTAGACCCCAGTTTCTAATTTGAGCATCTTATTGTGTTTTCGATCGATTAATGCCAAAAGTCTTCATTGTTCTGATAAGAAGGGGCTTATAAACAAAAGCCCAAGGCAAGAACAATAGAAAACCGGAAAAGAGTAGACTGTAGTAAATACTCCACCATTTAGCAAATACTTTTAAATCAAATGGCACGAGACTCCAGCCCATGAAAACAATAGTATATGCTTTAAGCAACACATACAAAAAGTACCTTGCCGCAGTGATAGACCATATTTTGCGATATAGTTCTGTCGGTGCTATAATTGCCTCTAATTCTTTTTCCATGAATATTATGATGAATTCATTAAAGAATGTCATGTAGTAACCTGACCTAGTGCCATGCCATAGAGCCAAGAAGAGTAATGTAAAGAACTGACTTAGGTTTCGGTTGCCAAGGAACTTGAGTCGTTTGTACACGTACTCGGCAGCGAAGTGGTTCGTGTTGCAGTTGAAGCTGTCGATGTAGTGCTGGAATTTGGTTGCACTCTCGAACCTTAGCAGCTTGATGTTGTTGCAGCCGTCCCACTTAGAAACCGTATGACCGTCGGCCGTCGATTCTGTGCCGTTGTACGACAGCCCGAATCTGATGCACGATGCTGTAACAGAAATTTAACCTTGAGTATCATTGGTCGTCCATTTGGTAGCCGATCCGAATATCACCATTCCTGCCTTTCTGTGGATGTAGACTTAAGTATAAATATTAAAAGACAAATATGTCATGTTTCTTTTATTATATGTAGTTATATTATTATTATATTGGGGAAATATTAATTATCATGTAACTAAACAAAACATAACATTATAAATAAAATATGTTTTCCAACGCGCCGCATAGAGGCAGGGTACCCTATATACTGGCATCATTGCCTCTGTAACGTCAGGCTGATTCTTTGGGATACGGTCTCCCAAAGGTGAAAGATCACGGGCATCTGGACTAAAGAACTAATGTCGTGTCTAAAGGACTAAAGTCAAGATGCCGAACGGCACAAATACATATCCTTGCCCAATTTCGGAATATTTACTTTTTTGGGCCTCATTAGAGGCCGCTACCGCGCCTGCAGAACACGCAGTTGCAGGTAAGACGGGGCCAGCGTATCTACGCAGGTAGTTTTCCACACCAGATATCTACCTACCATCTACTAAGGTATAAGCGACAAACTGTCTGTTCTCTTTTTTTTCTTTGGAATATAAAATGCTATTTGGTCCAAAATTTTACGGAACGTTCGCGGAGGTAAGGGCCCATACGCATTCGTTTCAAGTCATTTAACGAAGCGTGCCGCGACAGACGATCCACGCTCCTTTGGCAGGATAGTCCATGGTGCTCCAGCTCATTAACCAACAACAGCCCTACATTTTATTTGACCAATCGTGATCTCTATAATTCTTTCAACTAAAACTATTGTCCTATTTCAAAGTAATAAACCTAAATGCAATTGTATAACGATGCCCTGCTAAAATACATAGCATGAATAAAAAGTATAATTTGTTTGGAACGTTTCGAAACAGCTCTAATTACATGTCACTACAATAGAATATACATGGAAATCAGATTGCAACAACAGGGGCTTATATATACTACACTTATGTATAGTATCCGATTCAAAGTGCTTTATAATGATTACTAGCCTTTCACCCGTGGCGGTACTTGCGGTTAGTTGGGGACTGTGTGATACGATACGATTTATGACAAACACATTGACTTAATGTTCTAGTTCATTGCACGCAGAAAACTAAACGTTGCAAATTATTAATCAGACGTGAAACAGTAGACGCGGTAGCAGTCGCAATCAATCTGTATCATGACGTTTAAACCCTTTGTTGGTCAGAATGACTAGCTGACTGAATATCAAAATTTTAAAACATGATTTCTGAAAAATAATTTTTATTTAACGAATCTATAAGATTGAAGATTAGCGACCAGTATTACCGATAGCTGCTTCAAAATATAACTAAAAACAATAAAGATAATCGGTTACCTTCGGTGATCAGCCAACAAGAAATATACTTGTAGAGAGCAAAGTGCGCCCACAGTCCGCAGTATATGTGGCGGTAGAATAATGACGTGTCCCAAAACTCATCAGATAACATGAAGTTTATATTGAACACCGACACTGGAACACAAAACAATAATGATTTTTATTATATGAAATATAATACATTAGGTTAATTTTTATGCAAAAAGTAGAGTTAGTTAAATTTAGGTACTCTCAGATTTATAAAATTAATATTTTTTTGGTTTCGTTGCCATAACTAGATCAAGAGTAAAAACGATATTAAAAATTATTTCAACATTTCAATATTTATTAGCATTTAAAAAAAAAGTAAAAACTTCTAAGATTTACAATCTAAAACTACAAATTGGAATTTATAAATAAGACATTTTTATTACCTCCAATCTGAAAGGAGATTAAATATAGCAGGCCTTGACCGAACCTCGTTATAGCTGCTTTTTCAAGCACATCAGCATCTTGTTCAAGAGGGAATTTGTCATTAATAAAATCGGAGTATCTTTGGAATGAGAATATGGGTCCCACTAAAAAACATGCCGGGAAATACACAAAGCCGATCAATTCTATAAATGTAGGCGACTTTACCAGGGCAGTTTTCTTGTTATTGGCTGACAGCACTTCGCCTTTTGCCATCTTCTGGCCATCCCAAAGATCAAACGATAATGCAATCAGTTTTAAAGTTAACACACAATGAGGCATGGTCCAAGTGATGTCATAGTCTTCAGATTCTGTCATTACATACCCAACTAAAAGATATGTAATATTAACAAAGAATGTTAAGATAGCATTATTTTTGCCTGGTCCGAGAAATTTTGTTGAGAAATACAAGATTATAACAGGAATGGCGTTATGATACATATAAATGCCAAAATTGTAAAAAGACATGTCTAAGCCAGTGACAATAAAGTACAAATTTCTGTAATCAGCATGTTTCTTTATATATTTGTGGTAGATAACTGCCAGTGGGTATCCCATCAGTATTGATATAAGCAGGTTCAGCGCTGGCACGGTGGTGCCAATAATCCCGGCTAGATATGGAACTGGACTCAAGCCCACTCCTGCCAGTAGGGTGAGGATTAGGCCCCACATTGTTAATTTCCTGAAAATAGACCAAGAAACAAAGTTCTAAAAACGATACAAATATTCAAATTTAAATAAAATAATTACTGATTAGTAATCATATAAATTACTGAAAACAACCATATATTGATTTAAAGAAATGAATAATAACAACCTAATTTTGCCACTTTAGGCCCTAAAAAACTCACGACTTAGTTTAAAAATAGCCTGTAATCTGTATTCAGTCAGACAACACTATTAGCGAATGAATATTGTTATAGCTGAGTATTTATTTATCTTTTACACAAACATTTAACTCCATCAGAATAAAAAAAATCTAATTTCGACCCCCTCGTTGGCCTAGTGGCTTGGTCATTGGACTTGAGCACCAGTGGTCGTGGGTTCGATTCCCACTGGGGACCAACTTTGTACAAGTTGTTCTAGGTCTGGATCTTATATTTGTGAATTGTTTAATTCCCATAACACAGAATAAGATCCTAGTTTGGGATTAGACAAGTTTATGTAATAATTAATTTATGTATTATAAGAAAAAGAAATGCCCAATATTTTGTACAAGTTCTTATGGTACAAGAGATATGAGTTGTTAGAACTTAGAATGGTATATAGACGAAGTCGAGAAGGTGTAGTCTTGATCAATGAAAAAAGTCATGGTTGCGCAACAAGAATGGTGTGGATATACAAAATGGTCCTAGATCATCGCGAGTGCTGCCGAGCAATTTCGCCTCACGAAAGATGTGATGAGATAAACCTAACCTTCACTAGTAAGAGAGGAACTTTATGAAGGTAAATAGCCCTGTTATATAAAGTCAAGTTTATATGAGTAGTCTTGTGGCTTTATTCCTTGCTCTGCATTTTTAGTTGATAAACTTTGATTGTTGTTGTTGTATACTGTTCTTTATCCTTTTGACCACCACAGTCATCCAGTTGTGACAGCCAACAAAAAGGCTCACACGCCAGCGTCATCAATACATTACCAATATTGAAATCATAATCTTTTTACAATGGCATTTAATTAGTTATCGTTAATTAATTAAGGATATTTTCTTCTATACTTAAAATATTTAAGTACTATATATGGGTACATCAGTATATTTGCACTGATAACATTTTAAAAAGCTTTGAAATTAACTCTTGCAATCCCTATTTATCTACTAGACGGTTTGTTCCGTGGCGTATAAATTCGTAGTGTAGCGGTCAAAAGGTTAACTTTAAGTTATAATATGTACATGTTAAATGGGATTAACCATTTATTGGGTCAGATTAGTACCCATTATTATGATTAGTAGTAATAGCTTAATGCACCTTCGAAACTGGTGCTTTGCGTATGTGTAACATTATTCACAAACATCTCATTCAAACTCACTAGGATTTATATTATTATTATGGGGATAATAGACAAGCAGCAAATTGCAGGTCTTTGAATTGTCATTTGTAACACTGGTTTTTGAATGTCATTTTTGTGTCTTACTCTGTGGATGCAAATGAGGTTGAAGATGGATTTCAGGTCAGGACAGTCATATTTGGTCAGGATTTTGTAGGTTTCAATGAGGTCACCATGATTGCGTCGTTCCTGAAGGAAGGGTAGTTTTAAATTCTGCAGTCTCTGTTTGTAGCTTTTCATCTGAGGCAGAAATTGATTTTTTTGCTTTTCTTTGGGCAATTTCCAATAAATCGATGTCCTTCACAAAGCACTGGTTTCAGATTTGAAATGCATACTTAAGAAGATCTGTCTTACATGTTTTGTAAATCTTCAGTAAGGTGGCTGGAGTGAAGTGCTGGAATGATTTCCTAATAGCATACAGGATACTATTGGCTCTTTTCACAATTCTATCCATGTATTCTGCCCATCTAAAGTTAGAGGTTACAAGTACCGTGCGGGCGTCACTGTGACATCTCGCATGCTTCCACTTCTGAGGTAATTACCCTGACTCGAAGGACTGGTTCATGATGTTAACAAGATTAGGGGTCAGAGACTCCGAGTATTACAGGTGGGATGCCACCTGGACCAGCAGCTGATTAAAGCTTAAAGTTTTTCAAAGTAAGTACATCCTGGTGGGAAAATGTTAGGTCACAAATAGATTGTTCTACTCTTGGTACTCCAACGATAATGTTACTCAGATTAGGTTCACATGAGTATGCTTTTTTGAACTCGCAAGTAAATGCTTCTGCAATGGGTCAGTAGTTAAGTTACCCTTCTTACCAAGAAACCCCAGGGAGGATCCCAACTTTAGGAGAGAGACAACCGTGTAGGTGTGCATAAAAAGGCTTCTTACCACTGTCAAAAATGTCAGCTTCAAAGATACTCCGTTATCTTCTGGCTTCTTTTACACACGTGTCATTGCATTCCCTGTAGGCAGTATAGTTATCCTGAATTTTATTAGCTATATAAACATCCCATAGTTTGTTTTCTGTACAGTTAGATTCTTAACACTGTCGTTGATCCATGGTTTATTGTTACACTTGTATTTCCGAGTTTTAATGCAGCATGGATGTCCATTGTGGTTTCGACAGCAATTTTCAACTTATTCCATTGTAACTCTAATGGACCAGCCATGTCAACTATGGACAGTTCATGCTGCAGACCATTGCTTAATGCTTCATAAATAACTTTATGGAGGGCACGTCTCTGCATAGTTGCTGAGCTTTACTCGTAATGAGGTATTGTATTTGAAACTCAATTACACAGTGGTCACTTTTACCAATTGGGGCAGAGTATTTTAGTCCTGATATAAGTTGCTCATCATTTGTCATAACAAGATCTAAGAGTGATGTATTGTTTCTGCTTGAAAACGAGTAGACTCGGTAATAAGTTGGTATAGATTGAGTCCTAAATGTCTTCTGAAATAATGACGCTGGTCATGGTAGGTTTTGTTTACAGGTCAGTATGGCCATACTATATCTCTATAATTAAAGTCACCAGCTATTATCAGAGTATTATGTAAGGATAAAGAAGGGACTCTTTGCATTAATTTCAAGAAGCAGCAAGTCTTTAGAGTTTATAGACCAAATGTTTGTATACATGAAAGTGAGGCATAGGGATTGTGGTTGTTGGACATTAGTTTTTTGTTGATGTAATCTTTGGTACTTCCCCAATGTATCTTATAGTCAAATCTGACTCACTTCTCTCCTGCCTTACTTTTAGTGCCTCCCGAAGGCTCCGTAGGTCCTTTCTTTGTTTTGGTGTCTGATTGTTAAATACCCTGAGATTCGGTATTTTCCCTTTGTTTCCAAGGGACTCTGCAGTGTTCACATCATCTCGCAACACTTCCACTGTTTTAATGAGCATAGGTGCTTGAAACAGACTGTTTTGGCAGGGTAGGCACAGGAACAGCATTGTACACTTGATTTTGAGACCCTATCAGTTTTATTTCATTGCTTGAAAGTCCAATACAGTTTAAGCACAAATGGCATTTACATTCATCACACTGAACTGCTTTTTTACATTATAGGTGTTAACACACTGATAGCACTTAGTAGTAGCCATTATTCACAGATTTAAGGAACAAAGCCAAAAAAATTAAGTTAAAATAAGGGGGGAAATTCTCACTAGGGTTTAATAAGATATTTCAACAAATTGAATGATTTTAGTCATAATAACGTTTATAGTCTCTAGTTTTGTCATCTCACAACAAATTTAGCCAGATATTATCGCAATTATATGAGATTTTTAAACAAGAGAATACACCAACACATTTATTAAATACTAGCTGTGCCCGTGGCTCCGCTCGCTCGGACTACAGAATCTGCTCCAGTTACCACTCTCGCTCCAGTTCATAATCCAACTTCCATTTCCATAAAATTTTTTTTTTTTGTTTCTTATTATCTAGCAATCTGTCTATAGGACATTTAGCAAGAGGTTAATGATTGTTTTATTGGTCTTGAATGGTATACGCCCATTGACGTATCCATATATTATTTATTTGCTCATCTATTAAGCATGTCTTGTGGCGCTCTTCTCTTTAATCTCTGGAAAGTTATTTTTGTCCTCATTAATTCTGATGCCAGCTTGTTAGGATGTCTTTGGATTCTCTTCATGTAAGACGGCCTGTCCTTGGTTTCATTGTTTATTGTTGAGATTTTTAAGTCTCTGTGTATTCTATTATTTGTCACATACCAGGGGGCGCCTACAATCGTACGGAGGGTCTTGGATTGAAATCTCTGTAGTATCTCAAGATTTGAGTTTGAGGCAGTACCCCACAATTGGATCCCATAAGTCCATATTGGCTTGAGTATGCATTTATATAAAAGGAGTTTATTTTTTAAGGAAAGTTGGGATTTCTTATTTAACAACCAGTACAACTTTCTATACTGCAGCCCCAGGCATTTTCGTTTTGTAAATATGTGCTTTGTCCATGTTAGGCGTCGGTCTAGGTATACACCTAAGTATCGCACATCATCTGATTGGGGTATGACAATTCCATTCAATTTGACAGGAGGGCACGTTTCTCGTCTGGTGGTAAAGGTTGTCTGTACAGACTTCGTCTCATTTGCCTTTATATGCCAGTCTTTCAGCCATATCGATATGCTATTAAGGCTCTTCTGTAGCATGTGTGAGGCTTCCACCGGTTGTTTATGTACTGCCAGAGCAGCGGTATCGTCAGCAAATGTACCAATTACTACTCTATCTGTTAGTGGTAAGTCAGATGTATATATGAGATATAGTGTAGGTCCCATCACACTACCTTGTGGCACGCCTGCGCGGATATGGTTTAGGCTAGTCTTGTCTTCACCATGTCTTACAAAGAAGTGGCGTTCGCTAAGGTAAGACCTTATAAAGTTATAGTAGTTTATGGGAAACATCTTTTTTACTTTGAATAGTAGACCTTCGTGCCATACGCGATCAAATGCTTGTGAGATATCCAAAAACGCCGCAGAACAGTATTGTTTATTTTCCAAGGTCTCATTTATTTTTTCAACTAGTCGATGGACTTGTTCAATCGTTCCATGCTCATGTCTAAATCCGAATTGATGGTCTGGTACTAATCGATTTTCTTTTATAATTGGTGAGAGTTTACTCAGAAACAGCATTTCCAGTACCTTACATGGAATTGGTAAAAGACTAATGGGTCTGTAAGATTTAACATCTTCAGGACTTTTACCTGGCTTGAGTATCATTATAATTTCCGCTACTTTCCATTGTGCTGGGACAAAGCCTCTCCAAATGATTGCATTGTATAGTTGAGTCAGGAATAATATACCTTCTTCGGGTAATTCTCTTAATATTGTGGCAGTGATCAGGTCATATCCAGGTGCTTTGTGTTGTTTAAGTTTTTTGATAGCAGCTTTCACTTCATTGGTAGTAAATTTTTTAATGGGTAAGTCAAGTTGGTGTGTAGCACTTAGCCCCGTTTCAACCTCTGCATTTTTCGTGGAGCCTTCATCGGGATTTGGTATGAATACATTCCTTAAATGTTTGGCAAATGTTGTGGCTTTTTCAATATCGCTCCATAGAATTGCTGTCGAAACCTCAATAGACATCCATGCTGCATTAAAACTCGAAAATACAAGTTCAGTAATAAACCATGGATCAACAACAGTGTTACAAATCTAACTGTACAGAAAAAAACTATGGGATGTTTATATAGGTAATAAAATTCAGGATAACTATACTGCCTACAGGGAATGCAATGACACATGTGTAAAAGAAGCCAGGAGACAACGGAGTATCTCTGTAGCTAACATTTTTGACAGTGGTAAGAAACCTTTTTATGCACACCTACATGGTTGTCTCTCTCCTAAAGTTTGTATCCCCCCAGCGGTTTGTGATGAGAAGGGTAACTTAACTACTGCCCCATCTATGATTGCAGAAGCATTTGCTTGCGAGTTCAAAAAAGCACTCATGTGAACCTGATCTGAGTAACAACATTATCGTTGGAATACCAAGAGTTGAACAATCTATTTGTGACTACTGGATTTTAAATCTGGAACCCCTGCTTTGTGAAGAACATTGATTTATTAGAAATTGTCCAGAGAAAAGCAACAAAAATCGCGTGGACAACTGAACATCATAATTTATTATGTATTTCCTGTAGGGATAAGATCTTTCTTTGGGATAAAAACTATCCTATGTCCAGGACCTAACCTATATGTGTGCCAAATTTCATCCCGATCCGTCCTGTGGTTGAAGTGTGACTGAGTAACAAACATCCAAATATCCAAACATCCAAACTTTCGCATTTATAATATTAGTGGGATGGGATTAGTGGGATATACACACAAAAAGATGGTTTATAACTTCGATGTTAGTGAAGGAATAATGTAAGATTAATATAACCTCACTTGTATGTTTTTATAAAATTTTACAATCGATTAACCAAAATATAACATGTTCCTGGTGTGGAGAACAATCCCCATTGAAACTGTGTTGTCTAATACTAGATGTTGCCCGCACAGAACACACAACAGAACATCACAATTTATTATGTATTACCAGTAGGAATAAGATGTTTCTCGTCTCGTTTCGTGTTTCGTTTCCTATTCCAGGACCTAAACTATGTGCGTGAGTTTCATCCCGATCCGTCCTATGGTTGAAGCGTGATTGAGTAACAAACATCCAAACTTTCGCATTTATAATATTAGTGGGATGGGCTTAGTGGGATTTACACACAAAAGAATGGTTGATAATTTCGATGTTAGTGAAGGAATAATGTAACATTTAATATAACCTCGTGTAATGTAAGGCAAGGAAATGCAGGTGTTTATGAATATTGCTTGTACTGCAAAGTTATAATAACTTACTCATTTAATGTATCCAACGAAGCCAAGATGATTAAGGAAAACTGTTTAAATTCCGCGGACCCGTTCCTGAACTGAGACAGTGCAGGATAGGCAGTGCAGGTCAAAGTGAATGTGCAGGTGTAGTGCCTACAGCGACAGATAGCAAAGAGAATTTAACTCAGTAGCATGTCAGGTGTGGGCGACCCGTTGATATATGCCTGTGCCTAGGCGATTATGTGCCAATGCCAATGGCCAAATATATTGGAATTTGGAATCAAATTGGAATGGATACAGAGTATCTAAACTTCTTGGATACAGAGTACAGACCATAGATTAGTAAATTTTTTTAGGATGTTTTTGCTTGGTTATAAGACTTTTAAGCCATGTTTTATTTTGAGTCACTGCGCTTATCACTTTAGATTTTGATAAAAGTGTTTTTTAAGTAACTATATATTGGACGGAAGGAAGAACTCTTTGCTGTTCAATAAATTAATCAAGCGGCGGGAGGTGTTATTTGACACTTGCACTTCATTAATTTTACTGGCAAGGACGAGCTTGTCCAATAAAAATCTGTCTGGAAGTTGTCCCCGCGTATTTTGGAGAACAGTTTGTTGTGTATTTGTATTTTCCAAAATAATATTTTCTTCTGGCTTTGGTGTTTAATAGTGATAGTATAATATGCAAGAAATGTCTGTGAAGGAAACAAATAAACGGGACTAAGCTGATCTTCTTAAAGCAGAAGTCTGTGACTATATCAGTACCAGCGTTGGTCTGAGGCACTCTGATACTAATAGGAAACAGAAAATAAAAAGATATCGTGATTAGACTGATAGCATTATTGCCAATGTCTTAAAACAAACAAAAAAAATTTAAACACGGTCACATGATGTTCAATTCAATGTTGCCGACACAGCGTTATTACAACTCGTACACGTATTACTTTGCAATTTTGCATAATTCCAAGCTTGGACAGATGTGCAGGTGTGGTGGTGTGTCCAAACATATCATATCAGCCCTACGACATCAACAGCTGGACATAGACCGTCCCCAATAAACGTTACCACACCCGGTTCACCGCTTCCGAATCCTGCTGCTTCCGACCGCCTTCCTCAGGGCGTCTTATCTGGTGGTGGGGCGCCCCACCTGGCGCGTGTCTTGGCTACACCTGAACTTGACTACCTGAGCGGCGTTCGGTTCTGAGACAGATGTGGGACGCCCACTGCCACTTCAGCTTACTAATCCTTTATACTTTAAGTATGTATCTACAGGTTTTGAGAATACTACTTTTGAACTCCATTCACCCCATTAGGGCATGGTTTTCTGAAACTGTAAAACCCGTGTGGAATCATTAAATTTACCATTTACTCCTAAAAAGTTCAGTTGATAGGAACATTTAATACGAGTAGTTCTACTCCATACAAACGTTGAACCCCCATTTTACCCTCTTAGGGGACGAATTTTGAAAAACTTAGAATTAGATAGAATTTGAATTAGTGGGTACTTGAGCTACGGCAACCTTGGTGCGAAATTAGTTAAAGTTTATGAACCCTCGGATGCAGACGACTACTTTTGAACCTACTTTAGGGATGGTTTTTCAAAAACTGTAAAACACGTGTTAAATCATTAAGTGCTTAGAGTACTCCTACAAAGTTTCGAATTTATAGAAACATTTTATAGTGTTTATCCATACAAACTTTGAACCAAGTTTAGATCGATAAGATGTTCTCGTCACTTAACAAAAGTAATCAAGGCCAGTTAAAGCTCGCAACCAGTGGTCACAGAGGAAATAGAAGGAAAGGGAACAGTGACATTTCAGTATGCAGATAGATCATATCAACTGGAGATCTCTTCCAGCCAACCTTACAGGTACTTTTTATTATTTATTTTGAAACAAGGTTCATATTCATATCATTTATTTATTGGTTTCTAAGGTGACGAAAAAAGTACTCCATACTGAGTAGTATCGATACTTTTGTTGCGATACTTTCGCCGGCATCGATACTATTCTGCGATACTGGTATCGAGTAAAGTATCGATACTTTTATTTTTTTGCATATGCCTAGGCCTTAGAAGAACGAATGGATATATCCAATAGAAGGATTTATAAGGGTCCAAGAACGTGAAGGAAACCAACTTTTCACTCTTATGGTAATTTTGCTGTTGCTAAAGTAAGAGAATGCTACTTTTAACAGGACGTCAGATACCATGTCCGTACACTGTTTCAGAAATCTAGAGATGAGGCGGATGTGCAAAACATGGATATCGATAAATATCGGATATCGATAATCAATAAAAATATATTACGTAGTCTAAAAATTATCATTATATTATTTAGTAAAAATTTGAAATTATGTTAACATGAAAATTTAATTTAATTCTGAAGGCACGCACTTAATTTGACAGCACTAAACTAGCTAATATTGTTATCTTATAGTGAAATAATTTTATTTCATTTTAGAGCTTAATAAAATTTAAATCTGTGGCAACTAATTGCGTTATTATATCTAACAGTTGCCAGTGGAAAGTGAAACAGTATTCTATGTAAAAAATTAATCAGTTTATTTACTTACAACTATTTTATAAAACTACATTTTTTTAAAATAAAATTTAAATTTACTTAGTGTTAATCAATCAATAAATATAATCATAAAAGATTATAAAACAATAAAAAATTAAAATTTCATATTTTTATCATTAGTCATTGCCTGATGTCGATGGTATATGTATCGGTCGATTAGAAATCGATATCCAAGGATATGTATAAGTCTGGAGATGATAACGTTTGCATTCCAAAAGCTGTAGGGCCTGATAATGACGTGGTACGCGATGTTACTGACGGATCCAAAGCTGCCGGGCCTGATGATGATGACATAGAGCGCGCCGTTTACCGATGCCAAAGCTGCAGAGCCTAATGATTACATTGGGTACGAGAACGTCTGAGGCCCCAAAATTTAAGGACCTGAGACGGAGAACACTACCGTGCCCGAAGTTAATGGAGCTGAAGTTGTAGAAATGCACTGAAAAGAAAATTAATATTTATTGGTCAAGAATAACAAAAAGAGTGTAAAATGAATCTGGCATTAAACATTTTTAAATTACGATTAATTATATATAAAAATAATTGGGTGTCAGTAATCCCAGATAAGAACTATTTTATGTACTAATGCGTTTTTATTATTGTATATTTACTTTTCGCTCACGACGGTGAAGAAAATCAAGATAAAACCTGCTAGCCTGAGGAGAATTGACAAATTCGAAGACAACTGAATAGGCTTGCCCCTATTAAATACGTTTACTTTTAAAAACTACTTAATCTTCCTGGCGACATAAATAATGTAGGCACAGCATTATCCTTCAGTATTCGATATTTATCATCGGTAATAATACAACACAATAATTTAAAATGTCTGGAGCACACTCTATGGTGTTTTTTTGCCGTCCAATCAGCTTCGGTGGACACCGCATTAATCCACTTTTCAAATTAATTTTTTTTTCATTAGGAAATCTAAATTGAAAAAATACGTGTGTGCACGTAAAAAATACGTGTATACTCATGTACACAACACATCCAAAACACAAAAAAACACTTTTTATACTTTTATCGATAAATTTTTGTCCAGCTCTATTTAAAAATTTCTGTAAAATTACAAAACTAACAAAATATATGAAAGTACACTTATACATGCTCAATTAATATAAATATAATAAAAAGAAATTAATTTCCCTTACTTTTAAGCATAAATTTATCTCTTTAACATGGAAAATGGATAGGTAAACACAAAAAGAATGTTTACCTGTGAAAGTTTATAGTTTCGGATTGATTTTCTTTTCTCCCCATGCGAAATTTGCAGCGCCTTATCACACATACCATAGCTTACACCTTCACAAAATATTATCCTGCACTCTTATCACAAATCTGAAAGGATTTTAAATTAAAATAGTATTTCAAACTCGACTAGCACGCAAGCCGTTTCATCAATCATTAATGCAACTAAATTCAAGATGCATTTGTCACTTGACAGCAGCGACCAAAGAGAATACAACAGCGACTATATTAGGGAACATTTTAATCAGCAGGGTAAAGTCTCCACGCGGGCTACAGTTTTGACAAGTGGCTATGTACGCTTGATTAGTATTATGGCGGGTTCTATGGTTGTTATTCTTCTAAGGCCTAGGCGGCCATTACGAGACTGACGTACGGTTTCAGTGTTGCCAAAATACGTCTTCGAGAATATCACAAAATTAGGCAAATAATATGGTGAATATTGTTTATAAATTATTATTATTCGAACTTACTGAAAGCTACAAGAATAAGATAATTAGTCAAATAAGACCACAATTTAATTATCTAAATTACAAACTGGTTCGCAGTTGAAATATTGATAAAGACAATGTAAAGATAACAAAGTAACATCTATTGCTTGGGAAAAAATATCTTGGAGCCTGGCTAATCCACCTATAGAGTAAGTGAGACAGAAGAAAACAGTAAGGTCAAATGGGTTCATTGATTTTAGCTTCAACATTCTTTAAGTACTGCAGGCTCCACTAAGATCTAAACTTCTTGGTTGCTGTCAAGTGCTCTTCAATAAAACATGTCGGTTGTTCTTTTAAATTATTTTTGTTGGAACTAGATTTTATATCCAGATACAAAATTTTGGGCTGTGCGTTGATATGTCAATCAGTCAGTCAGTCAGTTTCTTATTAAAGACATATAGACTAGCTGTTTGCCCGCAACTTCGTCCGCGTTGGCTTCGGACCACGTTATATTTATAAATTATATAGCTTATGACACTCACAAATATCGTGGCTTTATATTGGTAAAAGAATTTTTAAAATCGGTTCAGTAGATCCAGAGATTCCCGCTACAACCTCACAAACTTTACTTTTTTATAATATTAGTATAGATGACAAGTAGGAATTTGTTTCCAGGGGCGTAAAACCAATTATAAAAAAAAAACCAATGGCACGATTATGTCAAACAGAATTGAATTTTATTGTTTTGTATTTGAGTATATTATTGGATAGTTGTTAGTAATTGTTTTGACAGATCACCTGTATTGATTTATCTCCTTCCACGATCCCGATCCCGGTTGAACCCTTCTGACCCTGTCTTGGTGCAACTAGGAATCGGGAGATTTTACAGTGGTAGTGTGATTTTCAATAACTATGTAGACTCCGAGTATTTATCAAAAGTGAAGTTGAATTGTCAGGTAAGAAATAAATTTAGACTATTGTAATGTGACGAAGGGGCCATATGTTGCCAATATATACTACTGACTGGAAGCCTGGGCATAGAATACTTAATAATATGGCCTGGGTCAGAGAGTACAAAAGAGGGCGCTATGGAAAAAAATCTCTGATTGGCGTGAACATTTTTCCGGGGCGTTGTTAGCGTTAGGGTGTACAAAAGGGGGCACAAACAATTTTTTTCTATGTAAAATGTCCCTGACGAAGAAATTTTACTAAGGCCAAATTTTATTATTTTTCCTCATGTCCCCTTTCCTTTACCTCCGACCAGAGCGAAGTGTAAAAACCATTTTTGAGACATTAAAAAAAAAACCTCAGTGCCCCCTTTTGTACACTCTGACCCCCAATTACTTTACATTACTAAGTGTATGTGTGTGTTGTATACACAGTCAGTACTTCCAGTACGCTATAAAAAATATGCTTTTGCTCTAAAACTTTTTTTTTAAATTTTATATTTACATCCTTTTTAGCATCATGTCACCTTGTAGCTATATTAGTTTGAATTTATTAGTTAAGAAATAATCGACTGATGACACTTTTCTAATCCATCTGTGTATAGTGTTCTAAATATATAGCATTAACAATAAATTGCAATATTTTCTAAAAAGATAATATGGAGCCCCCTGAAGACTGGTGTCTCATAGAAAGCGATCCTGGGGTTTTCACACAGCTGATCAGTAAATTTGGTAAGTGCATAATTTATTGAACTATAATCCACAGAATTATATTATCTAGGAATTATTCGATAGCCAATCTATCTTGTACTAGTACTAACTACAGAAGAAATGATTGTATTTTGTTTTAAATATTTAAATAATTAGATTTTTATATTGGTAGGTACCTATTGACAGTTCCCGCTACAAAGGTCTTGAAAGCTTTGATGAAAGAAGCCAAGCTAGCTTTATGTTTATATAGCTCTGACTAATTTGAAATAAAATAGTGTTAACACTGAATAAATTCCAAGAAATAGTTATTTGATCATTTTTATAGTTTAAATGATATCTATGTAAAACCGTCTCTGCCTATCCCTCTGGGACCAAAGCGTGAGCATTATATAATGTAAGTATATAAAAAATATATGAATAAAAACAATGCTTTTCGCTTATCCTGAAGAGTAATGTTATGCTTTTTACAACCTTTGTAGTGGAAACGGTCGATATATACTCTTGAAACATATCTAAATTGATTCATGCTATGTAAATAGCAAGTAAGATAAAAAGCACAGTGACAAGTGTTGTGATCCTGACACACCTCTCTCACTTCCTATATTCATATCATTCTTTTAATATATGTTCATCATGGCACACACCTTTGTTTTGTTTTTACACACATTTGCTGTCTGCACTAACAGGACTGAGTTATGACTTGATTGCAATATTTTAAGGTGTCAAAGGCGTACAAGTTGAGGAGCTATGGATGTTAGATAATAGCATCTTTGAACAGTTGAGGTAAGAATGAATCTCTCATATAATTGCTGAGAAAAACTACTGTGACACACAGATATACTTGTACATCAGAGTCTCACCCATCTTAAACCTTTTGGTATGAAACCCTAAAATATAATACTTTAAAAGCCTATATTTTCAAATTATGTAAATTTTGACTTGAATGCCAGATTGAGGATTTGAATACCAGATTTTTTGTTTCAGACCTGTGCACGGGCTTCTATTTTTATTTAAATATCTGCAACATGAAGAACCTGCCGGCCCAGTGGTGACAGACAGAGATAATATATATTTTGCTAAACAGGTTCGGATTTTCTTTTACTTGTGAGCTAACTCAAGGATCTAAATCTAAATCAGTTTTAATATCTACTTTCAGGTTATTAACAATGCTTGTGGAACTCAAACTGTTATTAGTTTGTTGATGAACTGTAAACATCCAGATTTAGACATCGGGCCTGAGTTGACAGAGTTGAAGGATTTTACTATGTCATTTGACCCAAAGATGCGGGGTCTCACATTGAGCAACTCACCAACAATTCGTAGCGCCCACAACTCTATGGCGCAGCTACCACTCGGCAGTCAATATGGTATGAAGGTTGCTAAGGTAACTGTGTTGGTATTTTGTTATATCATTTATCAGTTACATAAAGTAAAAAATTGTGACAATATTTTTTATTACTTTGTTTCTTATTTTTTTTTGTATAATATATATCATGAACCTGATACCTATCTTATTGATTTAGTGGCTATTGAGTACTACCAGAGGTTGTAGATTTAATTCATTCATACTATTAAAAAAAACAACTTTTTACCCGGTCCCGGTCTAGGTGTTATAATATTTGTTGTCATGTCCTTGTCCAATCCATGGTGCTGGGAACCGTAATTTGGAATTATACAAGTTTATACCCAACTAGCTGTTGTCCGCGACTTCGTCAGCGCGGTAATATCAATGCACAGTTGTGTGATAAACATTTTTCATAGTCGTAGTGCAACTTTACGTGTAACACATCGAGGTCGTTAGACTTAGGTGATAAAAAAGTGATAACTTTGAATTTGTTTTTAAATTACTGGACACGTCCTTTAGTTGCAAAGTTCTGCGACAATATCTGACACGTTCCGCCCTTTCTCTTCGCTGACCAAATCGTGCTGTCTTTAGAATTATTGTCCCTGAAATGCCTACAGATGCCTCTATTTTACAGCATGTTACATTGCGATGTTCGAGGATCAGCTGCCTTACAGCGTCGATGTTTTCTTGGACTGTAGCGGTTTTTGACGTCCTCCACGTGGTTTGTCACTGAAACTTGTGTCCACGTTGGAATTCTATATACCAGCGTTCCATAGTTCTAATGAAAACTAAAGTCAGCTCCTCGAAGCCTTGAGGTCGTGTTAATAGATACTCTTCGAAACTTCCAAAAAATTATCGCAAGGAAATTTTCTTTTGGGATTAAGTACAATTTTTGCTAGCGACTTGCCTCCTTTGATAAGACGGGCCGTGACGAAATGAATCCATCAATCAAAGTTAACTGGTTTGGCCTTCTAAATTTAACAAGATTACAATAATATGTGACTTTTTTTTAAATGCGGGAAGTATGCAATAGGCATGAGTCTTGTCCTATTATGTATAATGTTCCGTATTTATTTTATAAAACACTAGCTGTTGCCCGCGACTTTGTCCGCATGGACAACTTAACATCACAAATTATTATATATTTCCCGTAGGAATGAGATGTTTTTTCGGGATAAAATCTATTCTATGTCCTGTTCCAGGACCTAACCTATATGTGTGCCAAGTTTCAGTCACGATGGTTCACTATTTTGGCTATAATGGCTTACACATAAGATATAGATATATACTGTGGCGGGCTTTTTTGTAGGACTATTTAAGATAAACATTTCCATCATACATTACATATGTGTAACTCTAGCGGTTTTGGCAGCGCACGCCAGAATAGCACGCAGATGGTAGATTTTTCTTACTTGATATTTTGGACAATTCACACAATATGTCTATAAATTGTAGCCTATGTGTTATTCTGATGTATAAGCTGTATTATTGCAAAGTTTCATTAAAATCCATTCAGTAGCTTTTACGTGAAAGAGTAACAAACATCCATCCATACTTACAAACTTTCGCGTTTATAATATTAGTAGGATTGCATATATTACACTATTGTGTTATATTTTGTTCCTTAATTGACATATGTTTCAGGCCGAGGATGCATTTCATTTCGTCGGCTACATCCCAATACAGGGACGGCTGTATGAGTTGGACGGGTTGCATGACGGCCCCATCGATCTTGGGCCTGTGACTCTTGAACAAGACTGGCTAGATGTGGTTAGACCTATCATCATGAAAAGGATCAATGCGTAAGTGTAAACTTAAGCAATAAAATACTTTTTGTACGTTTAATAATCGATTGTAAAACATTTAGCCCATTGAGCACAGAAATGTTATTAAAACGTTTAAAAAAAATCTTCGCGAAACGTTTCAACCCTTTAACATCGACTTGACCAGTCTTTAATTATATATATACAGGGTTACAGGAAAAGTCGTGCTAGATCCCTTAAGGGTGTGGAGCACCCATCATTTCTGACTTATTTCACTATGAAACACCCTACCCTAAACTTAACCCTTTTCGAGATATTCGACTTTTAATTTTTTTATTGAAAATTGCTGATTTTTAGGCTACTACATTTATTTTTGTTTATTTTGTGTATCTTATTATTATTATTGCATTTTTACATGTGTAGTAAGATGCTTTAGGACGTCAATCATTAAAATAGTGCACAAGTTATTTGAATAGACCGTAGTAGACAAGTGAAAGAAAAGAAATAAAAAACATATTAGAAAGTTTATTTTTCTCTAAGGGATATCTAAAAAAAATATTATGGTAATTGTTCGGCAGATGTTTTTTAAAATATCTACGGTTCATCAGCTATCTAACGAGGTATAATAATGTAGGGTTTTATTCAAATGCATTCAAAAAAATTTAGTTTCATAGGCGTCAGTGGAGAAGGAAATGTATACTTAGCCCTAAAAAGTAAAATAAAACAATAGGTAAGCATGAAATGCCATTTATTAAAGGTTTTCTCACAACTTTTTCTTTTTCTACAGTTCATGTTCAACATGGCCGCCTCTATTTCTAATACATTGTCGCATCCTTCTACGGAGACCGGTCTTCACTACGCCAGTGGTCAATGTGGTCCTCATTTTATTTGCTGCATCCACAATCCTTTCTCTTAAGTCTTCCACAGACGAAACTGGATTCGGCTCGCTGTACACGAGACTTTTCATGCAGCCCCACACATGAAAATCCATGGGGGTTAGGTCCGGACTTCTTGCTGGCCATGGCAATGGCCCACCTCGTCCAATCCATTTGTTTGGATAATTTGTGTCCAGCCAGTCTCTGACACTTCTCCTGAAATGGGCAGGGCAGCCATCGTGTTGGAACCACATGTCCCTGATCAGGTTGAGTGGCAGATCATCCAGCAAATCACTCAAGTCTGCTCTCAGGAAATTTTCGTAGCTTTCCCCGTTTAGATTATCCGGGAGAAAGTAAGGTCCAATCAAATGATTGGAGATAATGCCCATCCACACATTCACGCTGAATCTTCGTTGGGACCCCTTCACTCTTTTCTTATTGGGATTCCTTAGTTCTTTTAGGGCCCAGTAATGGGCGTTGTGATAGTTAGTTATGCCATCTTTATCAAATTTGGACTCATCCGTCCACAAGATATTTCTTAAAAAATCTGGGTCTTCTACATCAGCATTTAGCATAAATCTGCAAAAGTCCAATCTTCTCGCGGGGTCCCCTTCTTCAATAACGTGTACTGGCGTGTAATGGTACGGGTATAGGCCAGCAGTATGCACTGTAAACCACACTCTCCATTGCGAAAGCCCCAGATCACGGGCAACAATATTAGTGGAAGTAGTCGGATCCGCTCGAAAGCGTTGTACTATCTCATTGTCCTGTTCTTCGTCGTCAATTCGTGGTCTTCCCATGTCTGTACTTCGTCTCAAAACAGAGCCAGTTTCTCGAAGTCTTCGATAAACTCTGTCAAAAACGGCCACATCCGGCACTCGACGACCGGGGTAGCGAGTTATGTATTCGTTGCGAGCTTGCGCAGACACACAATCGCAGTATCCGTAACAAATAAGCATATCAGCATATTCCTCAGGTGTGTAGGACGTCATACTCAACACTTCCGTATCACAGGCACAAATCAGAGTCCGGTTAACAAGCACAGTAGTCACAAATCAGAAGAAATAGTCCAGAATCACAGCCAAGTCGAGAAAAAGAGCAAAACGATATCGCATCTACTATGTACGAAGCACAAAAGCAGACTGACAACCAAAACAATGTTTCCGGTTGTATTCCCAGTCCTAGCCGGTGTCTACACATTTTTTCTTTCATTCGTACCTACATAAATCGTCACTTGTCTCGCTCGCACGGTGCGTCTTAACTTGAAGGACAATAGGCGTGGGATCGTTAGAACTGCTACCTGGAGCGTCCCAACTACTTTTTTTCCACGAAATGTAATACAAACCCTAGATTGTTACACCTCGTTAGATAGCTGATGAAACGTAAATATTTTAAAAAACATCTGCTGAACAATTACCATAACATTTTTTTTAGATATCCCTTAGAGAAAAATAAACTTTCTAATATGTTTTTTATTTCTTTTCTTTCACTTGTCTACTACAGTCTATTCAATTAACTTGTGCACTATTTTAATGATTGACGTCCTAAAGCATCTTACTACACATGTAAAAATGCAATAATAATAATAATAAGATACACAAAATAAACAAAAATAAATGTAGTAGCCTAAAAATCAGCAATTTTCAATAAAAAAATTAAAAGTCGAATATCTCGAAAAGGGTTAAGTTTAGGGTAGGGTGTTTGATAGTGAAATAAGTCAGAAATGATGGGTGCTCCACACCCTTAAGGGATCTAGCACGACTTTTCCTGTAACCCTGTATATATATATATATAACTATAGTTGATTTAAACCTATTTTCAGTAGTTTTATAATTATGTTGTATTTTATTGTGAGAGTAGAGTACTTGTAGAGTAATAGCAGAAATGCATTATTACACTCTTTAAAACCAGGGTAAACTAATGGTTCAAACCTTCGATAAACTCATCAAACAAACACAGAAGTAACAATAGTTAAAAGATAAGAAAATTTAAAATAAAACAAAGTAGGTACCTAGCTGGAATTTTTTTTTACTGATTTTAAGGAAAAGTAAAAATGCTAACCGTTCATTGATCTATCATTTAAACTAGCAATGAATTCTGAACAAAATTTTCCTTAGGAAATGCCCATCTTTGTTTGATTTCAAATTTTTGAAGAATATTCTAGCATTTTGAAAGCGTCTCGCACGCTCGGCATTGATCTTAATGCAGGAATTAAGCAAATTAATATGGAAGTAACTTTAGTTGCAAATAATGAAAAGCATCTAGAGTTGTGCTCAACTACAGCATAATACATATATTTAAGTATTACTAGCTGTGCCCGCGGCTCCGCTTGCGTGACCCCCCAATTTTTTTGTGCAAATATCTTCAATATACAGACACGCGAAATTTACGTTTTTATTTATAAAATTTATTTTTAGTTAATATTTATGTACTATTATTTACATTTTATAACTTTTAATTCTATTAAATATACATACATAATGTTTTATGTTTTGGTCCCAGAGGGGTAGACAGCGACGATGTAAATATTAAACTAAACAAAAAAAATCACGTAATAATTCCAGTTACAAAATTATGCTAATATTTAATTTGTTAAAATTTGGTAGTGAGATTATAAGTATAGAAAAAAATATTAAATAAAATGAAACACAAATAATTCATATATTTTTTTTAAAGCTTTCCAGTGCGGTTATTGATCAAACATAGAGTCTAAACAAATCAATGTGTACAATTTATTTAATAGCACACGCTTGGTCGTGAAATAATGCTCCACTATTTTCTATTATTACGTATACTCATATACTCGTACGTACACAATATCGCAATTATTTTACAAGTGAGAATTGGTTTAGTTGTACTGTCACCGATAATGGGAACGATTTTACGGATCTTTATTGAACGTATCTTAAGCCGTCCGAACATGAATGGACGTGGTCTTGCAATGACTTGAAACACGTGCCTTCCCTCCTCCCGTAGCGCAACCGCTCCGCCGCGTCTTGTCGCAGGGTCTATCTACCTACGTTTGAAATCAATAATTTAGATCACGAAAATCACAATTTGCTAAATTTGGGATAAGTATTATCCTTTCATTTGTAGAAGTTTATTGGTACTGCATATATCAGGAACATTCAGGTATCTTTACAATTTAAAAAGACTAGTTACGATTTTCTGGTTATTTTGATATGCGACTGGATTTCATTTTCAGCAAAAACATAATTCGTAAATATAGTGTTAGGTATTTAACTTTTTGTCTAATATTCGTAAGTCAATGTACTTATATCAGAAGTTTACCTAATATAATTATATTAATGGTTTGCAACATAACAACAGGGTTTTCTTTAAATAAAAATAAATATTTGGAATTATTTTTACCAACTTTTAACTTTTTCTCTGCGTCTTTATTAACTCAACTTCTCAAGATGCCAACAATAAGAGCCAGTTATTAAATATGTATAGACACTTTATTTTCTACTTTAATTTCATTGGCCATTGGTGTATTACATTCCTGTTGTATCACCAGAATTTGTTAGTAAAACAAAACATTTTTTATACCCATTGCAGATGCACAAAAAGCGAAATTCGTTTCAATGTTATGGCTCTTGTGTCAGACAGAAAGGTGATATATGAACGCCAGATTAAAGAACATGAAAATGAGGTACAATTGCTGGGCGTCGAGACAGATGTAACCATGGTACCAAGACTGAGAATGCTGATTCAGTATGAGAACGATAAGATGGCAAGATATCGAAACGAAATGATTCGTCGCAGGCATAACTATTTGCCGTTTATTATTGTACTACTCAAGATACTATCGGAGCAAAAGAAACTTATGCCTCTATTGCAAAAGGCGAAGGAGCGCGCCGCAGCGAAGAAAGGCAAAGAAAAGAAACAAAAAATATAACATAAGGGGTGGGGGCAGCCCCACCAAGATAGCGCATCGACTTGTCGCGAGTCCCAGTCAAGCCCCTCCCGTGTCCTACCTCCCTCAGATGACATGCAGTACAACTTATCAGATTTGGATTCGGTATTCTCAGACCCCCAGCAACTTGTAGACCACCTAGATAAAGTTACTCAAGACTTGATGGCGACAAACTCACAATTCGACAACACAATCGACGACGTTTTGTCACGAATTCCACCACAATCTTCGCCACCTATCATTGAAGACGGAGAGCCGATGTCAATTGATCGTGACAATGATCTGCCATTAATTCAGGTAGATAGATATAATAATCCTGAATATCACAATAATCCAGCATTTGAAGATATTTCAGAACCAGACTTGGAGATTGATCTTGGAGATTTAACTGAATCTAATCCAGAACACAATCCAGGACCAGAATTTAATCAAGAACCAAAATTTAACCAAGAATCAGAATTTAACCTAAAACCAGAATTTAACCCTCAACCAGAGTTTAATCCAGAATCAGTTTTATTCCCAGATCCAGAATACAATCTCCAAATAGAATATGACCCAGAACCAGAAAACTCAGAATAAAAATGTAAACAACATCTATCAGCAAAACAGATTCAGCAAGTTTTTATAATCTGTGTGTTTAGGCTGTAAAAGTGGAAATGAGGCAGATTTTTACAGTTCTTAATAACTGGTTATGTCCTCGAGGCACCACACTAATCAGTTTCAAATAATACAATCGAAGAGCATGTCAAAAAACGATCCCGTTCCCTAAGCAAGTCAAACAATAGATTTATTCGACCTGTCTGGTTCATTAAAGGGTTACCTTAGTAACAAGCACGCTGTAATATGCAACTGTTTGACTGTTACCTGGTAACCTTACACTCCGTGCTTGTTACCTGATAAATAAAACGACTTAATTATAATACGTACATTTAATTCCTAATAATATCCACGTATTAAACTCAATAGTTGGCAATCTCCTTAATATTGTAGTATAAATTAATATTTGTTGACTGGTTGACTTGACTGTTTGAGTTTCAAGTAAACCATAAACAATAATTTATCATCATTGAATACATAATAAATCAGTTTTCGCTACTAAATTTGACTAATTAAAGACATTTTGTATATATATTCAGAATTGCAATCCGTGATGATAGTCACATGCCAGAATAAGGCATACCATGTTATGGGCATTTGGTTATTAAAATAGATTTTATCAGGTACGTTTCTTATATGTGCTAATTAACTGGTCCGCCATAACTAAAATTCGGACTTGATCCCATTGATAGTGATTTCAGGAAACCATCATGGCGCCAATAAAAAAATGATTTCTTCCTAAGCTTTGTAGATTATTTTCACTGCTCTTAAAATCGAATCCTACAGAATTATAACAGAAATCCACGTTTTTATTATTAAACTGTGTTTATGTTTACGATATTATATGGTGTAATTTTAGAACTATCTATAATGGTATACATTGATATCTTAACTGTAGTATTTTTCAATTATATACTGTAACTTTAGAAGTAAATGACATTTATGTGAAATTGGACCAATGTCGCTTGTTCTGCTGCCATGGATCCTTGAATTTTTTTATACCTTTGTTATTTATCATGTTTCAGGCATGAGTCCGTGTAGAAAAAAACACGATAAATATTACCTAGTCACTTCTGTTTATTATAATATAAATTGTGTCATTTTAGAAGTATATAAAGAAATTATATCAAATTAGATCGTTGTCGTATACTTTGTAAACGGAAGTAGTGTTTATTAGAATTACAGTAACTTGTGTAACACTGAATTACTATATTTACATCTTAAACCAATTTCATCTTACAACTAAATTATAAACCTAATTAACGAAAGATGTATCAAGATAAATAATAAATTAATGAATTTGGGGCGTGATGTGGGACATAGATGAAATAGTACCTATCTGTTATTTACAATAAAAAAATGAACGCATGATATTCTGGAAAAAAGAAATATTTACAGAGATATGTAGGTACATATTTGAGCGATGCCTGCTATGTTCCGTTTCATTACATGGATTCAGTTTCTAGCAGTTACAGTGTAACATCATGGCCAGTTTTGTCATTATTACTAATGTTTTGGTAATGATAGTTATCTTCAGTTACTTTCATTATAAATATCACAGTATTATACCCATTTGTCATTGTAAACGAATGACAATATCGATTCATTAAAATGTTAGGAATGATTGACTGTTTTGGTCATGTCTGTTGTTTGTAAAAAGAGAAGGGGCTGTTTTAGTTTAGTAGCTTCGGCCACTAATTTCTTGGTGGGTGTTACTTTTTTCATGATTCCTGAATTATGAACTTACATGCAAAATAATGGCGAAGTACTAAAGGGTTCTCCGGATATAAAATAAAATATAAGTTGTACTTAGGTATTAGAAACTCTTTAGTTCCTCTCAAGATATTTGCTTCCTTAGATCTATCAAATAATAATATTAATGATAATGACCGTACATTGCCCTGAAAATGAATGTCTCCCATTCTCTTTAGTCTTGTAGTAAGAATGTAACATTATTCAGTATTTATAATAAAAGGTAGCCACGCGAACGTACAACTTGCTTACAATTTTGGAAATTGCTAAAAATAGACTTACCGTACAAAATTCTCAGCTAATGGCACATTCAGTATGGCAAGCCAGTTTTTATGAACTTCCCTGATTCGTTATAACAAAAATTGTTTGTAATTATGAGTTAAGTAGGGTCTGAAGCCTTTTACATTTTTAATACCGTTAATACTAGGTGGTGGTGAATGTGTGTGGTTTTGAATCCACGTAAGGAGGGAACAGAGGCTGGATAAAGAATGTCGGGGGCTCTGCCAGTGGACGCTTCACGTGTTGGGCTGGAGGCCTTTGGGCTTTATCATCATAGACGCTCGCTTGAGCGTGTAGTCCCATCCTCGCCAGCGGAACCAAACGATGCCTGTGGAAAAATATGAGAATGATGGTTTAATTATTTGCAATGTTTAAGCCCCAGCATGCCACCACAACATTACATTGTCTCATAACGGTGACGAGCTTATAAAATGCTCTTTGAAAAATATTGCAGGTGATTAAATCAGTTTTAAATGCTAGTCTGTATACACCAATGATAAATTATTTATAAGAGTAATTTTGTAATTACTGGTAAATGCATTATATGGGTAAAAGTTGCTGGGCTGTGAATTGAAGAGAAACGATTTGTTCAATCTGTAAGTCATAATTTTTTTTTATTTAAACTTAATTTTCTGTTTAGTAATTTCAATTTTCGATTCCAAAATTGATTTCGTTGATTTGACTATAAGAAATTGAGTTAGGGAGAGAAGGAGGAACAAAGGGAAAGGTGGAGCGAGGGATAGAAGGAAGAAGTCAGGGACAAACGGAGGACGTGAAAGAGGGAGGGAGAAATAAAAAGGGGCACGGCACGATTAGAAAAGGAGAGGTAAGAAGTAAGGGAGTGAGAGGAAGGCGGGCGGGGGAAAGGTAAGGAAGAAAGATAAGGAAAGAGGGTAAGAGGGCGGGAGTGAGATAAGGTGTTAAGAGGTAGTGAGGGAGGTCAGTTGTAAGGGGGCACGAGAAGGGAGCGTGATAAGGATAACAGGAGGGAGGGAGAAAGATAAGGAAGGTAGGTAAGTAGAGTGGGAGTAAGGGAGGGAATTAAGCAGGGAGAGGAAATGAGCAGGAGGGAGGGCAGGCCGTAGGTAAAGAGGGAAGCAGGGTAGATAGAGAGAATGAGGGTGGGACGAAGAAATTTTAGGTGGGCGGGAAAGAGGAGTTTACCTCCTTAAGAGGCTTGACCGCGCAAAGCCCGTTTTAGCAGCTAATTATATTTTACCTTTCGTTTCTCGTCATTTTCTAATTTGTATTGAACTGTAGTGTTAATCTGACTGATGATGCATAATATCAAAATTACCTATGGACTTCCTAATGCCTAGTGTAAACGGGAATTAACCTATATAATGTGTTTTGTGTCTAAACTTACTCCACTTAACATTAATACACATCGAATAAATAAAATATCTGTAACTACTTAATTTTTGTAAAACACCTAATTTTTTAAATTTTATAAATGAAGGGCAAGGGAGCCGGTGTATTTCAACTACAGAGGCATTTCGACCAAGGCATATTGTCCGTTTGTCGCATAAATGCAGCAGTGTACGTCGTACACAATGCGTATCTAGAAAAACAGTGTTTAATTAGCGCGTATCTGGCAGCTATAATATGAAAATGTATGTCGCAGGCCAATAATAAAATTAGGCAGATCATGATGTGCCTCTAGCCACATCGTGATCTGGCGCGATTTCATGATGTGCCTGATTAACGCTTAGCCATATCGTGAAAAGGCTGCTTTACAACCTGCCTTTACAATATGCCTGATATTGACCGAAGACGGACATTCGACGATCTGCCTTGCTGCTCACTTAGACATATCACGATATCGCTCTAGGCAGATCGAAAAATATAGTTGTAAAATACACTACCAGGGGCGCTGGCTGCACTTTGTTTACGTTTGCGCGTCATGGCGTCTGACGATAAAAGCGATGGATAAACATTATTGAGGTTTAGTAAAAAAAAATCTCTAAATTTAAATATATAGCTGCCATCTGAAATAGGATTCATAAAAATAAGCTAAATAAAAATATATTCTAAACTTAGCTCAATATTTTTCGCTCTATTCGGCGGACAGACAAAAAAGGTTCACTGGATAAGGGTATCCTTATCCGTTTTGACGGAACCCTAAAATAGGCTTCTGATATTTAAATATACATTTTTGATGTTGAACAGTTTACTACTACTAGAGTTTCTTCACCATTTGAACAAACTACAGCAAATAACGTAAGTACTAACATTTTTATCCGAGCTCGGTGAAATAATTTTTAACAATAACATATTTTCCGTCGACAAAGGCAAATGTCGATGTAAAATTTTCAAGATTACATTATGAAAACTGATAGTTGCTCTCCGCAAAGACTAATTATGTTGGATGAAATAATTTTGGGAAAAAAACCTTAATATGTATAATAGAACCTATCGATACCTATAATAGTATTCTAAAAAACCATATTACCTAACAAATTATCTGCCAGTTTCCTAAAGGTTAGGTACCAAAAATACTTAGCGGCTTTTTCTCTAGTATCAGAACAGTGTCGTGGCAGTTACCTTGTCTGGCCGTGAGGTCCTGTGGGTCGTGCAAGTAAAGGCCGTTGAGGCCGCGGCCGCACGACTTCCACCACCAACCGCCCTTCAGCATGGACGCACAGTTCAGCGACGACCTGTCGTTGTCTCTGTCGTAAGATAGTACGGAAGGGATGAGTTTTAATATAGATCAATCTATATAATAACCATGGCTTACAAGCAAGTTTACAAGCATTTACTGGGCAAGCGTAGTGAGGGAGGCCCCCTGGATAGGAGGAGCGACGATCTGCGTAAGGCGGCAGTGACTGGATGAGAAGAACTGAACATCGGGTTCAGTGGTGCACCTTGGGAGAGGCCTATGTCCAACAGTGGACTCTTTCAGGCTGATGATGATGAACCATGGCTATTTGAATTAGTAAAAGGCAATATCTAGTTTCGAAACTGTACAGTAGGCCTTATTCTGGCAAGCAGAATAAGGCCTGTAAAAACCTAGATTTTATCAACTTGTTAGAAAACTCAAATATTTTTTTGCATGGTCTTTTCCAACCTGCGATATTTTCAAATTTTAAACATCAGTGTTTTAAACTTTACATCCAAATTCATGGATGGTTTTATGCAGTATTTCAAAGTTACAAACTTATAATTTATAAGTATTGGATGGTTTAATGCACTTTTCCGAATGCATCAAACATTAAATCTGGATGGATAGTCTAATAGTATCAGTGAAAGTAACTTCTTCAATTATCTTATCTAGGTTGCAAGTATTTCCCACCTGTTGTAAGTAGAGAAGGGGCTGTTGTTGGAGCCGTACCACGGGTCGTTTAGCGAGTCTCCAGCGTTACCTTCGTACCCCTCTATCTCCAGCTTGTAGTATTCCGCTTCAGAGTATATCTTGAAGTGCGAATACTGCGCATACCTGACAAGAAATGAAAACAATACTTAGTAGGTAAAATATACATTCTGTTCAAATACAACCAAATCAACAGTCTATAATATATCCCATCATTGAGGCAAAGGCCTACCCTTTTAACGAGCGAGGATACGGGCGGGTTGGTGGACACCGTTATGTAAAACAAATTGCTCTAGTATGAGTATTTTTTATTTTGCAAACGTTTATAGGTAGGTATAACACTGAATTCCAATTCGTGTGAATTTTCCAATATGTTCAATGATGTAATAAATTCGCAATATGTATTGTAGTTCCTGTACCGTAAGCTGTGCAGTCATAAGTCAGTCGACATCCATGTGTACCGCTCCTATGTGCACTAGGAATCATAGATACCTACAATATTAGCGTCCATTACAATCCACATAAATTGAAACATTACATTGCTTTATAAATTTACATTTATTATCAGAGAGTCAATGGGTTAATTCTGCTGACAGGGTGCAAAATCCACTGGACGGCACAGATCCTTAGCATGATTATAAATATGTATAAGGATGCTGCCTAGGCAACTACTTCTTTCGGAACATTTGCCAGACGAACGCTTGTGTCTTACCACACAGCCCACTAAAGCAAAATTATGTTAGGTACTTTTACTATTTTTAAGGCGTTGTACCTGTTCTTAGTGCAGCATCTCACCACGACGAGTTTTACCAAAGTTCGGCGGCATTTTTTAGTTACAGAGGTAGGGTTACACAAAAAAGATGCAATATAAAAATGTTAACACAAATCTGACCTTTTGTTTCCGTCGAAGTCTTCCAGCTCTACTCTTAGCATATAGTCGTCGTTGTTGGTAAGCATGTATATATTCTCGTTTCCCAGCCAGAACTCCTTGCTGGGGTCCCCGAACCCGTTCTTGTAGTCGCTCCAATCACGGTTAAAGTTCTCCGCCGGGATTCCGTAGTCGTCTCGACGGTGGATTACCTAATTATTGAGTCTTGTGTCTAGTTAATCATGCCATCGTTGCTGGTATTTTATGATGAATTATAGTACGATTTTTCCGAGACTGTTCAATATTTAACTTATAAGAAATGCCTAATTTAATTCCTTTTGGAAGTGGCTGAATAGGGAGGGCGGAGAACCAGAAGTAGAGGCGCGCATTAGGGGAGTACGTCCAGCAAGTAACGGCGATAGATTCATGATGAATCCATGTTTGAAATGAACTAAAACCACGGCGGTAGAACTTTGACATTGTTTACTATAAGCATTGTATAAACGTATATTTCTCCAATCAAGAGTGTTGACCATATGCCACCATGTCAGCAAAGTTATGCCTTTGCAATTTTCGTTTGCCGAAAAATTCTATGGTAACCTATAGTCACTGAAGCATTAATTCAGATACACCCTTATGAATCCTCGCTCTCATGAAAGCAAGACGAGCGCTTGAAACTGCGACAATTTTTGTATAATAGGTTTTTGTTTTTGTAATTTTGGTATAGACCCGTTGTATTTTTTATTTGCCCTTGTGGTCGTCCACTTCTGGTCGTAAGCCGCTCCCCATTTGACTCCACTTAGTCAAAACTATATGCTTGCGGTTTTTTTTAAATGTCCCAACCGTTAATCTAGTAGTAGTAATAGAACATCAGTGGCGGATAAAGGCTAAGGGTCTAAATTGCTAAGGGCCCCCTTAAACGACCTATTTACTAAGTATATCTACTTAATTTCTTAGTGAAAACATAGTTCTTTTTTCGTTATTTTCTGCTCACCTTAGATTATTAAACATGTTTGTGCAGAATCTGGTATTTAATCTGATTAACTCAAATAGCTCAATGAAACCTATCAATTCTTGATCCACTACTGATCCATACGTGATCGACAAACAATTCTATCATCATGCTTAATGTGTAACTTGTAACTTACAGTCCAGCCTCCGTCAGCGACATTCTGCTCGCAGTAGACCTTCAGGAACCAGTAGGTGGTCCCCCTAATCTGCAGGTAGTACACCCCAGACTCCCGCATCCCGGCGTTCAGCAGGTCCACACAGGAGAAGCCCTGCAACAACACCTCATTGTAGACTCGTTCGTATCAGTCGCATGGCATCGCACATCTATATAATATAGGATACCCTGACTATCTATCAACGCACAGCTGAGTCCCGAGGTCTATATGAACTTAAAATAATACCCCTAAGAAAAACAATTTGAAATTTCGCCCACAAGGCGCGGGCGACAGCTAAGTTGCCAGTTGTGTTCTACAAACAGGGCAAAGGCATCCTCATTTCTTCTTTGTGGTTGCCGCGCATATATCAAGGTAACTTATATTTATCGCGACTGTGTAGATTTTAGTTTATTTGGTTGTTTGTTAATCAATCACGCCATAACGGCGGTGATTCTGATGTTACTTGGTACCTACAATAACAATTTGTATCCTAGATTATCTTTTACTACAATAAAACAAAATTTACAATGGATAGCTGGCACAGAGTGGTGGAAGTTATACTAGATACAACGTAGAATTCGCTTACTTACATAACGTAATTACCTATGCATGCATATAATTATAAATATATTGTAATGCAATAATATGGATATTCGCATTGCACTGAGGATACATTACATCATTTAAAATAGTTCCTGACTGTACTGTATATACACACAAGAAATGAGTAAAATGTGAATTAACAAACTTGTCTAGGTATAATGTTCTATGACATTATATCGTAGAATATATAGATAAGATTTTACCCATTTTGCCACCAAACAGCAATGTTTTCGGTTTGAGTAAAGAATACTATTACGTTTGAGTAAGAGAGTAAGTATCAGGCGTTCAACTAAATCCTTAAGGTGGCAACGCATTGGTCAGGCTATAGGGAATGGGTGCACTTGACTTTGTATCATACCCCTCTCTTCTACCTATTTCAATCACTCTGAAATCTACAGCCCCCTGAAGTCTGCCGTCCCTAAGCCGCGGCCTATACGGCCATTTGGCAAATCCAGGACTGCGCTTGCCATGAGGTAGGCTGTCTGTTCGTTCATCGATAAATTACGGTAAAAAAAGAACTTTCGAATAACGAAATTGCAATTTGAATGTTAAAGTACCTATAACATTCAATATAATAAAATCCTAAATGCAAAAAGTCTGTACATTGAATATATTCGGAAAAAAACCGACCAGGGCGACTTAAATTATGTAACTGAACATGATAGAACTTTTTTTAAATTCTTGTTTATTTTTCTGTTTGTACGGGCATCACGCATAAACTTTGTAAAGTGACAGTGTATATCTCAGAAAAACGAATTCATTATTCTAAGGTGTATATCCCGGAATAACATAATATATAAAAAATTCTCAAAAATTATCCAAGAAATAGTTAACCAGCAACAAAAAACTTCAGTGCAGTACAAAGATTCTAGATTTCAGAGGTCTATTAAAACCAGTTGATTTAATTTTGATGCAGTACATATTATAAAACTGAAATAAAAAGAAAATTGTAATCGAGAAATCTGAAAAGAGATTATTCGGAGAAAAAGTATTTATTTAAGGAACATGTTGAAAACTCTCTGCAGAACAAAAGTCTTATGACGAGATGATTGTTACTACACACTATTCGCGACGCTTCCTCATGTGCGTTCCTCAAAAAGGTAAATGATGTTACCACCCTACCTTCCAAGCGGCCTGCAGCGAAAAGCACGTCCTGGATGACGACCAAAATTGGGACGAAACTGCATCACCGATGCAGTCGTATGTATGACGAGAGCAATTAGTTCCTTGTGTTTTGTGGACTTTGTAGGCTCTCGAACCCAGTGCAACTGTGGGAGAAGTATCGTCCGCGTCTCGCGGAAGATGTCCTGGCATCATCTATGAGGAACGGTGAACTAGACGTGGACGTATCTGATGAGAGGGTACTAAACCGCTGCCTTACTATGCTCGAGAAGTTGTCACTTAGATCGGCGGCGTTACGCCACCTAGACCATTGCGTGCAGCTTATCTTTTATCATTACCAGCCTGAAAGAGTCCACTGTTGGACATAGGCATCTCCCAAGGCGTGCCACTGAACCAGCATATCTTTACCAAGCATAAACTGCGAGTACGCTGCGGAAACCGATTTTCCACTGTACTATACGGCCAATATCAGCAATAGTGAGTAACAAGTAGACAACTTTCCAAGACTGACATTTGGGCAAAGAGTGGTTTCAACAAAGTTGTAAGAGCTTCAGCTCGGAGAAACGTTTTTCCTTGATGCACCGGAAGGCACCGGAAAATAATTTCTCACTAGCATAATTCTGGTGGAATTCAGACGACAAGGGAAGATCGCCCGCGCTGTAGCGTCTTCAGGGATCGCTGCCACACTACTTCCTGGCAGTAAAACGGCCCATATCATCTTCAAGATTGCCATCGATTTAGACAGCACGGAAATTCCTGTGTGTTACGTCACGTAGCAGTGACAATGCGCGGGTGATCCAGAACTGCTGTCTGATCCTTTGGAATGAGAGTACTATGGCGCACAAGAACTTTGTAGAAGCTGTGAACTGAATGCTCCAGGAGAAAAGGGAGAAGGAATGGGTAGGGGAAATGGGGGAAGGGTAGAGGGTAGGTATTGGGGAAGGGGAAGGGTACAGGGTAGGGATTGGGGAAGGGGAAGGGAAAGGGGATAGAGGGTGGAGTGGGAGGGTAGAAAAGTGTGGGTAGGGGGTTGGAAGAAGGAGAGGGGGGGCGGTTGGGAAAAGTGTAGAGGAAGGTTAGGGTAAAGTAGAGGTCAAAAAGGAGGGGAAGATGAGAGGGAACGGGTAGGGGAGGGGAAGGTGAGGGGGAAGAGGAGGGTTACAGGCATATGCCCATGCGATGAAATATTTATCTTACATTGAAATATATTAAACTTCCTGTAAAACTTTTTCATGTGGTATTATAATTTAATAATAATAATAATATGTGATGTTAATTTATCCACGCGGACGAAGTGGCGGGCAACAGCTAGATAATAATAAAATAACCAAATTCCTACTTGACATTTAAGACGGCACTATAACCACAATGGGTGGATTCCTTTAGGGGCATTCCTATTCATACTCGTACCTCGCTACAATTAAGCGATGAGGAATTTTTTTACAAAAATTGTGTAACTATATTTCATTCCAGATTAATAGTCCTATGAAAACAAACGCATTTGCGTCTCGAAAACAAAATACACAATAGATGGTGTTCCTAAGTGGACCGCAAAGTTTACTTGGTAATACAAACCTATTTTTGCTGCTGGTGACCCTTTCATGTATATGTTACCGAGACGTAAATAGCGTTGGTTTTCATAGGACTATTAATCTGGAATGAAATATACATATACATCAGTCAAAAAAGTATCGGGAATGGATGATGTGTTTATGGTTCCAAATTCAATATTATGTTTTTTTGTTGTACCTTGTTATACCTGAAAAACTCAATCGCTTACGAGTCGCTGAGGACATGCTAGAACGAGTCAATTCCGACCCAACATTCATGAAACGCATTGTTACTGGTGATGAGACGTGGGTTTACGAGTTTGACATGCAAACTAGTCAACAAGCTTCAGAGTGGCGCCTTCCAATTGAACCGAAACCGAAAAAACCACGCCAAAGTCGATCGAAAGTCAAAGTCATGTTGACTGTTTTCTTTGACTATCGCGGTGTTGTGCACTCAGAGTTCTGGATAATGGATATTCTTTCGGGTAGAATATGTGTACATATTTTTATCAGCAAACTATATAAACGACATTCGTTCATGGGCTCATGGCAAACAAACTTTTTGCCAAGCAAAGTAGCATTCAAGGTTCAAAATTGTGGGAATTTATTAACACTGTCCTATCATAAATTACCTTTCTGTCTAACATATTTTATAGTAGTTAATTATAAATACCTTTAGACAAATACACCACAATACAGTTACCAACTATACTAGAAGTGTAAATTCTATAAAGTTGCGTTTTTGTAACGTACATCGCTCTATACTTCTTTAGGCGTTATTGACAAAGCCTGAACCTAGGCCAACGAGGCGGTCACATTTGAGGCAGCAGTATATTATATCACTAATCTGCTAGCCAGAATTTGGACATAAGCTGGATTACGTATAATGAGAAACTAAAACAAGCTTTAGTGTATGGTAAAAAAATGCTTTGTACTATTAACCGTCCAGCAAATAATTTGTCAAATTATATAGCTATTGTATTATTCTAAGAAGTCGGCAAGTCTTTAGTTTCCCTTTCATATTTGCGGGCTCTGGGCCGGTTTTAACTGCTATTTCACCGTACATAAGACGAAACATTAATATTTCTATAGTGAGTGTTGCCAAATAGTATATTTACTGTCCAAACGTGTCGGTGGCATCTGTTGCTTTGTTAGCGGCGGGGCAATCATTCTTTCCGTCTAAGACGTGTATGTAGGTACTATTTGGCACGGAAAGCACGTGATCAATTTGTCAAAATAAAAACCTCTTGTTCAGGTAAACTAAACACCTAAGTCAGGCGTCATTTTGGCAGAGCCACCAATATACCCCTATAACTTTTAAACGGCTGAAGTATAAATCAAATTTTCGAGTACAAAACAGTACATTTCCAGGACAAATTTTCTGCATGGTCAGATTTCAAATCAGAGACTGTGGCTCTGCCAAAATGACGCTAGCCTAAGTCAGCACGCTTTTAAACAAAATATAGGTAGGTATACAATCAGTCTTTGGCACCTACCTGTACTGGCTTATATTTGCGCTGAGAACCAGTGCTAAGAACAAATGATTTGAAACGTAGGTACTGTGTCCGACAGTATGCCTTATTGTGAACATGTAGTTTTATTTCTATAATATAAATCACCATAATCTATGCCTTGCCCATATTTTCATGTCATTAAACTACGATAAAAATATATATTTAACGTGCTAAATATTTAAAGCAGCATGAAAAGTACTCCTACGGGGTGGCCAGCGACTTTCTTTGGCGACTCTACTCGCGTATGTTTGCGTTGAGCTCACGTGCTTTCCGTGTGGTGTTCACACGCCAAAATATGACCGTAGAAAGTGTTCGGCGGATCAGTGCATGTCAATCGACCTAGTAAGTTAAAAAATGACAGTTTGTTGGCATTTTATTAGTTTATTACCTCTTGAACATTTGTGTGTGAAAGTACTAAGTACACCGATAAGCACCTACAATAAAAGATGATTGTACATTGTATTGATCCGCCGAAAATTCTAACTTTCGATTTTATCATTATTTACGTCAAATATATTTTTGAGATTTCGAAAATACTTATGTCATATTGTCTCTAGTTGTTCGTTATACGTCATTCACTTTATGATAAAGCCTGATACTACGAACGCAGCGATTGCATAAATATCTACGTTGTATCGTACGACAGTCCGTCGCCAATCTAAGTGGAAATAACTAGCTAAAAATACCTATTATGTTACTTAGCTAGAGGGGAATGGAAAGTTAAGCATATTTCCATCGTGCTGTAAGGTTCAACCGCGCGTTCGTCAATTCCTGACTGCAGGGTATAATTTCAACGGTTGCCAACATTAGGTACAAGGCGTCAGTTAGGTGATTGAAACCATTAAGTATCAGCGTATAATCATAGGTATAATCCTAAGTTACGATTCCTAACTTACAATTAGTTATAATAGATGTGTAAATCTTGTTATAGATTATGCGGATGGCTCTTGGTAGAAACTTCATTATATACTTAGTTTCAAATTAAAAACCTACCTGTATTAGTTTCATAAACGGTCGTATATAAATAAAATAATTTAGAACTGGTAGAAGTATTTCATTTATGGCTATAGATGAGTAAAAAATTGTAATTGCATATGTATGTTAGTTTATTTACCCTTCATGACCCTAATTCATACATAATACATACATACATACATACATACATACATACATACATACATACATACATACATACATACATACATACATACATACATACATACATACATACATACATACATACATACATACATACATACATACATACATACATACATACATACATACATACATACATAATGCTCATGCCTTGGTTCCAGAAGGGTAGACAGAGACGATGTATAAATGACGACAAAATTATAAGTATAGTTATAAGTAGTAAAATAAACAAGACTTACGACGAAGACGAAGGATAATAAAATGAACCTTTGTATGTGAGCGAATAAGAAGTAAACAGTTTCTTTCTTCGTACCAGGGTACCTATTCGTGTGGTTCCGATCCATAGTGCAAGAATGATCGTAATTTAGAGCATGTCTTTTAAACCTTTTTTACAATGTTGCGACATTTCGCTCGACATAACCGCGATTCTCGTACTAAGAACAATAACGAGTTGTAATCGCGGGCAATTGTCTCCCGCGCGGTGTGAATGGCCGGTTTTTGCTCGCGCACACGGTGTCGCGGAAAGCGCGATCGTATGAACCAAAATTTACGTAACGACACACGCGCAACTTTCCTCGAGAAGAACTTATCCTCATGAATTGAGAGTTTTGTTCCACTATGGACATGTAAATCCACTAGTTTAAAAGCGATTAGCGAGCTACGTCTATACATAGAGTAATGCTCGGAGCGTTCTCGAGGATATGATTTGAGAACTAAGGAAACGGAAGCTGATGTCGTAGTTGGCCGGCCACATCTGCCGCAGAACCGATCGGCACAAACAAGTTCTGAAATGGACACGACTCGATTAGAGGTAACCGCAACGAATTCCTGCCGAGGTATGTAGGTATTCGTATAGTGTTTGCCTAAAAAAAATTAAGGACTAATACAACAGTAAGTTTGTGTTAAATATAAGTTTCATCCAATGAAAGAACAAATTGGTCCCGGTCGCAAGTTTTTTGTAATTAATTCCATAAACGTTTCGTTTTTTTTTTATTATTATATGCCTGGTATTGTAAGTTGCCTGAATAAGCTTAGTTTATTAGTCACTTTGTTTAAGATGTAGCTGTCACAATTTACAAGTTTAGAGCAGTGGATAATAATGGATATTCATACTAACATCGCTGGCCTAGGCAAGAAAAGAGATGTTGTCGCCGTGTGAGGTATTCCTGTGTCCTTTTTCTTAAAGTAACGCAAACATTGTCGACCATATTTGAAAAAAGTAAGTTATTATTATACAATCCGGCAGTGTTACATTCCTTGTGCACCCATAATCAATATTCATATAATGAAAATAATACATTTCTATTTTATTGCCTGGGTATCTCATTTATGGAGTTGTAAAAGCAAGCGCGGCTGCCTTTATAATGGCATCAATCACATGGGAGATGAAAGAATTAATTTATATTGATGATTAATATTCATAGGGCGAAGAGACAGGTCGCTTAAAATGCATTCGCTTGGCTAGTGTAAATGTGTGTAGGTATTATGTACCTAACATCATCATTTCATTCAAATAAAGTTATCTATATGTTACGTTTGGTTTTTTAGTGAAACTGACCTCTGGCCAGCATCAGGTTATTTTTGTCTCCACTGCAGGAGCACAACCCTCTGTCATCTGCCGGAGACAGACGGAGGATTTGGCCTACACTCCCCGCGCTGGCCAGACGGGTTGGGGAGGCCTGATTGATGTTTTATAATGTATTCCCTTACTCGCCTTTTACGACATCCACGGGGAATTGGTCCTATTCTACTCTACCGGAAACCACACGACAATATATAATAGTAACCTTCATATATTATATTAATGAATTACACTTTTGGAAAAGACACTTATGAAACCAACATCACACACAATTCTCCCAATAGTCTATGCGCTATGATAAATGACCAAGTTCATTGTAATTTTAACTTCATTACCATTTTATAAGGGCTGGTCACTTAATTAAAAATGTGACTGTACATAAACGTCGCTCACAATAGTCTAGAAAGCCCGCAATATTGAAAAAATTATCAAAATTGAAAAAAAAAAGCGACGACGACTGAACAAAGCTATAAGGGTATAGGTGTTATTTGACTCACTTTCACATCTTTGTAGTTGGCGACGATCTCTGATGCGAAAGTGTTATTCCCGATGATTGGTTTGTTCTTCACGCTTGGGAATATGATGCCGCCTTTCCGGCTGGAAGGGCGGGCGCTGGCCGTGCTGCCGGAGTTCGATGGCGTCACCGTCACTGTCGGGCTCGGAGTCGAGTTGCTTGGGCTGCACGTGACATAACCATTAGTTACCATAAACGCCAACTATGTTCTTCTATTTACAAACAAAGTTTAAGAACTTTCACGACTTGTAAATATGATTAAAATCAATACTGAATCTCGAGCATCTTATGATTTCGAGCGGTGTCATGTGCAGAAATATTCAATAGTATTGCTTTTAAACATTACTAGTATTCACTCAGACAGTCGCAACGCTACATGTAAGAAATTCGCTTAAATATTATATAAAAGCACAATCGCATCAGCACATTTAAATAAAGAAACATTTCACCTGTTACTCAGGGTAGAGGGTAAAGTAGTTATCGCGGCGGTACTTGTGCTGGGGTCGGTGGAAGGTTCGTCTACTCTGTATCTGTTCGGTGCGTACTCCACCAGCCGGTCGATCGTGGGGTCCAACAGCAGCTCGGCGGGGACAGGTCTCTGCGCCAGCGTTGCCACGTCGTCTTCTTGCTTCTTCAGTCTCTTCTCAACCATGTCCAAATTTTCTATAATGAGGTTAGTCTTAAGTCTTAAATCGTTGTGAATCTGCCCGATAGCTCGTTCCTGGCGCTGAGTCTGTGTCAGCAGTTCATCCGACTTCGGTACTAAATCGTCAACTGAACTCTTCGTCCCTACTACTACATCCCAAACTTCGTCCATTTTCTCCGATACGCTCATCATAGGAATTATTTTATTGACTAGCGTATCGATCTTACTCGATTTCGCAACCGGCGATTGCGTGCTTGTGGTTGTTCTGTTTTTAAACAAACTATTGACATTGATGGAGGCAGCTTCGGGCTCAACTATGGCTGCGTGTACGTCGGCCATCATGTAAAGCACTTTGCCCAAGTTTTCGGAAACGAGATTAATGTGGAACTGCAATTTACGATCGACTGTCGACATCGACGTTCTTAACTGGTCCACTTCTTTCGTAATTTCGTTAATTACTTCAGAGTTCAGTCCTTTCGCGATCTCAATAACGTTTAGATTGATAGGTTTCTTTTCGCTCGCTTCAGCGTTAATGTCGTCTACAGGTAAAAAGTTATTATCGATTTGATTTTTAAGACCGACCAATTTAGTATCGATATTCGACACTTTTTGATCTAACGATTCGAGTTTTCTGTCAAGTATCTGAGGATCATTGAGAATGTTTTCGTGTTGCCTTTTGGTGGCGCTGTCAGCGACACCACCATCGTCTTGGCTGACGTGGCTGAACAGTTTCAGGTCGAGGTTGCCAAGTTTGGATATAATAGCATCCGTTTTATCAATATTGTCGTTAACCCTCGAATCGAGCGCTTCTACTCTCCTCATGAGATGCTCCACAGCTTTATCTAGGTTTTCTATCCTTTGCAATTTTGTTTCCAACGTGCTTACTATAACTTCGAAGACGTTAAATATGTACTGCTCCCTGAAACAACAAGATTTTTTTGTTATTACAAATAAGAACTTACTTAAAAAGGCCTCCAGTACGAGATCATAATTTAAAGGACAACAAGTTATTTATAGTATATTGCACCCATAACAGTTCCTAGTGAATTTGACATATATGTAGTTACGCAACTACAGAAATAGAAACCTTAAATGTGTGCGACCTACGTGCGTGCCACATAATGGCTCGTCGCTGCTTCGGCAGGCAGTATAGACCTGTGCTGTGCCTCCTTGCGATAGAGTCGCTGGCCCCGATACCGACCAATACTTTATTAGCTATATATACGAGTATATATATCTTGTACACACCGTTTAGTAGTGAAATAGTCAACTAACAAAATCAGTGACAACATTCCCAAGTATATGAGTAATCATTTTTCAGCTGATTAAAGGTTCCAATAAATATGATATTATAGTTTACAGACAATAAATTACCTGAAATCGTGATTGTTATAGTATAATATCTACAATATCAAGGTGTAGTACTAATTAAGTAGTGAATCCTGGCGCAGGCCACAGTGTTTCCGGGTTTCTAATACACCTTATAATAATGCAACCTACATGATTCCTTCTGTTTATTTGTGTATGATGCTAAAATGTTTATAAATTGTGGGTATAACCAATATATAATATATATTTAGTTTCCCATTATTTTGGGATAGGCCTGCTCTACCAACGAATTTATTATATGATAATGATTAACAACAACTCATTAACTAATTAAATAAAGGACGCCTTTTATGTAACGTAGAGTTAACAGGTAAACAATGAAAGTAGAAAGTTCGATAGACGCCCTTCGGCATGTATGAATTATGCGATAGCACAGTCTAATAGAGGAGTATGTAAAATCGCATTATTGTGCAATACAAAATATTTACTTATTGTTAGATGTTACTGAAATAATATATTCATTTTTTTAGGAGGCACCGAATACTGCGTCATTGCTATCACATCTAACAATGAGGATTAAACAGATATAGTATGAAAGTCTATGGAGTGTTCTTTTGTCTCTAAGATGACCTATCGAGTCCATTGACTTATTATAACTTATAAGTTGTTATTAGTAATAACTTATTACTTCATATTGCATCCAATCCAATGCAATGCATCCAATAAATGTAAAAGTGTGGATGGTTGTATGCTGCCATAACGGCCGAACAGATGTCTATACATTATATCTGTGATACATAAATGTATGAAAGCTGGAATAACACATTGGATTTAAATATGGATATCAAACGTGCATATCATAAGTAAAACCGGGTTTCCTAGTCCTATTTTGACATATGAAACTTATTTATGTGTGGAACACACAACCTATTACAACTCCTTACACTTCACGATAAAGCCAATTTCCTTTCGTCCCATTTCGTAGCCAGTTAATTCCCATTCTGTAACCGGTTAGGAAATGGGAATTCCGTCGTCCCAATTGGTAACCAACTTTCATAACTGGCTACGAAATGTGAATTTAATTCCCATTCTTACTGTTGAGTATAATTAGTGATTTTTTTATTCATTCATCAATCATCCTATCGACATAAACTGTTGGATGTCTATCAGTGAGCACCTTTCAGCTGCTCTAAATTTATCAGTTACTGTGATGTAACAATCTATTAACATATTATTATTTTATAGTTCCAATGAAGAGTATATTACTGAACTATTAAGTAGTGCGATTCGATACTAAGTTTCAGAGATCTTGGCGAATCCAGTCGTGGCTGGGTTGGATTTAAGTATATCTCCCAGAAATATAGATCACCGAAAATAGCAATATAGAATTCGTTAACAAAATTTGTTTAAATGTTTTAATTGTTATCTGTACATATAATAAAATCGTTAATGCAAAAAAGTCATTACATTGAATATATTAGGATAAAAAGCGACTAGGGCGACTTAAAATAAGTAACTGAACATGATAGAACTTTTTTTAAATTCTTGTTTGTTTGTTTTTCTGTTTGTACGGGCATCACGCATTAACTACAAAACGGATTTTGACAAAACTTTGTAAAGTGACAGTGTATATCCCGGAATAACATAATATATAAAAAAATCTCCAAAATTATCCAAGAAATAGTAAACCAGCCACAAAAAACTTCAGTGCAGTACAAAGATAGTATATTTCAGAGGTCTACTAAAACCACCTGATTTAATTTTTGATGCAGTACTTCTTTTAAAACTGAAATAAAAAGAAAATTGTAATCGAGAAATTGAAAAGAGATTATTCAGAGAAAAAGTATTTATTTAAGGAACGTGTTGAAAACTCTCTGCAGAACAAAAGTCTTATAACGAGATGATTGTTACTGCACACTATTCGCGACGCTTCCTCATGTGCAACTGTGGGAGAAGTATCGTTCGCGTCTCGCGGAAGATGTCTGGCGTGCTCTATGAGGAACGGTGAACTAGACGTGGACGTATCTGATGAGAGGATACTAAACCGCTGCCTTACTATGCTCGAAGATGTTGTCACTAAGATCGGCGGCGTTACGCCACTTAGACCGTTGCGTGCAGCTTATCTTTTATCATTATCGGCCTGAAGGAGTCCACTGTTGGACATAGGCCTCTCCCAAGGCGCGCCACTGAACCAGCTTATCTTACCGAGCATAAACCGCGAGTACGCTGCGGAAACCGATTACAGTACAGCAAATATCAGCAATAGTGAGTAGCAAGTTGATAACTTTCCAAGACTCACAGTTGGGCAAAGAGTGGTTTCAACAAAGTTGTAAGAAACGTGGAGCTTCAGCTCGGAGAAACGTTTTTCCTTGATGCACCGGAAGGCACCGGAAAATAATTTCTCACTAGCATAATTCTGGTGGAATTCAGACGACAAGGGAAGATCGCCCGCGCTGTAGCGTCTTCAGGGATCGCAGCCACACTGCGTCCTGGCAGTAAAACGGCCCATATCATCTTCAATATTGCCATCGATTTAGACAGCACGGAAACTCCTGTGTGTTACGTCACGTAGCAGTGACAATGCGCGGTTGATCCAGAACTGCAGTCTGATCCTTTGAAATGAGAGTACTATGGCGCACAAGAACGTTGTAGAAGCTGTGAACTGACTGCTCCAGGACATCCGGGGGGGTGCGATGGGAGATATCTCGGGTCACTTTTGCGGTGATTTTCGCCCAGACTTTGGCGGTAGTGACGCGGGGTACAACTGCCGATGAGGTAAACGCCTGCCTCAAGAACTTTGTAATATGGTCGGAAGTACTGAAATCGCGCTTCACGCATTATGGACGCCTCTAACATGGTGGCAACTCTCACGCTCAATACTTTTAGACATGCTCCTGAAGATCGGACAGGGGCTAATGACCAATGACTCTATTGAACACCAATGACCTGATTGCAAAAAATTTAACACTCTGAGGGTAGAAAGGGGAGAGAGAATGGGAGAAGGAGAGGGGGGCGGTTGGGAGAAAGTGGAGAAGAAGGTTAGGGTAAAGTAGAGGTCGAAAGGGAGGGGAAAGGAAGGGGAGGGGGGAGGGGGTAGGGGAGGAGAAGGTGAGGGGGTAGAGGAGGGGTAAAGGCATATGCCCATGCGATAAAATATTTAACTAATAGAGAAAAAAAATTAACTTACTGCAAAACATTTTCATGTGGTATTATAATTTAATCATAATAATATGTGATGTTAATTTATCCACGCGGACGAAGTCGCAGGCAACAGCTAGTACTATATAAATAGCATTAGGTTATTTTTACCAATACGAATGTTCTAGTTTAAAAATATGAATTTTAATTAAGCACAATAAGATCGTTTAAACTGAGATGCAAAGAGCACTTCCTGTCTAACTTGCCGTGATATAGTATATATTATGTATATATATGGTATGTTATATATTTGTATATTTTGCATGTATTTATGTATATAATATGTATAGTTGTAAATATTATGTATTATTATGTTGTTATATACTATTATGTTATATATATTATTATGTATGTACCTTACTTAGTAACTTATATTAGTATTAGAGATGGGCCGACTATGACTTTGGCCGACTACCCGACTAGCCGACTAGTCGGCTGCAAAATGGCCGACTAGTCGGCCAAGCCGATCATTGCTTTCGGATGACATCGGCAATATTCGTGAATAGTCTTTCGGCTCGTGTTCCGGCGCGTGGCGCCCGGCGGCGGCCAGGCGGACTTGTCGGGACGTGTTTTTGTTTACATTATTATTATCGGGATAACAGGCGAGCAGCAATTTGCTGGTATGCCTATATCTGAACTGGTGTATTTAAGTATTTGAATTGTCACTTGTAACACTGGTTTTTGTTGAACTTGTCTAGTCTGTTTTTAAAGGTGTTCACTGAGGGGGCATCGATAACGTCCTGCGGTAACTTGGTCTACGTGCTCGCGAGCCTGTTGTTGAGCGTGTTGTGGCCGACGAGGGTGTTAGATTGAGTTGTCAACAACTTCATGTCATTTTTGTGTCTTGCTCTGTGGATGCAACTGAGGTTGAAGATGGACTTCAGGTCAGGACAGTCATATTTGTCAGTCAGTATTTTGAGGTTTCGATAAGGTCACCACGATTGTGTCGTTCCTGAAGGGAGGGCAGTTTCAAAATTTGCAGTGTCTGTTCGTAACATTTCTTCCTTAGGCAGAAAGGGATTTTTGTAGCTTTTCTCTGGACACTTTCCAATAAATTAATGTCTTTCACAAAGTAAAGGTGCATACTCAAGGGCATTGCATTTTTTATCATTGTTTACGTGTGAGACTTGGTGTTTTAATTAGTAAAAAATAAAACAATGTTGAATTATGTAGCTAACACAACGTATATTATTTTATTAGTAGAGGAACTAAAAAATTAAGGAAAAAAAAATGGGCCGACTAGTCGGCGGTTTTAGCCGACTTTTAGCCGAATAGTCGCCGACTACAAATATGGCCGACTAGTCGGCTTTCCCGACTAGTCGGCGACTAGTCGGTACATCTCTAATTAGTATATATCAGAAGCTATACCTACTCATTTATTCTATGTATATTATAAAATTTCAATATCCATGCACATTTTATTTTTATTCTTTTGACCTACCGCTTGTTTTAGCTTTTCCCACAGTGAAGGTTGGCTAGAAGTGATCTCTTATAGAGTTAAGTCCACCTTTGTACACTTTTATGTTATGTATGTATGTATGTAAACGCTTTATTGTACCAAAAATAACAACAACAACAATAATAAAATAGGAATTAAACTGTGTACAAAGGCGGACTTATCCCACTTAGGGATCTCTTCCAGTCAACCTTAACCGTGTTACGGTGTTATGCCCTTTTTTTGTAAAATTTATGTGCAATAAAGAATATAATAAGCTATACATAACTATATGCTGAAGCAATATGGTTCAGAATGGTATAATGGCTTTTTCTTTTTAAACTAGTCTTTCGTATATAAAGCGATCACCCCAATGGGAGGAATGATGTCATTTTTCACCTGCAGTATATTGGTATATAACGTAGACTATAGTTAATATTTCTCTATGGATTTAAGCCTTAGCTATAAAATAGTTAAACCACTTTCAAAATCTTTCCTGTACTTGACTGTAAAGTGTTACGGTGTGCTGTAGTACCTCAGATATTTATTTTCCTAAAAACAACACTATATAATTTTCCTATTATCATCATCAGGTTATTTTTGTCTCTACTGCAGGAGCACAACCCTCTCTCATTGCCGGAGACAGGTGGAGGATTCGGCCTACACTCCCCGCGCTGGCCAGACGGGTTGGGGAGGCCTGATTGATGTGTTATAATGTATTCCCTTAGTCGCCTTGTACGACATCCACGTGAAGAGTTTGAGTGGTCCTATTCTACTCTACCGGAAACCACACGGCAAATTTTCCTACCATTGCTGGATAATTTTACTTTTCAAAGAGAAATTTTATTTTATCTTTCAATAGTTGTAAAGTTATATAGCAGACAGGGAGACATGCGGGCAAAAATGATTTGCTTTACATTTAATTTGCTTTTGGAACCCTAAAAAACAACCTGAATTATTTCTTTTCTGTAGCTTTCTGTAGTCCATATATAGGCCATTCTACAAAAGCTTCGTGTTTCAGATCAAAATTAAATAAACGAGATGCGATGCGAGTCGTTGTTGTGTTGTTTTCGTTATTGCAAGTGGTCGTCACAGTTCACTGTTCACTAACGAGTAAACCTAAGAATTGCTTCTCTAGTGTTGTTGTTATGAATATTAAGACATTTGCTGAAGCCTGCGATATTGTAAGCATTTTATGTGATATTTTTTATAAAGATATGTAACACTAGATGTGCCTCCGGCTCCGCTTGCGTGAACTCCGTTATTTAAAATAAATTTGAAATTTACTTATAGTTAATCCCTTTCCCCTCCCCTTCCACCTTTCCTTCCCTCCTGCTCTCGCTACTGTAGTCCTAATATTATTTGAGAAAGTTTCTGAAAACTATAAATTCGCATAACTTATAATTGAGTACGCTATTTCGATGAAATAAAGACTAAATCTTACTCCAAATTAAGCCTTAAGACTCCAACTCCATCATAATCGGTTTTAATGGAGTTGGATGCGTGCACAAACTAACAAGTACAATTTGGATCATTTTAAAGGAAGAGTGAATAGGCATCTTCTGGGTAAGCGCGCTCCACCTTAGACATCATCATTTACCATCAGGTGAGATTGAGGTCAAGCGCAATACCATCGACGACCAAAAGAAAAAAATTCATACACAGACCATAATTCTTAATGTGTTCTATTACTTTTCCTTAGACCCCAATATTTTTTGGAAATATTTTCAATGTACAGACACGCGAAGTTTACGTTTTTATTTATTAGATAAAGATAACACAGAGAGATGGCAGCCCTAACTCCGGTACTCGTTATTATGCAAACTAAAGTCTGTAACTGGGGCGGTTGATACTGTTTACTTTACCTAACTAACCACTCGCGCTCGCCGCGACCGGTCCTATCCAATTACGCAGGTGCCCACGTACATTTCTTCTTTGTAGTAGATAAACTGTTCCAATCACCGTAATCTCTTCTATCTATTCGTATTGCAAAAGATTTCGTTGCGTATCTGTCCGATCTATTCACGCTTGTAATTGTATTGGGCATCAATTAAGATTTATTGTAAGGGAAGCATACTTTCGACTGTCGCTTTGAAATCATGTCTTGTTTTATACTATTCAAGTCTTGATGACTGTCATTTATTTAATCTTAGATTTCGAAGGACAGGATACCCTTAGAAATTCTTATATTTATTTCGTGCCTTGCTATGGGGTGTCCTACGAGGCAACTCACGGATAAATTCATCAACAGTCTGTGGATTAAACTTCATCTGCGATCAGAAGCCAGCGTAGTTGAGCACAACCGTTGAGCACAAACGTTGAGCACAAACCTTGTAGCTCCTAACAAAGCTATTGTACATAGTCTCACAAACAGAATTAGAAAAGTTTTAGTTGTTTTTGCTTACGGGAAGCAAATTTAGTGAAGCAAAAATTGATGAGTTCTTTGTTTGAAATTCAATGGAACACAAAGCCAGGGGCATCTAAGGCTTTCGTTTGACTGGAACATCTATTTGGATCTCGACAGTTTGTTTCCCTGAGTGAGTGTGGCGAATGAAATGTCAAGTTCTGTACAAAGTACGGATACAAAACTATCGTACAAAAACTAGTAACTACCTATCGTTAGCGAAAACGCCTTTGCGCAAGAATTTTGAAAACAAAGAGGATTTCAATCACAGATATAAGTATGAACAAGTAATAACTTTCGTTTCTATCTATTCTGGTTACCTCTCGAAGTGCTGTATGTCAGCAGTCCTGTCAAGCGAACTAATGAATGAATGAAACTTTTAACTGATAGGCATGACCAGGAAGCAGAATCTCATGTCATGATTATGACAAAACAATTGAAATATCATAGTGGCAGGACAGGTTTTCATCGAGTTTTCATGCTATCCATACTTTTTAAAAGATTTTTACGTGTATACGAGTATGTCTATAACAAAATCAAAATCTATGTCGAGATCAACTGCATTTCCTTCATCCTCTATCAAATAAATAAAACCTGCAATACATTTACCTGGAATGGGAAAAGTCAATGGTAATAGTGGGAGCCACCGAATTGATACATTAAAAGTGCATGCATGCATACCTGTAGTGCGTTATGGTTATATTAAGCAATAAAGTTTTAAATAAAAGCTTTCATCATCAGAGGAAATACATCCACTGTTGAACATAAGCCTCCCCAATATAAAGACACTTTTGGTGGGCTGTCTATTGGAGGATTTGCCGAAATCACCACGCTTGTATCGGAGTAATGATCTTAAAGTACACAGGTGAACGAAGTTACCTGGTGCAATCTCTTAGTCGCCTTGACGACACTCACGGGACGATTTGAGGTGGCTCTATTCTAAGCCGCGATAGCTTTGAAACCTCAATAAAATACAATGTCCGTCTGACCCTATGTTATTGCCCTTTCCCTTTTTTTGACTCTTGAGTCAAATTTCGTCTATCTTTAATTTAATTTGCCTCGGGCCCAAGGTAGCGTCGATTCAGTCCTTGGGTCTCACCCTACCTTTACTGGTAGGTAGGTGTTATGTGTTGCGTACCTCCGTTGATCCTCACTCAGAGGAGTGCGGGGGGAGAATGGTGAGGAGGCGAGAATGCACCCTATGTTATGTTCTATGTTTTGCCATGATATTCTTCTCCCTGGACCTGATATTTCAAAGCTATCCATCACTCACTTTGCAGCAAAAAAATTCGACCTCAACGTCAGTGTTTCTGCTAGTAACATAATTTTAAGTGTTTTTCTCCTTATTTTTAAGAGATAACATCTTGAAAAGGACATGTTTATTATTCTTCTTTTTTTTATGTGAGGAATAACTTATCACTAAATCTTATTTAAGTGCATAAAAATTATATAGCAAACGAGGTTTGCTTAAAAAATGTTTTCTCAATATGTATATAATAATGATATATATTCTTCTGACACTTTTACAAAAGTTATGGCGTGAAATCGATATTCTTTTGAAAAACCGGCATAGTGTGAGTGCACCGAGGGTTCCGTACAAACTTCTATGAAAGCACCGAACATTGGTCTAACGAAAAGATAAGAAAAGATAAATTGAGAGACAAAGTTATCTTTGCCATTGGAAAACTGTTGTCGCCATACATCGACATAGGTCGCGGTCAGGTTATGAACTGCAAATAAGTTTATAATTGTAAGAAAATGTGATGTAACTACAAATTTACGGCTTTCGGATTTTTCCCTTTGTGCTATAAAACATTGCTTCTTGCCACTTTTAATGATTATAGATCAAAGGGAAGTGAGAGAGTCAAAATATGAGGTATAAACGGCCTTATCTTTTGATTGCGTGACTTAGAAGTTTGATTTTTTTCACAGCTTTTTCACAGACCTGAGTATTTGATATTAATTTCAACTAGATATCTCCAGGCGTTCCTGAGAAAAAGGGTCTTGACAGACGGACAAACAGTCGAACATCGAAGGGATCCTATATGGGTTCCCTTTTTTTCCTTTTGAAATACAGAACTCTAAAAAGACGTAATTATGGAAAGAGATGGTGCCGCCGTCTCGTTCGCACATGAGGGTTCGCACAGCTTTCATGATTTTATGTACGTTTTTATTCTTCTTTTTTACATAATTAAATTACCATTAATAACACCGTTAAACATTATCTTAATTCCAAATTATCTATATCAAATTATTACAATTATTTCCGATTAGGTACGTAATTTCACCCTCGAGTTGTGTAAAACAGTCTTTCAGTTTGCTCGAGAGTTACCATCCGCTGGTACTGAATTGAAAGTACCGAAAGAATATACTGAAACTTCGTCCGGACCCTATTCTTTATAGTAAGTAATCCATCAACAGCTGCCCAGTGCTCGGTACCGCGCCAGCCGCTCTGCGCTAACAACGCGAATGTGGCTCAGGGTCTCGCGCATTGTACGCCGCGCGGCGCATCGATTGCTGACACAGCCCGCGCAACGTTTTGTTATAATATAACAACCGAAGCACCGACAATTGTCAAGTGAATACCTACTCTCAACAAGCTTAGATTATCAATTTACCTACACACATCACACTACTTCACGGTCACTATGTTTAAAAGCAATGTCGTTGGTTTGTCCGTTTTTAACAAAAGGGATTTTGATGTACTTTGCAGATGATCTCTTCTTCGCATTCGAGTACCTGAAAAATCACTATTACATGAGACGATAAAAACCTTTTATACAATAAATACTTAAGAAACATCATATTTATTCAATTATTATTCTTTTATCTGGCCTCTGATAAAAGGGTTCTAAACAATAAATAATAATGATATCTCATAATATCTGGCGTTGTTAGGACAAAGCATCTCAATATTAAAGGAAAATCTTTTTTTTTTAATAAGAGTACCTACACAATTTCATTACTTACAGCAGTCCATATAATGAAAGATGAAGCGAAGCGTTTAGTGCGAAGGAGTGGTATATCAACTCTTACATAGGGAAAAGCCTTTCCGCACTACGCCCGGGTAGTCCCAGTACAAATTAGTAATTGCACGAATTGCCCGGAAACCGATAGTGTAGTGACGGCAATTAATTCCTGTACATGTCTCACAAAGTATCATTCTAAAAACCGATCGTTAATCTCTTCTGGCCTAGTCATTTATGGAATGGAAGATAGGAAGTGGTTGCCTGACTGGCCTAATAAACAATCGTGGTGGTAGTTTGACGGTTTACTTCGAAGACGTCCATATACAGTGGTCTGTATATTATCTAATATTTCATATTAGTGTATATGGAACTAATTGTGGTATCTGGTTTGAATGGTTATACATCAATTGTTAATAGTTATACAAAACAGTGAAGAGAAAAAGTCAGTCAGAGCTATAAAGCTCCGCAGATAGCGTAAATACTCGTACTTCTCTTTCTACCTCTCCCCCATTCTTACCCCCTCCCTCCACCTCTCTCCTTCTCCCACCTCCCTCCCTTTTTATTTCCCTCTATGACCTTATTTCATTCTATCACTTATCCTTCATCCCCTAATTATTAGTTTTATAAAAATTTCAAAATAATTTTCAAGTAAATAATACATGTAAACTTTACAGTTTTATTATATGTACAGATAAACAACACGTCAAAAAATAGTACTTACAAAAAAGCAGTAATCCGGCTCACGCGCAATTTAAAGGGACCTTGTGTGACAAGTCGGCGCAGTGTTTGCAGTAAGGTAGTCGAGAACATACATGAAACGTTGTAAGTAAATAGTCAAGACCACAGCATGTGTAATGCGACCAAACACAAACCGCAGCGAGCCAAGGGCGTTTACAGGTAAGAGGGGGGTCTTGGGGTCATAACCCTATAAGACATAAACATATTTACACACCATAGCGAGAAAATTACCCCGTGACCGCGTATGGGTTAATTTGTGTGCGGTAATTTTAAATTTTGTGGCATGACCTCCTGAACAAATCTAATTTTATATTATTCATAAATAATGTGTAAATTTTTTTATGTCATAGTATCCTAATATTGCAACGCCATCACAATAAACGATTCTATCTATATACTTACTAGAACGAAAACAGAATACCCCGTAATATGAGACCCCCTTTCTGATAAATTGATAGAGCGAATGAGTACCGTGCGAACAGAGTATATATGGCCTACTACTGAAGACATATAGAATATGGGGAAGCTATTCTTATATGATTTCAGTTGATTACAGTCTCAATTCTTGTGATATAACTGACTTTGAAACTACCTCCCTGAAAATAGGAACTCTAGCACTCCTGACCAATCATGTTTAAAATTGTTATTGGTTGTCTTAATTCTATAATGTATTCTCTATGTATTTGTGATCTGAACCTCTTTTGTCATCGAGTAGATATTAAGTGACCCCCCACCTGTCTTTGCCATTGACCCACCTGAGAACGTGAGCAATGTACGCACCTGAGTAATCATGTCTAAAACATTACATCTAATGGTCGCCTCTAGTATAAAGCAATTATGTTTTTATGCGTGCTAGTCTCCACACTACCTACAAATGATAGGTTTATTACTACTAAGGCCTACATTTAGACACATGTGTAATGATTAAGAATTAAGTGTAACAACATTATAGTTGTAACCAAGTTGGTTGTTCGCTTGCCTATATTCTCGAGGTCGATGGTTTTCTCAATTTATATCTACGAACATTATTATTACACTAGCTGTGCCCGCGGCTCCGCTCGCGTGGACTACAGAATCCTCTTCATTCCCACTTCCGCTCCCACTCCGCTCCAGCTCCAGGAGCGGGTATGGTATACCATACCCGCTCCCGCTACCACTCACGAATTCCGTCGTGCATTGATACCCTACACTTCTTTGTTGTATGTGAGTTTTCGAAAACTATAAATTAGCATAACTTTTGATTGACTGGGCCGATTGCAATGAAATAAAGCCTATATGTTACACCGAATTTAGCACTATGTTTCTGTGAAAAGTCCATCGAAATCGTTTCAGTAGTTTTTAAGTGATGCGTGCACAAACAAACAGATAAACAGACAAAAATTTCAAAAATGATCGAAATGTGTTCTATTACTTATCCTTAGACCCCCCAATTTCTTTTCTTGCATATATCTTCAATGTACAGACACGCGAAGTTTAGGTTTTATATTTATTATATTACGTGAGTTTTCTGGTAAAAAAACTTTGCGAGGAAACCTGATTATAATAAAGAAAAAATGAAAATAAATTACTAATTTAAGTTGGGGTCCGAAATACTTTACGGTGCGAGGCCGCGGTCATAAGAGGAAAAGTCCTTGTTATTAGGCCCAGCAGTCCCTAGGTTCGGTAAGCAAGATCTAAAAAGACCCAAATACAGAGATAACTCAAGCCTGCCTAGGCTAGTCGGCAATGGACTAAGTAAATAACACACGCTCGAGATAACATAACATGTTGTCACGAGAAAGCCGACCAAGTAAAGCGAGTAATTGAAAATTTGAAACTCTCTTTACTATGGTTCTTTTACTACAGTTACATAAATAACGTGAATTTAAACACATTGTAAGTTGAGTGTACACTACGTGCTATACTAGTACTAGTGGGAATGATTTTACTCACTGGTGCCATCAGGTTATATCATCCTCTTTTATTAACTTGTAATATAATGTGATCGGAGTAGGCTATAAAGTTACGTGATGTTCAATGCTGCCCATAAGCTGGATATATATTCATACAACAACCATAAGATACTGGACGTGTTACTATCCCGGGTACCACATAGTCTTTCCTAAACAAAAATATGAAAGGGTTTTTCGAGTGTCATGTTTGATTTAGAAAGCCACTTGTGGGCCAGCTAGCATTAAATGTGAAAAGATCGCACGCTTCGCTTGTACTGAACAACAAAATAATTACGAAGTTTTTACAAAGTCTGCATAATAAATACATTTTTATAGCGGAATGAATTCAGGTGTTCTCTCAAAAGGTTACCTAAGATTGGATTTCGTAAGAAACACAATTCCACGAATAGTTTCGAGACTCATCCACACGTAATAATATAATACACTAATAATACGTATCACATATTGTGCTGACTAGACGCCATGCAGCGTGACTATACTCGTTACTTTATTTATGTTTTAGTGTAGCGGTGGAGACGGTGTTTCTTATCTCATACATATATTTTGACTTATGATGATTCATCGACATTTACAGAGGATCATGAAATATCTTTGTCTTGCGTCCGAATTAAAGCTATTTTCGGGATTACACATTTTCAAATTGTATGCAGGGAGTTGGCCGTCAGATGTAAGTGATATGCTAGCCTGCGAGCCCGCTGCGATAACCGCGTTAAAACTACTTTATTTAAGACATATTGCCAATCTGCAACTATTTACACCTGCAACCTGTGCACCGGCTACACGCAGCGGACGTACAACGCCCTGCAACGTATTCAGTATAACACTGAATACAAAAATCAAAACTGAGAGTCATATTATGAGACACTGAAATCAAAGACATGTTTCGCTTCAGGTGTATCATATAGAAAATAATTATTATTGTTAGTTGATGTATTATTTATAAATAACATAGATTAAGTGTTATTTTTGTATTACTAACAAATTATGGACTTTGTCTGAAACAAATTATATTAAACTTTCGAGCAAAAATTTTTTTTAATCACGTTCAATATATCACACATACCTAGTTTTTTTTAAATAGAACATTTAATTTATATAGTTGACTGTACAGGAGATGCCTCTATATTCAATTTAAAAAAATTACGTGTTAAACAGTAGATACATTTATTAAAAGTATCATTCTTGCGCTAACAGTTTTATATCTTTTGATAAGAAACTTTTAATTTCTGAAATACTCCTCTTCCATTGCGAAATTAAAATATTGTTTAAATATCATTAAGCCCATGCCCTACACATATGACTTGTCCCAAAGTATTATGAGGTACGAAACGGTCTCATCCGCAGACCTAGGTATCTCAGTTGGCACATACACATAGACACTTAAGTGATCGACATTATTTGTATGACAGGTGCACATGTGAGGTGATAATTTAACTTCCATAGCATTTATGTTATGATGATGAGGGAGGTGTGTATGATGGATGATGAGGTGATGTTTCATAGACAATTGAAAAAAACATTAATTTAGGAAATTGCATATTAAATTAAGAAAACTCTTTTGTCTGTCTGTGTACTCGAACTACTAAACTACCGGACTGTGCAAACTCAGAAACATATCTGTAAAATTTCCCGGCAATGATGGAAATATTAATGAAATGTAGGCACGATCATTTTAACGGAGATATTAGAGGAAAATGGAGCTATCTACAATTTTTACGGTACTTACTGACTGAGCACAATGTATTGGGCACGACATACATGCATATAAGGTGACTTTTAAAGGACGACATACCAAAGTTATCAATTAAGAGAAATTTATTAAAACACAGAATAGATTGTCCCTTGAGCTATTTTTATTTTCTTTCTTCTATTGTCCTTTACCGTTTGTTGAAAGACGCATGCAAGGTCGATTTAACGAAATCACCTTTTAATAGTTCCTTGCGTGGTAGTACATATTTGTTTGAAACAACAAACAGCCGTTTTCACGGTCCCGCGCGCGTAACATGTAACAATTAACAGCTTTGTATCGATGTCACGCTGGCTTAGAGGTTCGAATACATTTTGTCAAAGTCTACCTTAGTTATATAGTCGATTATAAACTTACATATTTATCGCTAAAAGACAGAACGACTTTTCACTTTATCTAAATTAAATTCATCAAGTTTTGTTCATATAATTGTAACAATGACAGTGATACTAATATTAACTAGGAAAACATAGCCCAGAACAAACTTGCCCCAGGTCAAAAGTCGATCATGGGTTCGATTCCTGATGGGGACAGACAACTTCTTTCAATTCTCCAAGGCTTAATTTTATATGGATTCTAATATAGCAATATAATCAATATATTACCCATAGAATGAAAGACTGCATAATGGAAATACACCCTTTTGAAAAATGACTTCTCATTTGTGAATTGTGGTGTACTTGCATAATTCATTAATGTACAGTACAGGAAATCCTTTTTTCAAGTCGACGACGACGGCTTAAGATGTGTTAGGATGGTGGTGCAATTTTTAGTATTTATTTAATTGGTTTTTGTCGAAAATTATGCCAAAATAAATTTAAGAACACTTAAAAACTATTATTTTAACTACTAACTACTGGCGCCATCTAATGTTACTCAATCCGTGAGTGGTCCATATAGCATACATGTTCCGAAACTTGTCAGTGAAACCAAAAATAATAAGTATACGAGAATATTTTACTTACAGTTCTCCAAAATACTTCTCTTCAGCCTCTAAATATACATTTATTAATTCAACTAAACCAGCTTTCAAAACATGTAAACAAAAAAATATACAGAAGGTCGAACAACAATTCCCTGAATTCATTCAACGGCCTCATCCGAAGATTTTTTAAAAGGTGGGAAACCAAAAAAATCGCTTGGGCCAGATCAGGGCTGTAAGGTGGGTGGGGTCCCCCATCCACCAATTGACCCCATCGACGTCGATTAACTAAACCAGTTTGTTGTATGTGTAAGTAGTACGACGGCACCTCGTCATATTATATAAGATTTTTGGCAAAATCATCATCTTGACAAAGTCTGAATAGCGCTAGAACTTTGTTCTGCTGAGGGTTTTCTAGACGTTCCCTGAATAAATACTTTTCCTCGGAATAATCTCTTTTCAGATTTCTTAGTTATAATTTTCTTTTTATTTCAGTTATGAAAATGTACAGCATCTAAGATCAAATTAGCTGGTTTTAGTGGACCTCTGAAATATACTCACTTTGTATGTACTAAAGTTTAGTTGTTGCTGGTTTGCTATTTCCTGGATAATTTAGGAGATTTATCTATATATTATGTTTTTCCGGGATATACACTGTCACTTTAAAAAGTTTCGTCACAATTCGTTGAGTAGTTTATGCGTGATGCCCGTATATACAAACAAACAACATTTTTAAAAACTATTCTAACATGTTCAGTTACTTATTTTAAGTCGCCCTGGTGTTTTTTTCCGAATATATTTAATGTACATACTTTTTGCCTTTACGATTTTATTATATGTATAGATATACTGTGCTATGAAATGTATCTACATCTACGAGCTATTTCTATTAGTCCATAGGCCTACTGCATACACGCGCCGGCCGTATTCAGGGACGGATGCGACGGGACGTCGTCGTCGTCCTTACCTTAAATTTTCGGATATACTCCTCTGGGAGTTATAGATCGAATTGAATACGATCACCTACACAAAGCTACCAATAATGCATGTCCATAATAAAAACTGTATTAGGTAAGTGCCCCCTAAATGGCAATTATGAGTTACTTTACATTTTTTGTCTTGTTTTTATATGATCGCCCGCTTATCAGCTACATCGCGGGTCCGTATGTAACTCGGGGAAAGGTGGTTGTGTAACATCTCATTAATACGTGTGACTCAAAACCGTTGCTGATGGGCGTGGCACTGCGACACACTAAGCAAGTCGACTGCCGGCCGGCTACAATCTCGACCACTCTTGCTTTCTTTCCAATGCCCAGTTTCGCCTCCAGACACACCGGCGCCCGAATCATATTTAATATGGTAAACTGCTTTTTATGAGCCATTAAAAATTTAATTCATGTGTCCAATACAACCCAATAGCAATCTTATAATTGTTAGCACGACAGCATTAGCAGCGGGTGGGTGACGTTTAAACTGATTTTTTTATATAAATTTTGCGTAATATAAATAATAAAAAAGACATGTCCGTTGGTCTGTTACGGCGGCTACGTGTTCTATTATTTTTACATTTTGCAAAGCTGACAATTTCATAACGTCAGAGACCTTGGCGGAGAACTACCGGTGAGTGGCCAGTGGTAGTGAACGATGGAAATCGGTTTTGGTCTAGGTATTTTGAATTTCGGCCAAAAGTTCAAAGTATCTTTTGAAAAAACTATAAGATAACAATGAAATGGTCGGGAATAATTAACTAATAATTTTAAAGCTCTCTTTCACCCAAAGGTCTACACGAAAAAAACTCTTTCAGTAAGTACACCTACATACATAATGCTCACGCGTTGGTCCCAGAGGGGTAGGCAGAGACGATAGATCGCCACTTTGCGCGATCCTTACATACCTCACTCACATTCATCAATCTTTTCATGCACCTCCTTTTTCAGTACACCTACTCGTATGTACATAATGTGTGTAATAGTTACGTATACAAAGAATAAATAAAAAATATTTTTTTAAAAGACCTACATTCACAATGTTTCAAGACCAAAGTCTTTAATCAGTGTGTCCTGCCTGTCACGACTTACGGCGTAGAAACGTGGACACTGCCGGTGAGCCTGACCCACAAGTTTCAAGTCGCTCAGCAAACTATGGAGAGGGCTATGCTCGGGATTTCTTTGAAGGATATGATTCGAAATGAGGAGATCCGACGAAAAACGAAAGTCACCCACATTGCCGAAAGTATTAGCAAGCTGAAGTGGCAGTGGGCGAGCCACATATGCCGCAGAACCGACGGCGGTTGGGGCAGACGAGTTCTGGAGTGGAAACCGCGGATCGGCACACACAGGGTGGGACGCCCTGCCGCCAGGTGTACAAACGACCTGAAGAAGGTGGCCGGTAGCGGCTGGATGCGGAAGGCCGGGTAGGGTGATGTTCATTGGTCAATGGTTTATAGGTCAATGCCTATGTCCAGCAGTGGACGTCTAGGGGCTGACATGATAAAGTTTCATGTTCGATCGAAAGTTATGGAAAGCCGAAGTTTCGGTTATGTCGCAATACCATACTTTCGGTCGGACACTAGCCTACCAAAGAGCATGGATTTGCCGCCACGACAATAGAATGCTGCGGTCCTATCGTATGCTATCAAATGTTATCATTATCTAAAACTTAATAATTAATGTTATCCGCTTGCGAACGACACACCGCACGACTATATGTATGTGATTCAATTTAGGTACGTGTTTCAAAATAAATAAAGACGTCTTACATTGCTTGAGGCTTATATGCTATTATTATTAGTGACAAAAGATTTAAGAATGGTTTACGACTACAGCAGCAATGTGTTTTCGCAATACTCCAATTAAAGATGGTACCTACTATCGCAGGAACTATTTTAAAAACCAAGTATCCAATAAATATACTAATCAAGAGTACTTCAAACAAACGCGCTACAAATTATATCACGGTAATAAGCAGCAGTCAGGTTTAGTTCTGTCAGTTTTAACACGTTGGTGAACAATAAGTTTACGAACGTCGTATTTCGTACCGTTTCGTCATCTAGTGCCTCATGAACTCATCAGTCATCACGAGCTTACGTCAAGTGGGCTGTGTCCACAAATATATAAAGAATCTTAATCTCATTACTGCTTGTTTTGACCCCACTCGAAAATGTACCAAATAATATAGAAGCAACTTTATTCGGATATCTTGAAAAAGAAGCATTTCCTGTAATTATAATAATTTTTTTTAAATTTTGTTTATTGTACTAAGCAGTTTTATTGTTCCAGAATAGACAGACAGACACAAAAAAATTTGCTATAAAGGTATCCTTGAATAGATATTCTATCTTTTGCTTTCTCAATAGCTTGTCTTATTACATTGCGAAACAGTAGATTTTTTGACACTCGTAAAAGTAGGGACCTACCCTACGATAGCTGGAAACGCCGAATTATACATTTAAAGTAGTTTCTATAGTACGACTTATACTTTAATTAGGTACATCGTGACTCGTGAAGTTCATTCAAGAAGACGTTACCTTTGACTTTCTTAGAAACAGGTAAGTTTTATTCCTAGTATAAACATACCACACAAAACCTTATTCCCGAATCTTTAAGAGTTTGTCGTACCTGTAAGTACCTGTAAGTAGTAATAAAAAAGTTAGGCCTTTTAGTAGGTACGTCATATATACTAAAACAATTCTTTTCATGTCTATATGTCTACTGTTACCAGACACATACATAAAGGCAATGGCGGTTTATATTGACCATAAAAACAAAATACTAGAGATATCAAATTAAAAGAAACTTTTCCATTATAACAATCATACGTTAAACTCTACAAAATTAATCGCAACAAGTTTCTGTTAACACGCTTTATTCCCTTATGATTAGGCGGCATACGCCCCTGTTATAGCGAGTGTTGCAAACGGACCTAATGCGCAGCCAGTCCCCAATAAAACCAAATAAATAGTTGACCGACTTACAATAGTTTCCAGAAGGCAGAACTGGTCTAACAAGAGTAACAATAAGACAGATATACAACCCGTTCATTATACAACCGTGGCATGCACTAATGCGTCAGATCGATCCGTATCGCGCCGCACACGCCGGTTACGTGCACTCATTACGATTTACAAACACTCGCTTTTCATACATCATAATCATTGTTAATCTGCACTATGATCTTTAAAGCACGAGATATTTCGAACTTTAAAAGAATGCAGTAAGAGATTAGATACAAAGTAACGCTGCAAGGCAATTAAACTTAAACCAAAGATAATATATTTCTTATCAAAGTCGCCTGGTTTTTTTTACATCCCCTGTAACCTCATAAACTGCAAGTTCACCTCTCTTCATAACCTGGCCGAATTCAGTCTATGATGGATGAGAAATACGTAAGCTATGCTTGATTACTATTTATATGTTAGCTATACTTTATGCGTATAATCTAAAATGGGATGGGCTTAAGAAGTTTTAAAAGTCTATTTGATATAATTTATTTAATAAAATTTAATTTATTTAAAATTTAAGCATACCTACTTGTTTAAGTCACATAAAACAGGAATTAATCGAAGAAACATTATCACCTTTATAAGAGTAGAGCTACGTCTATGCGAATTGCGGACCCATCGGCACGGGTCGTTAGTATCCAATAATTTATTTATTAGATAACAGAACACTGTCTTTTTCAAAAGCCAAATCCAAATATATTTTAGTTTAAATTTAAGCCAGTACGTCCCAGTATATTTTTCATTTATCCAGCATAGTTCTGTTAGTGTTTCAGGGTCGACTTGTGCCTTCGACCTCTTTTTAACGGGTTTTTAATTACGCAGTACCTAGTCAATTTTGTTTGAAATTAGATAAGTGTCATCATCATGATGACAAATTGTTTGATAAACCGACGGCAGTATGGCGGGCGGCACACCACACATATTCTGACAGTAACTGAACTTTATAGGTACAGCAAAAAGTAACTAACTACCTACAAGGTTACAGAAGCATTTAAAGAAACAACGAGAAAAATAATGAAATGCTCCGTCACATACGAAAAATATGGCCATATATGGAAAGGCTTACAGCCATTAGTAGACGCTTATAGCTGACAGACACAGTTTGCATGATCAGACTATTCGAATTAGATAAGTCACTTATTTACAGGTGAGATTTGCAGAACAGATTTGCAATCACATTTAACAGGTCGACACATGCAGCTTGCGATTGAAGGAAATATACATAACAGAAGCAAAAGCACGCTCCCAACTCCAGAGTACATATTGTTATGATCTTCATTATATTTGAAAAGCCTACCTCAACGTCTACCACGTCTAAAATGTACATGGTTTGGTTCCCAGCAGGCGGAAGATGGCGTAAGGGTAGACCTAACAACTGGCGCTGGACATCTTTAGGTACTACTAGCTGTGCCTGCGACTTCGTACGCGCAGGTCACTGAAATACGTGGCTCGCCCCATCTGCCTCTCTCCCTTCCTCATCCACCTCGTTCACCTCTCTCCCTCTCTTCTCCTTCCGTTTCCTTCCTTCTCCCTTTCTTACCCCTCACACACCACACCTTCCCCCTGCCTTCACCCACTTCCTCACCCCTCATCCTCCACTTCCCTCATCACTGTTTATAATGACTCTGGTTGTGTATGTAAGTACTACGTCAAGAAAACCTTGCGTACGTTGCGAACGCTAACCAATCCGCGGGGTCCATTCTAATCGCTTTACGTTTTATTCCCACTTATATGAAGGAATTTCTTATATAATAGCTGTGCTCGCGGCTTCGCTCGCGTGGACTCCAGTTTTTTAAACACAGTTGAAATGTACTTCGTGTTAATCTTTTATTTTATTTAATTTCTGTCGCGGCCACCATTAATAACTATCATATTATTATGTTCTTGAGCTCAATGCGGAAATGAATTTTACCTACATACAACGAGGCCTGAATTGTACTTTGACATATCTTTTTTATAAACTTAGGCAAGATAACAGCAATAGGTTTGCGCTGAGTGCCGGGCTTCATCTCAGGGACAATGAGCATCGTAAAAATTCGCTGCGGTCATTGGATGGCAAAATATCGCTCCATAAAGACACTATTAAATGTTGAAGGTTGATAATCTCGGACGAAATGAAGAAGTTCATTTACTCTTTACAACACTACTGTCCCGTTACTTCGACGATTGCAATGTTTTACCAATATTAACGGACAGTGACGAATTTGTAAACGGGTAAAGTTGTGGAACATGCCTCTTTTTGATATTATTATTTATAATTCGAACTAATAACGACATCGAAAATGAGAACGATTTTATTAAATTATGTATTTTGTTTGTATTTATTACGCAATATTTCTATAGTATATTTTACTAGCATAGCAAAAAAATCTAACTGAAAATGTTTAATTATTTGACAATGGACGCAATTCACCGCCCAGATTATGTATAAATTGTCACATACGTACCTACACAGAAATAAATATTAGACGTGATAGTAGTACCTACACTTAACAAAAACATTACATAAATATTTATTTATGACACGAGCGACGTTTAACCACATGCAGCAATAAGCGAGCATTCGACATAATATCACAGTTTTCATCTCACGCGCGGAGACACTAAAGAGGTAAAAAGTGTATTTGCTAAGTTTTTGTTTGATTGTAGGTGTTATTGATATAACTGACGTTGACGTAGAGTAAAGATTACTCCACCGACTAGATAATACTAGTAACACGGCGTGTGAACGCAGCAGGCGGGGCGCGAGGCGATTGAAAAAGGTCGCGGTTGTATCGCATCACGTAATTCTATTGCGTCTACTTACTAGAGTAAGATTGAACGATCAAATCAAATAAAAACTGAAACTACACTTCATTAAACCCGTTCATTGTGACAATACACACTTGTATTGTCACAATGAACGGGTTCTGTTTATATTTTTTATTGTTAATTTAAAGTTAGAAAAGTAACACAACTAACAATAAGTATATCAATTTATTTCCAAAGTTATCGAAGTTTTTTTAATATGAACTAGAATCAACTGAATATTATTACACCAATTATTGCCGACAACTAGCTCAGCATACTGCGCTCCTTGTAAAGATTTGTTTGTATAGTCTGGTCTGGTACTTATATTATTATACTAGATATGCACGCGTATCAGCTCGCGTAGACTACACAAATATTGTTTAATTTTTTTAAATAAAATCGTAATTTTATTAGTGTACTTGACACTGATCATGATATAAAAATATCAAATAACGATTTAAATATTTTATACAAGTTAATTTTTTGGCAAGAAGTTGTTGTAGCTCCCGCCCCCGCCCCCGCGTTCTCTGTGTCGTATGGTATTCATTTTATACTCACGTGCTTATAGATTGTAGTTTAGTTTAAATTTAATAAACTGCCAGTAACTTTACACCAAGATGATAGTTGTTCGATTCAAAACGTGAAATGTAATAATGAGCCCGCCATAACTAAAACTCCACTAGGTACTTCGATTTAGTTTTGAACCGTCATGTATTTTTATTTTTACTCACAAATGCATTGAAAATAGTCGTATGAAACGCGTGCTACGTTTGTTATTCAAATCTCGGCTTTATCTATAATATTCCCTCGCCTTATACTAACTAGCCTACGGCTCGGATACAAAAGTCTTGTAAATTCTCGCCAACGGCTGGAGCTTACAATAGCGTAGCCTCGATTGGAGTAATCAATTTTTTGCATCATAATGTACTATTGTATTTTCCTTTTTTTTACACTTCTAGAAGTACACAAAATATTTTATCAGTTGTTCCCGTATTTTTCTTTATTCGTAGTAAAAGGTAGCTAAGTACTTCAGTTTCAAATTAAAGTGCAGTTTAGTTTAAAACTAATTTTTAAGTAACATATACTACATCTGTTACTTAAGTACTTTAGTTTTAACTTAAAGTACCTTTTTACTACGATTACATTAAAATAGCGGGGATATTGAATATTCGCAGGCAGCAACGCAACTAGGAGTGACCTAATTCGACAGTTTATTTCGACAAAACAACTAATCAAGTTGTATGAAACTCGTCGCCATGTCGTTAATGTAATGTACCGTAGCACTGAAGCGGAGTAATGACGCGGAAATATACAAAACAACGTTTGTTGCTCGTAGTATTACTACCATTTTACATAGTGCACAATTTGTTTCCTGTTTTTTTGTAATCTAGAATCGACAAATAGGGTAAAAAACACCTACAACAAAAGTAGAGGCATTTTTTAATCTATACATATAATAAAAGAGTAGAAAAAACCAAAGAAAAGCGAATTTGTACATTGAAGTTACAAAAATAAAAATTTCACTTCCCGGATATTACTTAAGACCAGTAGAGTCCAAAAATATAAAAAATTAAGTATGTAAAAAGTCTGTACGTATAAAAGTACGGGCTAATTTAAAAAAAAAATCACTGCAAGGACATTACCCTAAACCAGTAGAGTCCAAAAATATAATTATTAATTTCGTGTCTGTCTGTATGTATGTACGTATGTCCGGGCTAATCGTAGAAACTACTGAACAGAATTTAACGGCGATTTCACTGTTTAATAGTTTTGAGTTCAGGGCACAATCTGGTATAAATTATATCTCAATAAAATCTCAAAAGACTGATCTATAAGTTGACCTCTCATTTCATATCATTTGTATGACAGTGTAGTTCAACATTACTGGTCGCCGCAAAAACTTAACAAAGAGGGACAGAAACGTATAAAGCTCATTTACAGTTTTATTTATTTCCACAAGTATATCGATACTCTGAATGAACGAAACTTCGTTATTCGATAATTAGTGCACCTGTATTGTTAGATCGGTCATCGTCGACAATGTCAATATCGAAGTTGTTCAGGAGTAGTTCTACCTAAGACAGACAATACAGTTGGGTAGGATCCATTATGATAGGGAAACTGACAGAAGAATCCAGTCAGGATGGGCAGTATTCAGAAAACTGCGTCAAGTCTTCACTTCGCCCATTCTACAATGTTTAAAGACAAGTCTTTAATCAATGCGTCCTGCCTGTCATGATTATGGCGCAGAGACGTGGATACTGACGGTGTGTCTGATCCACAATTTCAAGTGCCTCAGCGAGCTGTGGAGTGGGCTATGCTCGGGGACTCTATGAGGGATATGATTCATAATGAAGAAATCCGACGAAGACAAGACGAAGGTGACCGAAATAGCCAAAATAATTAGTAAGCTGAAGTGGCAGTGGGCGGGTCACATTTGTCGCAGTGCCGACGGCCGTTGGGACAGACGAGTTCTAGAGTGGAGACCGCAGATCGCCACGCGCTGGGTGGGACACCCCGCCGCGCCGCTAAGTGGATGACCTGAAGAATGTGGCCGGAAGCTGGATCCGTAGGGAAGGGGACCGGATGAGATGGCGTTCATTGGAGAAGGCATAGGCCTTCTCCAATGAACGCCATCTCATCTCACATAGGTCCAGCAGTTTGATAGACATTTTGTTGTACAGTTAATTGGATATGCAAAATGGGTCTCAAGGATAATGGAGGGGATTAGGAGGGGAAGGAAGTCGGATGGGAAAGAAGAGAGTGAAGGGGAGGGGCAAGTTGGTAGGAGGAGGGATAGTGGGAAGGGGTTCGGGGAGAAGAGAAGGAGAGGAAAGATGAAGGCGAGGCTAGCGGGAATGGGTGGTAGGACAGAGGAAGGGGGGGAGTAGTGGAAACATATATACAGTCTTCTCATAGATGACTTCTTTTACCCAAAGATTCTTTCTTAATGGAAAAGCCTGTAGTATGATAAATTAACATTCCGAAATGATTTAACAATTCGCACAAGCTCTCGTGCTTGAAGCTCAGAAGCTGAGCACAATGACTGCTGTATTTTAGTCACATAATTGATTATGTATGTAATTGATGAATCGCAGATAATATATCTTATCCTATGGGTGCGCACTTGAAGAATAACAATAAAACATGTAACGAGCCGCAATAGCACCTCGTTACAAATATTTACTGTAGTTTTCGGTTTCATGGAAGATGCACTCTCTCGCACCTCAGTGGAACGGTACCTTAATTATGAGAAGGCTCCAATCTAATGCCGTAATGAAACGATAATGTAACGTGTTAGATAAGCATCATTGTCGTGACTCGTGTCATGCGTGCGTCAAATCATATGTATTTGCTCGTAATTAGAACAGCTTTAACATACCACGATGTCCTCAATCCCCAACTTTGGTGATGACAATGATGTATCTCAACATGATGTTATTAAACTGGGTTTGTGGCGAAGTAAAAACTTTATAGAACACCCAAATTCAAAGTAGAGTAAATAATAGTGGGAATACTTACTCTGAGTTACAAAAATGAATAGCTTGGTCCTCTATGATAGCGCTTCCTTAATAATTAAAGAATTTCGAAGGGAGGTCAAAATATACTTTAAAAAATCGCGGCCATATAACACATATAATATGATAAAAAGAGCGAATATTAAACAAAATGTATCTGAAAACCTCAAGAAGGTGGCCGGGAGCGGCTGGATGCGGAGGGCGGAGGACCTATATCCTGCAGTGGACGTCTAAGGGCTGACATGATGATGATCTGAAAACGCCATAGAAAAACTGTTTGAGAGTCAAATGTTCTACATTCTGTAGTCTATACAACCATAACAAAAATGACTTCGGTAAAATAGTTAAACGCCAGGCAAGTTAAGAAGTTATAGACCCACTTTTAAAAATAAATATTGTACTATTATTCATTTTGATCCGTGAATGATATTTAAAAGTGAAATCATAATTTTAAAAATTCAATGGAATTTATATAAAATAAAATAAAACGAAATTTAATATGTCATCTCTTAAAGCAATGTTTATTTATCCTCTGAAAATAACTACATCACATGCAATAAACTTTAATATAGCCTGCATTGGCAGTTGTCCTCGACAAACGCTGACATTTCGCCCCTCCAAGTATCTTACTCCCACCTGTGGTGCCCATGTTTTTGTACACGAAAGGCGATAGCGGATATAAGGTCCGAATGGGGGCCTCACATCTGGAGGCTAGTTATTCAGACGTGTAGTCACACCAGTGAATGTGATAGATTTGCGATTAATTGTAGTATTCAGAATGTATCATCAAGACCGGTCAGTATGGAGAGGTCAGAAATTGCAAGAAATTTGTTCTAAGAAATCACGACGTGTATTTTAGAAATAAGAAAAACATCATTCATAGATTTTCAATATAACTCAAGGCGACTCGGGAATCGAACCCCGACATTTAAAAAAAAAGATAGTGTATGTTGTAAAGAATAAATGTTGTTATGTCTACCTTTTGTTATGTTATTATGTTACCTTCTGTCTACTATTAAAAGAAAACGCAGTACTATTTAATTTTTTACATCTTTGTTATTCTTATTTTTGCATTTTTTCTTATCTCTAAAATTGTCTTCATGTTTCCTTAGAACAAATTAAACTATCTCTTTCTAAACTATAGTTTCTGACTTGCCCATACTGACCGGCCTTATAATATGATACAACCTGTTAGAAGACTATGCGGAGACATCATGGAAATAACTAATTATTTCCATGATGTGTCAGGTCATTTCTACGTGTATTCAGATTGAAAGTAGTATTCAATTCCTACTGGGAACAAAATTTTAAAGGAACTTTTAACAGGATGATGATCTAACTAATTGGGGATTAATCAAGAGTCTTATATTATGTTTTCTAATTATAAACAAACAGATATACACAAATCGATTTCCACGTAAATAGACCGGCAAGGATATTAAAATGTATATATCAATCTGATAATAATAGGTATATGTCGCGGTTAAGTGGACTTGTGGGTGTAAATGGGCATTATTAGACGTTATTACGTTTAAAAATACGAGTTGCTGGCTGGGTGGAGTCGGCGGCTGCGTGGAGCGGAACTCAGGCCGCCGCCGCCGTGTTGGAGGTCACAGCGAGTGCTGCCAGATTAGACGACTTATCGCCATTTAAGCTATCTCTGAAGTTGAAATGGCTACTAAAAATATAATCGACAAATGAAAATTTTAGGGGCGACTATAGGCTACTTACGGACAGCGACCTTAACCTTATTACCCTATTAAAAAAACAAATGTACATTTATACCTATAGGAAAATACAACATAATTTTAAAGCAATAATATTCTTTAAAAATTGGGCGTGTTTAGGCAAAAGTAGATTAAAAAATAAAATGAGCTATTTTGGGCTACTTAGCGCCGTATTTTAGGCGACTTATATCGGCCGCGACCTGGCAATCGGAATTAGCAATACTGGCGAGAGGTTTATGGGCCGTTTATCAAGTGCGCTCGCGCAAGGTCCCCGGTTCTTACGTTATATGTATACTCGTTACTCGCCTCGTAATCTTGCCACGGCATTTGTGACACTAGTTACTTGTCAATCTTTCTTAGAGATCAGGCTAAATATTTCAATTATTTTGCGGCCTAAGCGGTACGTCTCACTGCACACGTTACATTTAAATTTGGTGCACATATTTGATACATTAATATGTTGTATTTATGAAGAACTGTTAGCTTTCTTCCATTAGTGCAGATATATATACGTAATAGTGTATTATTATATATTAGTATATATAAACAGCTAATTAAGGTATAGTTTTCAAATTCATACAACAAACGAGCGGTTTACTCAATTCGTGGTCTGCTCGTCCATGTAGCGCACATCAGGGACGGCTTATGATGAACAGTGCGATTGTCGAAAGATTTATGATAATAATACAATAAACGCGGCCCACTGGTTACATTAATTCCTTAGAAAAATGAATATATCCAATAGAAGGATTTATAAGGGTCCAAGAACGTGAAGGAAACCAACCCTTTTCACTCTTATGGTAATTTTGCTGTTGCTAAAGTGAGAGAATGCTACTTTTAACAGGACGTCAGATACCATGTCCGTACACTGTTTCAGAAATCTAGAGATGAGGCGGACGTGCAAAACATGGATATCGATAATTATCGGATATCGATAATCAATAAAAATATATTACATAGTCTAAAAATTATCATTATATTATTTAGTAAAAATTTGAAATTATGTTAACATGAAAATTTAATTTAATTCTGAAGGCACGCACTTAATTTGAAGGCACTAAACTAGCTAATATTGTCATCTTATAGTGAAATAATTTTATTTCATTTTAGAGCTGTCAAATTTAAATCTGTGGCAACTAATTGCGTTATTATATCTAACAGTTGCCAGTGGAAAGTGAAACAGTATTCTATGTAAAAAATTAATCAGTTTATTTACTTACAACTATTTTATAAAACTACATTTTTTTTTAAATAAAATTTAAATTTACTTAGTGTTAATCAATCAATAAATATAATTATAAAAGATTATAAAACAATAAAAAAAAAAACATTTTTATCATTAGTCATTGCCTGATGTCGATGGTATATGTATCGGTCGATTAGAAATCGATATCCAAGGATATTTGTAAGTCTGGAGATGATAACGTTTGCATTCCAAAAGCTGCAGGGCCTGATAATGACGTGGTACGCGATGTTACTGACGGATCCAAAGCTGCCGGGCCTGATGATGATGACATAGAGCGCGCCGTTTACCGATGCCAAAGCTGCAGAGCCTAATGATTACATTGGGTACGAGAACGTCTGAGGCCTCAAAATTTAAGGACCTGAGACGGAGAACACTACCGTGCCCGAAGTTAATGGAGCTGAAGTTGTAGAAATGCACTGAAAAGAAAATTAATATTTATTGGTCAAGAATAACAAAAAGAGTGTAAAATGAATCTGGCATTAAACATTTTTAAATTACGATTAATTATATAAAAAAAAAATTGGGTGTCAGTAATCCGAGCTAAGAACTATTTTATGTACTAATGAGTTTTTATTATTGTATATTTACTTTTCGCTCACGACGGTGAAGAAAATCAAGATAAAACCTGCTAGCCTGAGGAGAATTGACAAATTCGAAGACAACTGAATAGGCTTGCCCCTATTAAATACGTTTACTTTTAAAAACTACTTACTCTTCCTGGCGACATAAATAATGTAGGCACAGCATTATCCTTCAGTATTCGATATTTATCATCGGTAATAATACAACACAATAATTTAAAATGTCTGGAGCACACTCTATGGTGTTTTTTTTTTGCCGTCCAATCAGCTTCGATGGACACCGCATTAATCCACTTTTCACATTAAATTTTTTTTTCATTAGGAAATCTAAATTGAAAAAATACGTGTGTGCACGTAAAAAATACGTGTATACTCATGTGCACAACACATCCAAAACACAAAAAACACTTTTTATACTTTTATCGATAAATTTTTGTCCAGCTCTATTTAAACATTTCTGTAAAATTACAAAACTAACAAAATATATGAAAGTACACTTATACATGCTCAATTAATATAAATATAATAAAAAGAAATTAATTTCCCTTACTTTTAAGCATAAATTTATCTCTTTAACATGGAAAATGGATAGGTAAACACAAAAAGAATGTTTACCTGTGAAAGTTTATAGTTTCGGATTGATTTTCTTTTCTCCCCATGCGAAATTTGCAGCGCCTTATCACACATACCATAGCTTACACCTTCACAAAATATTATCCTGCACTCTTATCACAAATCTGAAAGGATTTTAAATTAAAATAGTATTTCAAACTCGACTAGCACGCAAACCGTTGCATCAATCATTAATGCAACTAAATTCAAGATGCATTTGTCACTTGACAGCAGCGACCAAAGAGAATACAACAGCGACTATATTAGGGAACATTTTAATCAGCAGGGTAAAGTGGAGCCAAGAGCTACAGTTTTGACAAGTGGCTATGTACGCTTGATTAGTATTATGGCGGGTTCTATTGGATATATTCATTTTTCTAAGATTAATTCCCTTTTGCCACTTCATTCCTTAAAAAAAATAGACAACATTTGCTAGGGAAATCTATACATCTTCTCTTACAATAATAAAACAGTAAAAAAACAAAAGAAAGGCGATTCTGTACGATGTATGTACGGGATAATTTTGGAAACTGCTGAACAGAATTTGACGGCGATTTCACTGTTTAATAGCTTTGAGTTCAGGGCACAATCTGGTATAAGTTATATCTCAATAAAATGTCAAGAGAATGATCTACAAGTTGACCTCTCATGTCATAACATTTGTATGACAGTGTAGTTCAACATTACTGGTGTATCCAAAAACTTGACTGGAACTGATAGAAATGTTTTATAGGTTATTTATAGTTTATTTTTATGTAAGCTGTTGTATTTTTTGGAATTTCCACAAGTCTCGATACAAATTTTTTTTATTCTATAATTGTGGTCCTGTAATCTATCACTACTTGACAGGCATTTAGAAGAAGAGGATAGGCAGGTTTGGAGGAGGGAAAGTGGATGGGAGATGGAAGGGGTTAAGGGAGGGGTAAGGGGGAAGGCGGAAGGGGTGGGAAAGGTTGGGGTATGGAATAAGTAAAGTGTGAGGGAATGAGAAAAAGGGGAGGAGTATTGGATCATTGGGGGTGATCGATATTCTTTTCCAAACTTGCATCTAAGTGTATGATATCTAATTACTATTATAGCAAACAGCGGTTTCTTCACGAATTGACAACTTTATTTTATTCAGAGACTAAATGATATCAATATGCTAAGCCCAACGATTTGGATGTGATGTGCGTAAAGTAGCACTACGACTACAAAAAATGTTTATAACACAAGTGCATTGTTATTGTTACCGCGCGAACGAAGTCGCAGGCAACAGCTAGTCTTCAAATTTAAAAACCTAAGAAATGATTATTCCTACTACCTAAAAACCGCAGCTAAATCTAAATTGAAATATGATGAAAAGGTTGTCCTTGCTGGGCTCTTTACCTATAGAACAGCGCGGCGGCGGCGCGGCGCGGTGCATGCGCATTGTCTGCTCGTGTTTCGGAAGTAGAAGTATTGCTAATGCACGTTGTTAGAAGGTCATTCTTTGTATAGTTGTGGATGTTGTTAGCAGACATGTAAATCTAGGGTGGAAAATGTCATTAAGAGCTATGATAGTGATAGTCTGCATGCAACTTTGTGTTCCGGTATAAGATTCTTATTTTAAGGGCAGCAGCACTTATGTAAAGGAATACCTTCAAAATTTAATAGAACCTAAACTATTCCTATTTCTATCATACATCATTAAGACAATAGACGAAACCAATTTTAGTTAATTTTAATTCCATGTTTTCAGAATAGGGCCTTGTTTGTATAAGCCTATGGAATGTTTCACAAAAGTTAAACACAAACCAAACCGAAGGTATAGCTAGTTTTTATAAAACACATGAGCCCTTATACATAATATATACAGAAATGTAATATCGCTTTAAATACGGAACGTTCCAGATCGAGCAACTACGTATTTGGTTGTATACTGCAATTAATTTCGAATTTCGAGCGACGAATCTTTTTAATACCCTAATTAATTAACTCTAATTTAAAACATTTGTAGCTTGACTGGAAGCAAGCCATGAGCCTAGAGTATTTAATAATATTGTCATGGTTAGGTTCTGAATTCAATACATGACAAGTTTTTTTTTATAAACCTAAGTGACCGATCTGTAAAAAAGTTATCAATAAATATATGTATGTCTATGTCTTATCCCAAAATCGATGATATAGAAATATATTTTTTCTGTACTGTAACGTTACTTTAAGGCGCTATAAGTCCAGTGGAACAAGTTGCGAAGGGAGTGAGAGGGATATACAAATACTAGATACGTACACGTACACCTACAGTCCTAACGATAATGGTAATCCGTATTAAATTTGCAAGTACCTAACTAGTCCTTCTTTACGTTAATTAAGTCTTAATGGTCATGTTGTTTCGCAACTTCAACTGCATGTATGCGATTACTCTAGACCCTGATGATGAAACTCTCAAAGCCGACATTCCAGCAATTTGCCAGCAGTGCATAATTCCTTAAAAGCTTACTACTTACACCATATTTGTAAACCATTCAATGCGACAAATAATTTCCACACACATAGATAGATACAAAACAACTTAATTAATTCTAGTAAATATTATTGAATCGTGGACCTTGACTAGTGGGAGAGCGCGCCTTACGTCCGTGAGGTCAAAAGTCCAAGCCTGGGCCTGATCTAATTAGTATTTCAAAACTAGTAAGTACTAGGAATGCTCACTATCATACCACGCATTTTTCGGTGAAAGAAAACACAGTGAAGAAATTTTAAGTGATGGACTCGACACCCTCATCGTTCGTTGTAAGAGTAGAAATAAGGATTTGTTAGATGGGTGTCTCTAACACCAACCAAGCCGAACCAAAAAAAATAATGATGCAAAATGTGTTCAAACACACTCTAACCCCACTCCCAGCCCCATCACGGTGGGACGTTAAAAGGTTGATGATTTACTGATTATCATTACGAGAACGGTTAATCATTACCTTTTTATTGGTAAAAATACAAGTCAAAATTTAGAATAAAAATCAATCAATTATTTTGTAAGTAAGTATTATGTATTCATTATGTAGGAGTATGTATTTACTACGATCCCTCGCGGCCAACGACGACGGGGCCATTATATCGACAAGTATGAAAGAATACCTACAGTGCGCGTAAACAAACGCATAACGAGACAATAAATGTTACTTCTGTAAAATAATAATTGCATCGTCTGCCGCGATGAACTTCTGAATTGAACACATTGTAGTAACCAGAAAAGTTTTAAATATGTGTAACAACATAATATACAGGTACAGTAGAGGACCAAGTTCGGGATAGAAATGCGGTGAGTTAGCTTAGGAGGGAACGCCAAACCACAGAATACCTAATGTCTAATTTCCAATCGCAGTACTGCTATTGTAACTGTCACATTCTGTCACATTCCTCCGACGGTTCTTTAACTCGGTCCCCCACTATATTGCAATACATTTATACATCACTGAAAGTACTGATTACTGATATTTCCAAACTAGAGTTCGCTGCACGAGTCCGCTTAGCTCGTCAGTTTTATTTACACCCACTAGCTGTTAACATGTGAATTAGACAAAGACAACACAATTAACGAATAATAGCCAGATCAGGACCAACAAGCACAAATATAATAATAGGTACTGTTGTCTGTCCACATGGAAATCAATCCCACGATATCCGATATTCGAGGCAACACCTTTAAATCACTAAGCCAACGAGGCGGATTGCTATAAGTCCTACCACTACATTCCAACTAGATAGTGATCTTTTTATCCACCCGGGGGGTCGGGCGAAGGGCTGCAAAATAAGCTCATACATACACTCTCAGACAACCGAGGCAATTAGTTTTTAGTTGAAACTTTTTTAGTTTCTAAGTTTCAAACGAATTTCAAGTTATAAAAATACAGAAAATATAAATAGATATGTGTAAAAATTGCCGTGTCGTTCCCGGCTTAGAATAAGGCCACCCCTATCTTTCCCGTTGGTGTCGTCAAGGTGACTAAGGAATTGCACCAGGGACGGGCAGCAGCGTTCTCCTGTGTGTGTATGTTAAAATCATTACTGCGATCACCAATCCGACTGCCAAGCATGGTGATTATGGCAAATCACCCAATGGACATCTAACCAAAAGTGGTATTCTGTTGGGGAGGCCTATGTCCAGCAGAGGACGTATTTAGGCTGATATTGATGACGATGCGTAAAAAACTACATAATTTCAAAAGTAAAACTTACAAAAGTTCATAATAACGAAAAATAAAGAATCGAAATCGCGATTTAAACCAAAAAATACCTTGTAATCTGCTATGTATTACGGAATGGCCAATGTAGACATTGCAAAAGTTGACTCGCCCATTTCATATTTAAGTTGTTCATTACATTTATGTTCCACATTACAAGCAAATAACTTTGTTTTTAATAATCATCAGCCATGTAATACTTTTTGTACCTGTTTACTTATCTTAAATATTTTTTTTTTACAAAAGGTTAAGTAAACATTTTTAAACCAGAAAAGGAACAAGCTTAATATAGAAAGTGGACCAGAACTAAGAGCAGAAGTGGAGCGTTTCAAAAGCGTTATTATATACTCGTACAATAAACTGTGTATCGTTCCGATGAGATGCGCATGAAATTAGAGTGCAAAAACCCAGACATGCGCCGATAAGACTGATTTTCTCAACTAAATCATGCTAACGATATATATCTCAAATGCTATATACACGACATATAGATACATAGCATATTTCATTTGACAAATAGATAGTTTTATACCAATTTTAATTCAAGTTGTAACTACGACGTTTACTAATAAAAGCAGGCAAGGAATTAGACACAGTACTGTTTATGTCTTAAGAACGTCTATAAAAAGCCGATTGCGAATACCTATCATACAAAGTTATGTTTGATGTCAGCAGTGTGTCCTAGCCCCATTCCGATAATTACACGCAAGGTTATGTTTGCGGAATTTAGCATTATATATTTTAGGTTACAAAAATTCAAAGAGAATGTCAAGTTCTGAATTATAACCCATTAACGGAGATATATTGATATAATCATAATACTAATTTCCCAATATAACCTTCTAGTTTTTAACTATAATTAATATATTGGTCTTTTAATTAACCGCTGTCTATTCACATAGTTTACAAATAAATCATGTTAACAAAATCAGACGAAATTTTTATGGCAAAATAATTTACAAGCGATTCTAATGCGTATACAAGTATGTCTTGTTTTATACATACATGTGTTAGAAAATAATATACTAAGATATAAACTATTGCTTACGACTTTTGAAAAATATTGTTATTCTATAGGTACGATTACTAATTGACACTAATTTCCCAGTCACAGGTTCATCTTGTTTGGAGGTCAATGGGCCCAACTCTATGTTCATAAGAATTTTCCTATGATAAGATATTCACTTTATACAATGGTTAACATCTTATAACGAAAAACGTAAACTTTCGCGTGTCTGTACACTCAATAAATTTAAAAAAGAATGGCGTCTAAGGATATGTAACATATTTGTCTGTTTGTTAGTTTATGCACGCAATACCTTAAAACCACTGAACTAATTCTTATGGAATTTTCAGAAAAATATAGGGCTTAATTAGGAATAACATTTAGTCTTTATTTTATGGTAATCGGCCTACTTAACCAAAAGTTATGCGAATTTATAGTTTTCAAAACCTCACAAGGCACAGATAGTATTGCATATATAAAGAATATACTATATAGGTAACAACTAATGTTTTAACAACTTTTGGAAATCCGCAAACAGTGTACAATTTGTAGAGTGGAAATATACAATACCTATTTAAATTCAAAATTCATTCAGCATCTATCGGATCCAATGTAGTTTGGTACAATCTGTATATCTATAACATATGTACATCAAAGTATGATTATTAAATTATGGCCCAGTAATGGAGAAAAAACATAATATTATGTTTTAACCGCAGCTCGATATCTATATATATACATATAATAAAATCGAAAATGCAAAAAGTCTGTACATTGAATATATTAGGAAAAAAACCAACCCCTGAGTCGCCCTGACTCAAAATAAGTAACTGAACATGTTAGAACCGATTCTAATTTTTTTTATGTTTGTTTGTTTATTTATTTGTTTGTACGGGCATAAACTGCCGAACGGATTTTCACGAAACTTTGTAAAGTGACAGTGTATATCCCGGAATAACATAATATATAAAAAAATCTCCATAATTATTCAAGAAATAGAAAAACAAGCAACAAAAACTTTAGTGCAGTACAAAGATAGTATATTTCAGAGGTCTACTAAACCAGCTAAATTAATCTTTAATTTTCAAAACTGAAATAAAAACAAATTATAATTGAGAAATCTGAAAAGAGACTATTCCAAGGAAAAGTATTTATTCAGGGAACGTGTTGAAAACTATATGCATACCACACTTCTAGCGTTCTTCAGAAGACTTATGACGATTTGCCGTCGCGTTGTACTACTTTACAACCATCAGATTTATTTAATCGACATCAACAGGGTCAATTGGTGGATAGAGTGTCTACACAGAGCATACTTTAGGCAGGGTGTACACTGTTTATCCCAGTAACAGTGAATGCTATTAACGATTGTTACTGCACACTATTCGCGGCGCTTCATCATTTGCGTTCCTCAAAACGGTGGATGATGTTTAACACCCTGCGTTCCACGCGGCTTGCAGCGCAAGGCACCTCCTGGATGAGACTGAAATTGGGACGAAACTCTCGGTGATGCAGTCGTAAGTATCACTACCCAAGATGTCTGCGCCATTTGTTCGCGGTGTTCTGAGGGCTCTCGAAGTCAGTGCAACTGTGGGGGAAGTATCGTCCGCGTCTCGGGGAATTTGTTCTGGCGTGCTCTGAGGAACTCTGAATTGGACGTAGACGTATTTGATGAGAGAGTACTACTATGCTTACTTACTGCCTTACTATGCTCGAAGATGTTGTCACTTATATCGGCGAAGATACGCCGCCTAGACCGTTGCGTGAGGCTTACCGTGTACCGAGTATAAAGCGTGAGTACGCTGCGGAAACCGATTAACTAAAATGTCAGCGATAGTGTGCGATAAGTTGATAACATTCCAAGACTTACAGTTGGGTAAAGAGTAGTTTTCAACAAAATTGTAAGAAGTGTGGAGCTTCAGCTTGAAGATACGTTTTCTCCTGATGCCCAGGGATGCACCGATAAAATCATTTTTCACTGGCATACTTCTGGTAAAAATCAGACGACAAGGGAAAATCGCCTGCGCTGTAGTGTCCTCAGGGATCGCTGCCACACTGCTCCCTGGCGATAAAAGGGCCCATACCACAGCACAGAAACTCCTGTGTGTCACATCACAGTGACAAAGCTCGGGTGATCCAGGACTGCTATCTGATCGTTTGGGATAAGTGCATTATGAGGCACAAGAAAGCTGTAGAAGCTGTGAACAGAATAGAACATCTGGAGGGGAATCTTGCGATGGGTCTGGTCACGGTTCACATTTTCTGTGGTTTTCACCAGACGTTGCTGGTGGTGACGCGGGGCACCACTGCCGATGAGGTGAACGCCTGCCTGATAAGCACTCTGTACTAAAATTGCACCTTACGCATTATATGCGGCTCCAACTTGGTGGCAACTTACACGCTCAAGTGTTTTCAGACATACTCCTCAAAATCGGACAGGGGCGATTACCGAACACCAATGGACTGGTTGATTATGCAAAATATTAAGCACTCTGACTGGAGAAAGGGGAGTAGGAAGGGGTAGGGGGAAACGGGAGGAAGGGGAAGGGGAGAGGGTAGAGGTTGGGGAAGGGAAAGGGGAGATTTTATTTAACATACAGACAAAAAAATACTTAACTTCCTGCAAAACATTTTCAAGTGGTATTCATAATAATATGTTATGTTAATTTATCCACGCGGACGAAGTCGCGGGCAACAGCTAGTATTATAATATATCATGCTGCCGTTATGTCACGCACGCCATTGGGACAAACAGTTCAACGTCCTATTTAATAAGAAAACCACTTTTCAAAACCAGTTCTTTAACTCGATCTTTGGACAGGTAGAATACTTTACGTTATATATAAGTTTGAATTTACTCATAATATACGAGTAATTTCACTACGCCATAACACAGCAACGTGATCATCTATTTTTTATGAATGAGCTATCGATACACACACACAGTTACATATGTAATATATTCTTTCAAAAATGACATAAGTATTATTAGCGGTGTATGTGTATGTATGTTTGTCACGCAATCACACTGTAAAGGCAAATTGTTCATATCCTGGATAAAAATACATTTGGTCAGTGTACAAAAGGGGGCGCTATGGAAAATAAAATTCTCGTTTGGCGTGAAAAGTGTTCCAATCCGACATTTTTCATCCGATAAAAGAAAAAACCATTTAAGTTTCAAAACAATTACAATGTCTTATTTATTTGTAGCAGTACTAGCATGATTTAGATTCACATTATTTGGTGATGCATGTGGGGATATCGCAACTATTGCTGTCATGTTGGCAGCTGTCATTATTAAATCATTGCCATATGTAGATTTCCATCCTATAATCACTTAGCGAACTTCTAAATCTATTAATTATATCGATCCTATCTAGGTTTCAAGCAACATTAGGAATAAAAAAAATGGACACATTATTAACACACTTTCAATATTAATTCATTATATAGATCGATAATTTATTTCGTAAGCCGAGTAGTCAGGTATAACAAACCATCCACAAAACAGGTGCGATTTGTAGCCGTCACGGACGTTTGCGCGAGCGGCGCGGCGGCTATGCGTCGATGAATGAACGCAGGCGCGAGCGAGATCAATTATGTATACACAAATGATATTAATAAAATTAACATTCTTATTTTCTTTTTTAAAATATGGACACACTGCACTGTCTCATTTACCCTTAAGGCTAACTGGTAAGAGGCTTGGATCGATATTCAACTGGCCTAATCTCACAATACTTTCAGACTACTGACTCAAAATATTACTAGATATACCTTGAACCTCAATGTAGAGCATTTGAGAGTTTAGTTTTAATTTGGATTGTATTTACGACATAAATAAATAAAATATAAATTTAAAAACCCCCTTCAAAAGTTTTGACGGGAAACTTCGTTTAACGAAACTAAAAATTTTGATGATGTAGGTATTATAACATCTCATAAAATCTTATGACTTAGAGAATTTCAATTGATTATATTACATATGTTAAGTTAAGTTAGTAAGTTAGTAATTAGTCATTATCTAATACGTGTAGGTAGTATGTAAGTAGTACCTGCCAAAAATCAGTCATTTTTTAAAGAAAACCGATCGGTAATCCTGAGATTACCCATGGCCAATTAATCCTATTCGATTTCTTGCACGATAATTATATATCACTACCATTGGTCGTCGCTCGGAGATCCTTATACCAAAGCTTTTTTCTCCGTATGATAACTCAAAGCTACTGCAACTTTAAAGCTGACATTTATGTAAGAAAGATGCTCGATAAACATGTAAAAGTTTCAGGAAAATAAACGTGATATTCGAGGTTATACAACGTACATAAAAATGTGAGGTCCAAATAGTAAGAGAACATTATCGTGGTGTAAATGGGCACTGCAAAAGTCCTACCATTAGTAAAATTTTGTAAAAAGGTATCTCATCTCATAGGAAGGCAAATGGCCTTAGGAGATATTACTGACGCCTAGGAATTCTTACATCAACCAACGAGTCCTCTCTTATACCATTTGATATTTATTAAGTACTAGCTGTACCTGCTGCTCCACTCGCGTGGACTCCCTCTCCTGTCCTCCCCTCTTCCCCTTCCCTTTTCCATATACTGTCATGCCCCCCTCCGCTCTTTACCTCCTACCCCTCGATCCAAATGTAGTCCTAACTCATCGTAGTCTGAATTCCGCTGAGCATTATACTATTGTTGTATATATGCGAGTTTTAGAAAACTATAAATTCCCAATAACCCGACTGCCTAAGATTAATAATACTTATTTGATTGACTAAGCCAAATTAAGCCCTATGTTTTTCTGAAATCAGAATTGGTTTAGTACCTAGTTTTTTAGTAATGCGTGCACAATTTTTTTTTTTTAAATGAGTTGTCACACTCAATAATATATTTTATTTTAATTATTAATTATTTAGTCAGCGGGAACCAATCAAATTCAATTCAATTTAAATACTCTTTATTGTGCACCAATACCAATACATTTCATACCTCGGACAAATAAGTACAATATCATAAATGTAATTGACCAATACATATAAAAATAGACTTATTTAAATCCATGATATAAAATTATGTTTGTCTTTGGAAATATTCGACACGAATGATGTCATGAGTGTGCACCAGCCTAATTTCGTTTAGAAATTAGTATTCATAAGTCAAATCAAAACGTTCTGAATGAGAATCTATTGTATTTCCGAGCATTGGTAAAGTGCGAATTATAGCTTCTCGTGCACTTCTCTTGTTTTTATTTGTACAATAATTTTGTTTCTTGGCCGATTATTCTTAGGTTAATATCACAGGATAGGGAATTTCATATGAATTATATTAAAATATAGTTATTATCTCAGCTATTATGCAAAAATAAACGAATTGATAAAAATATTTTGTTGTGGTTTCCGCTATTTGATTATTTTGTGTTAACCAAATGACGTCAACGTAACAAAAGTTCGTATCAAAAACGGCCAGCATCCGTGTCAAAATTTGTCAATTAATTCCTCGACAAATGCGATGCGACGAGATATTACGACCGAACAAAACGAATAAAAGAAGTGAACCGCCTTATTATATTGGACGACGACAGCAATAAGAAAGGGGCTTAACATTTGTAATGCGATTTTGCCAATTAACCGCGCGATTACTGACAAATCGGAGCGATCGTGTCATGCAACAGCCGACGCGACGCCCGCGCACCTAATGTAGCCCATAATTACTCGTTGCCTATATGTAACATTATAATTACAACAAATATATCACTGTTCCTCAGACAATCAGTTGATTTCTGTCAACTTTTCACTAGATGCGAATAATCTCGAATACCCGTTACATTGTAATGTATAAGTTTCATGGTAGGTTTGTCTAGACGATTGTATAATAGAAGTCCTAACTTGCTCTCTGTGGCTTAATCCACCCGCTAGGCGCAGTAGTTTCTACGTGACCATGGCGCAAGTAACTCTGCCTAAATAATAAGTGCTCAGCTTAAAGTACCATGGTAAGAATCTCGTTTATAATCTTTGTATCTAAATATAGTTTTAATAAAAGGAAAATCCTAAGATTTATCAGACAGATTAGGTAGGTTCCATATTATATAAGTTTTAGGTATACCGTGCATGGATGAAGAGTAAGGAATGAGAAGAAAAAGGCTCGTGTCCAACAAGTGGACGCGAAAACAAGCCGAGTTAGTGATATTATTTTTTTAGAAAATGACATCCTTGTTGTATTGATATGATCAGAGGTAAAATTAACATATTGCAAGAAATATTTGTCACAATAATTTACACGGTTTTCGAACCAAGCAGGTATTTTATTTGCAAAATGATATCAGTTTTCAGTGGATAACATATTATCAGATACTACGATCAACGTTGATATTTTGGCCGGGCCATGACATATACCTTTAAGACTACGAAAACGGCCCTTTCCTTGCAGTGAAAGTAGGTACCTACACAGAAGTGGGTATTTGGCGAAAAGTCTGATTTTGCAATATGCTCATTTCGTAATAATAAAATACCGGGAAAGTATTTTTATCAAGTGCAGCGCAACGTAGCTCGCCTCTGCGGCGTCTCAGTCAACGACTGCAATTTCTTGCATGCGAATTCTTTGTAAATACCTTAAATAAAATTAAATTTAATATCATTTGCAAATACTGTAAATTAGCTCGCTGAAACTTAGCTCGCCTTTTGCTGACCCTTGCCCTTGATCGAGTAAAACACCATGCACTATCTTGTAAATAACAATAAAAAGCTTCTCTATTGTTAATTATTTTCTCATAACAAGGTCGGAAGGCATAGTCCCTTACTGTAATTAACTTACCAATTAACGGATGCTAGAAAAACAGTTTGAAATAATATTGTTCATTGTGTGTAAGATTTTCTAACAATTATAATAAACATAGAGCTAGAGCCTGGTTGATTTATTGTTGAATATAAAAGTTGAAATGAAAGTAAAAATATAACGTCATAAGTGCGAAATTACAGTCCAACCTACCCCAGTTAATCAGTGCACTGTGAAGTATCTGCAGTACTAATGTCTGGCCAAACAACAGGCTTATCGAGAATGATTGACATCAAAATACGGATTATGTGTATAAGGCGGGTTTCATTGCGAGTTGCGACGCGGTTGACGACGCACTGTACGTGATTGTGACATTTGTGAAGCTTCATAAATTGTAATTTCAGTCCAAAACTCGCATTTACGCATCGCTGTTTCAATTCCAAATAGATTTTTCAGGGCATATTTTACAGTATCGTTATGCACCGCCAGTATAACCAACCAAAGATTGGTAACGGAAACGTCAATACTAATTATATTATCCCCCCGCTCACTACCGCACTTCCTCTCCAACAAAAAAAGGTTATTTATGTATATGACTGAATGCCTCTAAAACGGGTCACTATAGGTATTTTCTATTATACCATGTATTAATTAATATCTTGGACTTTAACACATGTCCAGTCACTTAACGTTTTTCGGTTCCATTTTCTCTGAAATCCTAGAAAATAACACCCATATTGTAAGTAGCAAATGTCATGGCAGCCATTTAGATTCCAAAACAAACGTCAATTTCGGAGTTAGCCTTAGAAAAATGAATATATCCAATAGAACCCGCCATAATACTAATCAAGCGTACATAGCCACTTGTCAAAACTGTAGCTCTTGGCTCCACTTTACCCTGCTGATTAAAATGTTCCCTAATATAGTCGCTGTTGTATTCTCTTTGGTCGCTGCTGTCAAGTGACAAATGCATCTTGAATTTAGTTGCATTAATGATTGATGCAACGGTTTGCGTGCTAGTCGAGTTTGAAATACTATTTTAATTTAAAATCCTTTCAGATTTGTGATAAGAGTGCAGGATAATATTTTGTGAAGGTGTAAGCTATGGTATGTGTGATAAGGCGCTGCAAATTTCGCATGGGGAGAAAAGAAAATCAATCCGAAACTATAAACTTTCACAGGTAAACATTCTTTTTGTGTTTACCTATCCATTTTCCATGTTAAAGAGATAAATTTATGCTTAAAAGTAAGGGAAATTAATTTCTTTTTATTATATTTATATTAATTGAGCATGTATAAGTGTACTTTCATATATTTTGTTAGTTTTGTAATTTTACAGAAATGTTTAAATAGAGCTGGACAAAAATTTATCGATAAAAGTATAAAAAGTGTTTTTTGTGTTTTGGATGTGTTGTGCACATGAGTATACACGTATTTTTTACGTGCACACACGTATTTTTTCAATTTAGATTTCCTAATGAAAAAAAAATTTAATGTGAAAAGTGGATTAATGCGGTGTCCATCGAAGCTGATTGGACGGCAAAAAAAAACACCATAGAGTGTGCTCCAGACATTTTAAATTATTGTGTTGTATTATTACCGATGATAAATATCGAATACTGAAGGATAATGCTGTGCCTACATTATTTATGTCGCCAGGAAGAGTAAGTAGTTTTTAAAAGTAAACGTATTTAATAGGGGCAAGCCTATTCAGTTGTCTTCGAATTTGTCAATTCTCCTCAGGCTAGCAGGTTTTATCTTGATTTTCTTCACCGTCCTGAGCGAAAAGTAAATATACAATAATAAAAACTCATTAGTACATAAAATAGTTCTTAGCTCGGATTACTGACACCCAATTTTTTTTTATATAATTAATCGTAATTTAAAAATGTTTAATGCCAGATTCATTTTACACTCTTTTTGTTATTCTTGACCAATAAATATTAATTTTCTTTTCAGTGCATTTCTACAACTTCAGCTCCATTAACTTCGGGCACGGTAGTGTTCTCCGTCTCAGGTCCTTAAATTTTGGGGCCTCAGACGTTCTCGTACCCAATGTAATCATTAGGCTCTGCAGCTTTGGCATCGGTAAACGGCGCGCTCTATGTCATCATCATCAGGCCCGGCAGCTTTGGATCCGTCAGTAACATCGCGTACCACGTCATTATCAGGCCCTGCAGCTTTTGGAATGCAAACGTTATCATCTCCAGACTTACAAATATCCTTGGATATCGATTTCTAATCGACCGATACATATACCATCGACATCAGGCAATGACTAATGATAAAAATGTTTTTTTTTTTTATTGTTTTATAATCTTTTATAATTATATTTATTGATTGATTAACACTAAGTAAATTTAAATTTTATTTAAAAAAAAATGTAGTTTTATAAAATAGTTGTAAGTAAATAAACTGATTAATTTTTTACATAGAATACTGTTTCACTTTCCACTGGCAACTGTTAGATATAATAACGCAATTAGTTGCCACAGATTTAAATTTGACAGCTCTAAAATGAAATAAAATTATTTCACTATAAGATGACAATATTAGCTAGTTTAGTGCCTTCAAATTAAGTACGTGCCTTCAGAATTAAATTAAATTTTCATGTTAACATAATTTCAAATTTTTACTAAATAATATAATGATAATTTTTAGACTATGTAATATATTTTTATTGATTATCGATATCCGATAATTATCGATATCCATGTTTTGCACGTCCGCCTCATCTCTAGATTTCTGAAACAGTGTACGGACATGGTATCTGACGTCCTGTTAAAAGTAGCATTCTCTCACTTTAGCAACAGCAAAATTACCATAAGAGTGAAAAGGGTTGGTTTCCTTCACGTTCTTGGACCCTTATAAATCCTTCTATTGGATATATTCATTTTTCTAAGGAGTTAGCCATAGCGTCCCCAAACTAGGATCAAGTAAGTATGTTTCGAACTTAGAAAATGGCATCCATATTGTAAAAAGTTTCCAATGAAAAGTGAGTAAGTATAAACAGAGGAAAATAAATTGGCTCTCTCGGCACGCACCAATACGTTTTTATGGAAGAACAATAAAAATATCAAATGGCGCTGAATCTGAACAAACACACATCTATACCAACTTTAATATTTTTATTAGTATAGATAGGTAAAAAAATACACTGACTGACTAATCCATAGACGCACAACCCAAACCGGTAGACCGGTGCGGAGTCTAGAAACATGAAATTAGAAAAGGCGACCATCAAGAAAGATTTTTTTGAAATTCCACTCGTAAGGCACAGTATAGTAATTAGTTCTACGTACCTAAGTGTGAATTTCACCCGGACAAAGTCGTTGCCAACAGCTAGTGCAATATACGATGTCCATACATGTCCATGTATATAGTATACACAGTCATCCTGGTTAAATGAGCCGGAGATATTCCGACATAGACAGATTAGACGACGACGCTGGACCACCTTGTTACATTTACTGACATCGCCTCGAGCTTTGCAGTTAACTGACGTTGTCATTTAATTAGTGCATTTAAATAATAAAAACGATATTTAATTACTAACAAATATAAATAATTGATTATTTAGCAATGATACGTCAATTCTTTTTATTTACGAGTTTGAGAATTGTAAACAAATTTTTAAATTACATATAAACATCATACCTACACAGTAAACAGGTCTCAATTCAATTGAAGGGATGTTTATAAAAACAACATAAATAATTGACTAATTTCGTGATGATTACGGTGTTCATCTTTGATACAGTTATTTTCTTTTGTAGACATCCCTTCAATATAAAATAAACGATTATTTAAATGAAAAAGATGCCTGGTACTAATGCTAAGCCTTAAGCGGTTTAGGTCAGATGCTTAAAAGTCCAATAAATTCACGGACACCTATCAATAGTAATGCAAGCAAGAATATAAGTTGTACGGATTGTAGCACAAAACTTGTGTATCTCGTTGCCAGCCGGCCCACTACGTTGCTCTCTCATTAAACCAGTCAAAAATCGACTCATGCGTGTAGAGCCATGATAATATGATAGGGAATTCTAACTCTACCTGTCAATGAAGACCAGTCTATTATAATCTTATACAACAAAATATTAAGTTGGTACTAAATTAACTTAAGTCCCGACCAATATGCCACTCGCGCGGCTGGGTGAAATTCTGCAGTGTACGGGTATGTACTAAAATTGTTGTAGTACCTACTTAAATTTACAAAAGGTATGGGCCCTGTTAAATCTGCCCATTCTGTTTTGGGCAGCGAAAACATATTTTTTCCTAAAACATTTTACAAAAATCTGTTTCCCGTGACTTCGTCTGCGTATAATTTGCTTGTTAGATCAGTCAGTCAGGGTGGATACCCTGATATTCAACAATAAATCTCCGTATCAAGTTACATATATATGCATTTATAAAAAGATTTTTATAAATGCATATATGTACAATATGTAGCTTGATAGGGAGATAAGTTGTCGCTAAAACAATCTCCATTTTCGTGGCCACAGCGCGGCGGCGCGGCGGCGGCGTACGCAAGCTCGGTTTGCGCAACATACTGGTACAGCTATAGTTGGCAAACACCGTCACTGTCCTGCCAGTCCGACTGATCGGCCCAACGAAACATTACACTGATTTCATACCATTAGGAGCTTTTAAACGAATTGTTAGGTTAACAACCCAAATCGGCGGATACGATAATTATATTTAGGTATATGCGGCATTCTGAGAAAAAGTATCACTACATATTAATACATAATTATTAAGTAGCACGTTTATAATGTTCACATCCGATTGGTACTTAACGCTTGTAGAAACAGCGGTGTTTATTATTTCATCATCATCATCAGGTTATTTTTGTCTCCACTGCAGGAGCACAACCATCTCTCATCTGCCGGAGACAGACGGAGGATTTGGCCTACACTCCCCGCGCTGGCCAGACGGGTTGGGGAGGCCTGATTGATGTTTTATAATGTATTACCTTAGTCGCCTTGTACGACATCCACGGGAAGAGTTGGAGTGGCCTATTCTACTGTACCGGAAACCACACGGCAGAGTTGGAGTGGTCCTTTTCTACTATTTATTACTAGTTTATTATTTAATTTCATTAATTTTATTTAATTGATAGTTAATAGACGAATACGCTGGTGTGTACATACATACATACAAACGTTGTTAATTTATTTGTACCAATTAGTCTTAGTCGAGTAAACAAGAGTAAACAATAACCTTAATTTACATTTTTAGTTAGTTATTGATGGGTACAACGGCGTACATGTACACCAAGTTGTCTAAAAATAATATCATTACCTACATAATTGAAAAATAACAGAAACATTATAAGACTACGAAGTCTTTGTGCAGATTAGTGACGTGACAAAACATACATTTGAGTCGAAGGCATTATTTAGTTCGGTTACAGTTGAATAATTTATTCAAAAACCTCGCAACCCGCATTGTTCTGTCAATTGAAACAGGTCCGTGAGGCAGTCAGCCTCGCGACAATGACCACCAAGCGAAAGTTCATTTTCATCACACAATGCCCTGAGAATTCATTAGGTACCGCCTCATCAAGTGAAATCTTGGCTCCTTCACATAATGACACTTTTGTTAAAAACACCGAACAATTAACAGCTATTATTCTTATCACAAAGTTTTATTGTTAAGCCTTAATTACACTGTGATACTGACATCGATATAACAGGCTGCTACATAATATCTGGTTACCCTTAATAAGGGTGCACAGAAATAAATATCAATGGACGGCCTAGTTATTGGACGTTCAACTCAAGCGCTAGAAGACGTGGGTGATTTCCACTGGAGAGTGTAATTTATACAAGATAATTCCCATAGCCCAGGAGAAATCTGTTGGGATTGTATTCGTATTTACTTTTCAATACACGTGATCGTAAAATCTCTGTTACATAGGCGTTCACTGTATTATAATATTTTCTTTAATAATGAACAACAATCTTCTTGGTTTTAACTGCTAATTAAATTAAAACTAAACTACAATCTTAAAAGCACGTATGTACGAATCATTCATTTTACACACGTGCTTTTTAGGGTTCCGTAGCCAAATGGCAAAAAACGGAACCCTTATGGATTCGTCATATCTGTCTGTTTGTCTGTCTGTCCATCCGTATGTCACAGCCACTTTATTCCAAAACTATAAGAACTATACCGTTGAAACTTGGTTAGTAGAAGTATTCTGTGAACCGCATTAAGTTTGCGCGAGAGACACTTCCAAAGTGGTAAAATGTGTCCCCCCCCCCCCTGTAACTTCTAAAATAAGAGAATGATAAAACTAAAAAAAATATATGATGTACATTGCCATGCAAAATTCCACCGAAAATTGGTTTGAACGAGATCTAGTAAGTAGTTTTTTTTAATACGTCATAAATCGTAAACCACAATTTACCTTTCATTCAATCAACTCAAATATATTCAAAAACATTTAATTTCGTAAACATAAACATTATGCATAAACCGTGAACCATTATTTTCTAATAATAAATCTATGACTTTTATATTATGTTACTTGCTGCTACGGAACCCTTCATGGGCGAGTCCGACTCGCACTTGGCCGCTTTTTTTTTAATGTAGTTTAAAGCTTCTAGCATCTTCAAACAAAGAAGTCTGTTGTTCGTTTCATATTCCTTAAAAAAATTTGAAGCGTTATTCAAAGATACGAATCAGATATGATTTGTTCAGTTTATTGGAAATTTTATTTTTGGCTGTTAGATGCGATGTTATAATTGCCTTTTATTTTTCTTATGAATTCTGCGAGCATGTGAAATGTGAAAAATAAGCCCGCTATAACTGAAAATTATTATGTACGTCGATTTAGTTTTGAATCGTTATATATATTTTTTATTTTTACTCACAAATGTTTTGAAAATAGTCGTATGAAATGCGTGCTAAGTTAATTATTCCAATCTCGGCTATATCTATTGTATTACCTCGCCTACAGCTCGGATATAAAAGTCTTGTAAACTCTCGCCTACGGCTTGAGCTTACAATAGCGTAGCCTCGATTAGAGTAATCAACTTTCCGCAATCGTATCATAATGCACTATTAACTTTTATCAGACTAGAAGTTATTTTATTTATGTTTATTATCATCATCGCTAACCATTGTCTGCAAGACGAAAGTCATGACCAACTTACACGTCCACCTAAGACCGGTCATCGTCGATAATGTCAATATCGAAGTTGTTCAGGAGTACGTCTGCCTAGGTCGGACAATACAGTTGGATAGGAACAATTTCGATAGGAAAGCTGACAGAAGAATCCAGTTTAGGCTGGGCAACATTCGAAAAACTGCGTCAACTCTTCAAGTTGCCTATTCCACAATGTTTAAAGACAAAAGTCTCTATGCAGTGTGTCCTGCCTGTCATGACTTACGGCGCGGAAACGTGGACACTGACGGTGGGCCTGATCCACAAGTTTTAAGTCGCTCAGCGAGTTATGGAGAGGGCTATGCTCGGTTTTTTTTAAGGATATGATTCATAATGAAGAAATCCGACGAAGAACGAAGGTGACCGATATAGCCGAAAGAATTAGGAAGCTGAGGTGGCAGTGGGCGGGTCACATCCGTCGGAGAACCGACGGCCATTGGGGCAGACGTGTTCTGGAGTCCCGCTGCCAGGTGGAACGACGACTTGAATAAGGTGGCCGGAAGCAGCTGGATGCAGAGGGCGTAGGACCACGTGTGCTGGCGTTCATTGGGGAAGAACTTTGTCCAGCAGTGGACGTCTAAGGGCTGATATGATGATGATGATTGCCTCCTTTGAGACTCACGGCATTCCAAACGTACCTTTTGATTTGTTACATATTTATGCAGATTTGTAGAAGATGTATTTATTTTATTCAGTTAGTATGATCAATCGTTTATTTATAACTCTATTATTTGCTGTAAGCTGAACATGAATGTGAATGTGATATTCTATTACACTTATCCCACAAGCTGACGTTGTGTTTATTACGTCGCGTGCAAAAATTTGTGAAAATGAATAAAAAATCTTGGAAAATAAGAGCGAGAACCGGTGGAATAAGAAGAAAAATTGCAAAACTGGGCTAGGCGATTTAACGGACAATAATTATTATTGCGGATCTCTAAAATTTCAGTATATGAAAGAATAAAACGATGATCACAACTGACCTGAACTACATCTTAAAGCTGTACATAAGTTCACATTAGAATACATTTATAGACATTGGTTCTGTAGTGGTACAAATGTGGGACAGCCAACGGCCAACAGCATTCTAACAGAACACATGTGAACCTATATACGCTCTACCGCATTAAATTGGAGTTATAACAGTTCACATAGCCGTATTTCATTTCCACCATTTTGTTCACGTAACCTAAAATATTTACCATATAAATCTCCAAAATTATCATGCAGATTTATCACAAAATACGCAGATAGAGCGATTGAGTTTTGGTTTCATGTTTTAATTAATTACCGTAGTATAATTATAATGCCAATATAATATCAAAAACTGAAAATTGTAGATTTCCTCTCAGCCAGTTTTAAATATTTTAAAATGAATATCGCGTTTTTACAGAGGCGCGTGAATATTTTAGCTGTAAATATGTATACATTTCACGATAAAGTTGCATTCCCATGGCATTAGCATTATTAAGTATTTAAAACAGGTATACTTACCGCGTGTTATCATAAATTTTTATCCAATTGATATCCGCCGGAGTTAATGTTTCTGATGGCCGGGCGTACACACAAAACCAAACTAAATGAGGAAAATTAATAAATAAAAGAAATAATTTAGGACACACGTGAACTTTAGGTAGCACTGGAGTACTTTTGTGGGATTTTATAACTGTGAAGGCTGTGTATTTAGCCACTTGTTACTCTTTATTACGCTCATGGACGTTGTATGGTTCACATGTGTCCCATATAGTGCCGTAAGTCAGCCTTTAAGCCCGATGTTACTACTTAAACTGCTAATATAATGCTAATGTACAGCCATAGTGAACTTAAGGCTGTCTAATTTGTGCCCACACTCGTTCTATAAGAGCATTATAGCAAGCTATACAGCTCTTATACAGCTGACTTACACAGCTTGTGGAGTAAATGTGAACCACTATACATCTTATATAGAACCCCGAATGCCACTTGGGAATGTAATGAATGATTGAGCTGTTAAATTAAACGTAATCATTACCAATAACAATCTGCCAATCCATAAAACACTTGCAATTTAATGCTGAAATCTGTATTTTCGATAGTGGACATTACGCAACGCGCGGGTTATGACAATGCTTATGTAAGTAAATACAAAAATAATACTTGGCCTTATTTAATATTAGAACTCAAAACTTATACAAAACCTCAAAGCCAAACTCGATAATCTATATGCAAAGCCTAATACAAAGTATAACTTATCAAATGTTATTTTACGCACTGGAAAAGATAAGAAATGGGAGTAGGGTTTCATGGTCAAATATAATATAATAAAAAAATATAGAGTTATTATATCCCCGGTTAGTATTATGCGAAGCTTAACTTCGTTATTAGCATCAAATCCATGCGTACTGGATTTTTGATTATTCTAGAACGATTTGCATTAGAGTTTGTATGTATAACGACGATATTTTCAATACTATTCTATAAATATACTCCTTCACTACAATGTGCTAATTACAATATCAAAAACCCTTAGAAGAATAACAACCATAGAACCCGCCATAATACTAATCAAGCGTACATAGCCACTTGTCAAAACTGTAGCCCGCGTGGAGACTTTACCCTGCTGATTAAAATGTTCCCTAATATAGTCGCTGTTGTATTCTCTTTGGTCGCTGCTGTCAAGTGACAAATGCATCTTGAATTTAGTTGCATTAATGATTGATGAAACGGCTTGCGTGCTAGTCGAGTTTGAAATACTATTTTAATTTAAAATCCTTTCAGTTTTGTGATAAGAGTGCAGGATAATATTTTGTGAAGGTGTAAGCTATGGTATGTGTGATAAGGCGCTGCAAATTTCGCATGGGGAGAAAAGAAAATCAATCCGAAACTATAAACTTTCACAGGTAAACATTCTTTTTGTGTTTACCTATCCATTTTCCATGTTAAAGAGATAAATTTATGCTTAAAAGTAAGGGAAATTAATTTCTTTTTATTATATTTATATTAATTGAGCATGTATAAGTGTACTTTCATATATTTTGTTAGTTTTGTAATTTTACAGAAATTTTTAAATAGAGCTGGACAAAAATTTATCGATAAAAGTATAAAAAGTGTTTTTTTGTGTTTTGGATGTGTTGTGTACATGAGTATACACGTATTTTTTACGTGCACACACGTATTTTTTCAATTTAGATTTCCTAATGAAAAAAAAATTAATTTGAAAAGTGGATTAATGCGGTGTCCACCGAAGCTGATTGGACGGCAAAAAAACACCATAGAGTGTGCTCCAGACATTTTAAATTATTGTGTTGTATTATTACCGATGATAAATATCGAATACTGAAGGATAATGCTGTGCCTACATTATTTATGTCGCCAGGAAGATTAAGTAGTTTTTAAAAGTAAACGTATTTAATAGGGGCAAGCCTATTCAGTTGTCTTCGAATTTGTCAATTCTCCTCAGGCTAGCAGGTTTTATCTTGATTTTCTTCACCGTCGTGAGCGAAAAGTAAATATACAATAATAAAAACTCATTAGTACATAAAATAGTTCTTATCTGGGATTACTGACACCCAATTATTTTTATATATAATTAATCGTAATTTAAAAATGTTTAATGCCAGATTCATTTTACACTCTTTTTGTTATTCTTGACCAATAAATATTAATTTTCTTTTCAGTGCATTTCTACAACTTCAGCTCCATTAACTTCGGGCACGGTAGTGTTCTCCGTCTCAGGTCCTTAAATTTTGGGGCCTCAGACGTTCTCGTACCCAATGTAATCATTAGGCTCTGCAGCTTTGGCATCGGTAAACGGCGCGCTCTATGTCATCATCATCAGGCCCGGCAGCTTTGGATCCGTCAGTAACATCGCGTACCACGTCATTATCAGGCCCTACAGCTTTTGGAATGCAAACGTTATCATCTCCAGACTTACACATATCCTTGGATATCGATTTCTAATCGACCGATACATATACCATCGACATCAGGCAATGACTAATGATAAAAATATGAAATTTTAATTTTTTATTGTTTTATAATCTTTTATGATTATATTTATTGATTGATTAACACTAAGTAAATTTAAATTTTATTTTAAAAAAATGTAGTTTTATAAAATAGTTGTAAGTAAATAAACTGATTAATTTTTTACATAGAATACTGTTTCACTTTCCACTGGCAACTGTTAGATATAATAACGCAATTAGTTGCCACAGATTTAAATTTTATTAAGCTCTAAAATGAAATAAAATTATTTCACTATAAGATAACAATATTAGCTAGTTTAGTGCTGTCAAATTAAGTGCGTGCCTTCAGAATTAAATTAAATTTTCATGTTAACATAATTTCAAATTTTTACTAAATAATATAATGATAATTTTTAGACTACGTAATATATTTTTATTGATTATCGATATCCGATATTTATCGATATCCATGTTTTGCACATCCGCCTCATCTCTAGATTTCTGAAACAGTGTACGGACATGGTATCTGACGTCCTGTTAAAAGTAGCATTCTCTTACTTTAGCAACAGCAAAATTACCATAAGAGTGAAAAGGGTTGGTTTCCTTCACGTTCTTGGACCCTTATAAATCCTTCTATTGGATATATCCATTCGTTCTTCTAAGCAAAAACCGCTATGCAATGACGTACATTAGTACCGGCAAACGAGGCTATAATGATTTTTCGGCGCTATGATTGGTCAATTTCATTATAACACCGTTTAGATAACCAATCGGCGACTAATGTTTCTTATTTTGATTCGTTCTCTTTGCCATATTGATTCAAACGCTCTCGCTAAATACCTTCAGTATGTCTTATTAGTTCAAAAGTTACCGACAACTAAACTCCGTTTCTCGAACTTAATATACTTAATTTTGTTTTGCTTTTATTTTGCCATTTAGTCTTCGTTCATGAAAATTATCGAAAGAATTCAAGGTCTGTTTTTGTCATAGGGAGGGGCAGCAACCCCAATAGTGGAAGGAAGTGCGGAGACACAGATTTAGTGATATGATTTTTTTTGAAAATTCTTAGGTTATATTTCATTTATTAACTAGGACTTGGCTTCCTGACAACTCGTCGCGATCTTCGGTTGCTCCTCGCACCGAAGTTTTGTGTCGGCTGACTATTATTAACTGGGTCAGAAGAAGGACAGCTGACATGACACTACGCAAATTTCAAAATGACGGCGTTTTAAATAATTTCGATAGAAAATTTAAAGTAAATCTCCTTTCCCTACTATTAAAATGAATTTTAACTGTTGGAAAAAAAACCTTAAAATTATAGAAAGACCTTCGTCCCATTTTTTTTATTGCAAACTTTAGTATTTCTATTCACGAAACAAAACAAAGTATAACTTTTTGCAAATAAATGTTAATAATAACAGGGTAAATAATCTACAGTTCAATTTTGAAGTTGAACTCGTTGGTACATATTGTACAGAAGAACCAATTTGGCGGGCGGCAATGTAATACAAGTATTCTCATACTTAAAAAATGACACCATGTCAAAAGGTTCCCTATCCAAGATGTCAGGTTGCTAGACAACAGTCTGTTGGTAAACATTATTTTCATTCCTGGAACGAAATATAAAATAATAAAATTATATAATATATACAATTGTGTAACTAAAAAAAATTACACAACTGTATATTTTTTTTTTATTATAAACACCGAATATACTGCCAACCCTTTTCCAAGGGTACACATGTGTGTCGTACCTATGAATATGACATAATCTATTCTATACGCCGTAAAAAACTTTCCTCGCTGACTTTTTCTGTTAAAGTTTTTCTGTATAATTGTTGAAATATTTAAGAAAAACGTCAAGCGAAAATAGATGTTAAATAGAAAAGCAAATGAAGCTACTATTAATTTATTGCCGGAGAAGTCAAAACAATTTATGAAAACTCGTACAAAATATTCGTAGAGGAGAAACAAAAATACTACATCGTTGTTTGAAAATCTTTAAAATATGTATATATTTTATATGGTAGTAGATAAAGTATTTAGTCATCACAATACGATACTCCGGCAACATATTCATATAAAAGCACTCGTGTCGTATTGACTCCCATTATGTCACATTTGCACAAAATAAATAAAAAACTTTATATAAATAGCTTTTTATTATTGTGGTGGACTATGGCCTATACGGCCTCAATAAAATGTATTGAATGAAAGATCTACTCTTTAATTTACTTAGAAAACCAACTTATTTTTTTAATTTAGTAAACATTGACTATGGTAATGAATTCATAAATATCGAAATATAGTGATATTCATTTGGATGTTGTTAATTTATGACTTGTGTTAGATATATTATGATTTAATGCATATTCATTGATAATATTTGGCAAGTTTAGTCTGATAAAAGCATCACGTTATTAATTAATATGTTAGCTAAGCAGCCTATTATATAATTTTAATTATCCCTGAAGATTCCTCAAAATTATAAAATATAATTACATAATATATTATATTATTATCTTAATTAGTAAGTAATCTCTTATTTGATTTAAGTATTATATTAGGACTGTAGACAATACAGTATTGAAAACGAAAAAATAGTGTTCTAATTTGGTTGTCAAAATACGTTTCCTTCAGTCAAATTTTCAAAAGTCTTAGCAAATAGTGAGTGTTCATTACTTGTGCCATTACATTAACATGCCGTTTACGGTTTGCTAAAGCTTAATGTTGCTTGCGGCTGCTTTACAAACGGATATGTCGGTGTAATTGATTGACTAGCCTCGACTGAATATTCTGGCAGTACTGTCAGCAATAAAGTCTAACTATTATATTTACTAAAGATTGCTAACAAAGTTGAAAACCTTGCTTAGAACATCTAAGGCTACTATTGCTACGATAATAGTCAGTTAAAAGGTTTAAAATGTAGGATGTATGTGTATATTAGGTAATACTAGCTAACCTATATGTGTGCCAAGTTTCATCCCGATCCGTCCAGTGGTTGAAGCGTGATTGAGTAACAAACATCCAAACTTTCGCATTTATAATATTAGTAGGATTATTACTATATTATACTAAACTAACACAAAACAAGACCCTTAATTAACCCACGTCCTCTGGTGCTCGAGTCAAGCCAACGAGGCGGTCAATGGTCAATTTTATTTTACTTTATTTATTAGCTACATGAATCTTTCTTTTAAATAAGAATGTACTGATAAAAGTAAGTTATACTTGTTATCAAACCGGGATAACATATATTAAAAGATTTGGCTCTCGTTTCCAACTGTACGGTCAATAATGTATGTATGTAGAGCCATATCGCGTCGACACTAGTGATTGGAGCGACGTTATCGGCTGCCGCAGCAGTAGACTATGGCACAAGGCTGTGGAGGCAAACTACGCAATCAACATTTAATGACAAATAGTCACAAAATGGCAGAATGAAGGAGAAAGGTATAATGAGTTCATACAGACTGGTCCCCCATAAAACTTGGCCCAAGGGGCCAAGTTGACCTCGAAAAAAAGTATGTATTTTGTTGTAGTCGATTCGGCCCTTGGAAGATAGAGGTCCGTAACAAATTTCCGATAAAATTACGTGACGTTTGTTGGCTGATAGTATTTTGAAAATAATGTGTGCGAGCTGAATCGATTTTGACAATAAAGATTTCGAATTTGGGCCCAATCGACTGAAGCCGATCCATTTAACTTATGGAAGCAAGATTTTACGAAAAATATGTATACAAACTTGAATTTCACTTTTTGTCACAAATAAATATCATCCAACATCATTAGTCATTTATAAGTCACTATTAATTAATATTTTACGTACGTACTTGTAACATACATTTGCCTAATCCCAAACTAAGACAAATCAGAAATATAACACTGAGACCAGGACCAACTTGAACAAACTACAAAGTTGTGTGTCCAGTAGTGGGAATCGAATCCACGACCTCTGGCACATGAGTCCAACGACCAAATGTATATATAACTAGCTGTTGCCCGCGACTTCGTCCGCTTGGACAACTTAACATTACAAATTATTATGTATTTCTCGTAGGAATGGGATGTTTTTCAGGATAAAAACTATCCTATGTCCTATTCCAGGACATAACCTATATGTGTGCCAAGTTTCATCACGATCCGTCCAGTGGTTAAAGCATGATTGACAAACAAATATCCAAACATCCAAATATCCAAACTTTCGCATTTATAATATTAGTAGGAAGTAGGATTAGTTAAACTGCTGGCCGGTTAGCTATCAGCTATCAGGGTGCACCGAGGGCAATGAGGATGGCATTAGGACGACTCGACGTTGTTGTGTTTTAATTTTAATATTTACAAAAGAGATAATAGAGAGATAATTTACACAAGAGTTGAGAGTTACTCTAAAATATTGACGACCAAACTGTTGGCGAATTTTCTAAAAAATATTTGAGGCCGACATCTGCTCGTATTATAATTTGGTACAATTATAATATGAGCAGGTGTCGGCGCTAACTACGGTTAATAAATTTCCCGTGGAGACGCAGTATTTTCTAACTAAAAAAAAGCTTTCACAAATAACCAACTTTAATATGGAAATCAATCAGTTTACTTACTAGTAATGATTTTTTTTAAATAGAAACACTTCAACAGCTTACATCGAACAACCTCACATCCGTGAATCGTATTTTAATGATGATAATATAGATAAATCATTTATTGAATAAATATATTGTAACAGTGATGTGCAGAAATGTAGATATTTAACTTTATTTCACGTCTACATAAATTAATTATAATTCTTAATAATAGTTGCTGTTTAGTTTCAAAACCTATTTCCAGTATGTAAGCAGGTATTTACATAATTATGTGCGATTACTTTCAAGAAAAATTTCTTGTAAAGTATATCTTGATATACATATCGCTTGAAGCGATAAAACCGCCTACATTGATTTTTTTTATATTATAGTAACACAGTCAATAACATGTTTGCTATTTTAAAAATATGTTCTTGTACGGAATTATACTAATTGTAATACAAGAATCTAAAATTGTAATTGATTACATTACGTTAATTATAATAGAACTATTATAGAACGTTTTACTATCATACCATAAAAAAAAATCACTCAACTAAAAAAGTTTTAAAGACGACAATGTAAATTTATGGATTATCATTTACTGACTGAAGGTAAATTTTTGCAAAACTCCAAAAATCTGTTTATTCTAAAATGTGCATTCAGTCTATTTTTTTAAATAACGTAATGTTTACATAACTTCCAACGGTACGTAAACGTTGTGTTTAATTTGCCTGTCTATAAATTGATTTTATTTAACTTGTGTAAAAAAAATATTTGACCTGTAACGGAAGTTATCAATAAAGTATGTACTAACATACTTTTTCCATACTTAATCTTTAAACTTTTTCTCAAAATCTCAATTTATTAATGTAGCACAAATAGTAAAACCTTTAGAACAAATAGTAGAACAGATGGTAACGACCCTTAAACAAACATATTCTAAGAACCTACATTATTATATGATACATATTTTGAAAGGCAATTCATGTAGATTTTCAATAAGTCCATTTCGACAGGAAGGAGCCTTTATCCAGATACCGTCACATTGTATCGATTTCACTTTATTGATTTCACTGCTTTGATAAATACGAGTACAAGCGAGACTTTATTTCATGGAAATGGGACAGAAATGTCCCATTTCCATGAAAAAAAAAACCGGTCAAGCGCGAGTCGAACTCGCGCACCGTAAGTCCCGTATATTGAAAGGAAACGTAGAAAACGTTATTATTTAGGTGTTATTACCACGCAATAAAGTTCATATTTACGACCGCATAACTAAGTTTGTTTATAAAGTATTATTTCAGATGTTTCGGTGACTAAACTTCGAAAGGGGGGGAATAATGGTATTTTTTCATTATAAGTCGAAAACTAGGCGGCATAAAAAGAAACGAAAAGCTATTTTAGAACGTACAAATGATGCTGCTTCACACGATACCCCAGTTTAAATTCCCCCTCCCACCCTCCTCACCCCCGTATCGGCCCCTTTTTCAATGTAAATAAAAATATGTTTTAATTCCGTCCTTCGCAATAAAGTTGGCGGGGCATTATTTATTAGCTCTGCAGTAATGTACTTACGACAAACTAAACAGTGTTATGGAACCAAGTAATGGAACATTATTTCTCTACTCTGCCTTTGTGGTTTAAAAATAGTAGTCACAGGTTGATGAAATAAAAGACTTGTATCTAATTGAAAAATAAAGTACTGTCAGGTTTACTACATTCATCATAATCATCAGGTTGTTTTTGTCTCTACTGCAGGAGCACAACCCTCTCTCATCTGCCGGAGACAGACGGAGGATTTGGCCTACACTCCCCGCGCTGGCCAGACGGGTTGTGGAGGCCTGATTGATGTTTTATAATGTATTTCCCTTAGTCGCCTTGTACGACATCCACGGGAAGGGTTGGAGTGCTCCTATTCTACTCTACCAGAAACCACACAGCAAATAACTTACTACATTAAATAACTAATATATATAGATATATGCGAATTGTCTAAATCAGCGGGTATACATAATATTTAAATAATTGCTGATCGTGGTTAGTCGTGAGGATGCGCCTGATTTGGAGAAGTATCGTGCGCGCGCTTGCTGCGTCACTAAGCTCTAGTGCTGGGAACGAACTGCCTTCGTGACCGCTTCTGCCAATCACGGAACACTTATTTATTTCGACAGTGATCTACTGTTTAACGTGACCCCTCTGAGGCCGATTATAGGTATCCCTCGACAAATTATTGAATTTTGTTGCCGACGATTTGTAACGTGATGCCAGTTCCATACAAAAGTTGACATTACGCAAGGGAACATAATAAAACAATATTGGCACAACTAAGTTTAAGTAGGCAAAAGAATTTTGAAACCTGCAAGAAAACTAAGATGTTATTTGTGTGTGGCTTATTATTATAAAAGTATCGTGCGTTTTGTAAACAAGTATAGAAATCAAACAAACAAACAAACAAACAAACAAACAAACAAACAAACAAACAAACTGCCTCTCACCCCAAACGCATATACCGTCTCCATTCCGTCGTGGGTAAAAGGAAATCATGTACAAAAGGTGACCATGTCTTGGTAAAAAATATCAATATATAAACTCAGTGACAATAAGCAAGATATTCCTCTACTATTATAATTTATAAGGCAACTGAATGTCTTCAAAATACCATATCCACTATGAAATATTGTTCCTGTTAGAGCAATACGACAAGAGTTGAACTGGGCATCTGTACAAGGCAGAAAATATTCAAAATATTCCTACTTGAGCGAATAAACACAAACCGAACAATTAGGTAATCTTTAAATGTTTCTCTTTCACTTAGCCAACCTTGTCGCGATTTTTACTTGTTTCATTGATAAACTGCTCTGATTGCAAGTAAGAAGTGGTTTTGTTATCATTTCCAAACGTAATGTTGGTAATCCAGCGGACTGGTCACGCAACGGACAGCGGAGAGGCTCAACTCGACTCCACTTGACTGTTATGTAGAGTCGATAATTGTCTGTCGGATTCAGGCGTAGTAGAGTGGCCATCGAGTTACGCAACCAGCGTACGTTACCGGAATATTTGAAAATATAAAAATAATGTAACCCAATGATAGGTTGAAACAATGTAGGTAATGAATGCAATAATTTTTAATTATATTTAATGCCAAACCCACATTTTTGGTCAGTATTTACGTACTTACCGCTTTCAAACCAGTCAATATACGAACGAACGAATCCATACCTACATATAATAAGTAAAATTTAAAAAAATTAAATCAAGATCATCTATCCATACATATAATAAAACAGTAGAAAAACAAAAGATAAACCGAATCTGTACATTAAAGTTTAAAAAAATCACTCCCCGGGTATTGCTTAAGACCAGTAGAGTCCAAAAATATAATTAAAAAATTTCGTGTCTGTCTGTATGTGTGTATGAACGGGATAATCTTGGAAACTATTGAACAGAATTTGACGGCGTTTTCACTGTTTAATAGTTTTGAGTTCGGGACACATACTGGTATAAGTCATATCTCAATAAAATGTCAGGAGGCTGATCTACACGATGACATCATGTTTCATATCATTTGTATGACAGTATAGTTCAACATTACTGGTCCCTGCAAAAACTTGACATAGAGCGAGAGAAATGTTTTAAAGCTTATTTATAGTTTTATTTATTTACTTTAGCTGTTCTATTTCAGGATATTTCCATAATATCGATACAAAAAGTTCGTTATTCGATAATAAGTGGCCCTGTATTAGATCGGTCATCGTCGACAATGTCAGTATCGAAGTTGTTCAGGAGTTCGTTTTTTCAACGTGGTGGGAAGGGCATGCGGAAGGAAAGAAAATTCGAGAGGAGAAAGGGGAAAGGGAATATCACCTGCGCAATTATTTTTTTTAATAAAATAAAAACACCTAACTTCTTGCACAGTATTAAAACATATAAAATATAAATAAAATTAATGATAATCTTTTAATTCAAGATAAACATGAAGTAAATGTCAACTTTATTTAAAAAAACATTAATTCTGTAGTCCAACGGGCAGAACCGCCGTCGGCAGGCTAATTTTATGTATATGAATATTTTCAGATTAATAGATTTCTTTAAGGATTTAGTAATACAATAATATATAATCCACGCGGACGATGTCGCGGGCAAAAGCTAGCTGATTAATAAATCGCTTAATTAAGTCATCACATGTCATGTATAGGCATTTGCTTACATGTTAGCTATAAATTAAATTTATATCCTTCTTTTGCCAAACTAAATCTATAAGGAATAAATTATTATTCATAAAATGTGGCAATGTACCCATGTGAGTTATTAGAGTTCATAAAATCACAAGGTTCTGTTCAACTAATTTTGTTTATAACGGTTGTAAAATATCACATTAAGTCGTATAAAATTTAAGTATAGAAAAGTCTACACTTCTATTTTATATTTCATTCCAGATTAATAGTCCTATGAAAACCAACGCTATTTACGTCTCGGTAACATATACATGAAAGGGTCACCAGCAGCAAAAACAGGTTTGTATTACCATGTAAACTTTGCAGTCCACTTAGGAACACCATCTATTGTGTATTTTGTTTTCGAGACGCAAATGCGTTTGTTTTCATAGGACTATTAATCTGGAATGAAATATACACTGTTCCGAGTAGGTAGGTACTGTATATATTTTGGACACAATAAGGAAATGAAAACGAAACTCTTATAAATACTAATTCGAGTATTGAAATAATAATAAACATTATAAACTTCTAGGTATCCCAAAAGCTTTTAAATTATCACCGTAGCAACATCTGCCCATCAATATCATAATACTCGTTACTTCTATGCAAATATATGAAAAGTGCAGATAATATGGGGCAACAGCAACAGCTCGTGCTGTGATGGACGTGTTATGCATTATGTTATATCACAATAACTATTAAAACATTCGCCAATGATCCGATAGTCTCATAAAAGATAATAAGTAGCAGTGAATGTCAAATATATATATATATACAGGTATTGCAAAGATATCTAATTAAATACGTATATTATAGTCAATTCAAACAAATTGGGAGGGTCGTTGTATTAAAAGAAACATATTTGCCAGAATCTAGCGATCGTCTGTATTTCGACCTGTTTTGTTTTTTTTTCTAGTAATAGGTAGGTAGGTAATAATAGGTAGAAAAAAAATATTGTCAATCCCAATTGAAACAACTATTTAAAGGACTTTCGAAAAGCAATAAAATAAAGAAATAACAAAAAAATAAAAAATTTCTAAAGTTGTAGAATAAAATTGTTCTTTATATTTTATTTTATTTTTTTCTTTATTATAAAGCCCCAATCGTTCTGTAACCCACTTAGCTCAAATTTATTTGACTTAGCACTGTTTGTAAACACACACTGTGTAATATTAAGCGGTATAATTAGTTTAGCAACTAAACTTTAGAACACACACGTCGTGCGTAGTATATCGTTGAGTGGCCAGTGCTTGCCCAATGAGAATCGATTAGCTAGCTTAGCTTCCTAAACCCGGTGTCATTTCATTACTGAATGAACTCGGCGATGTCAATTTTACAAGCCAAATCGATTCATACAGTATAGAATAGAATAGAATAGAATAGAAAGACTTTATTTGGCGAACACAAATACAACACAGGAATTAAAGTTGACGACATAAATATGAAAAAAAAGAAGCAAACAAATTACATAACCGTTAAAACAAAACAGAAATAATGACACAGTGTTGTAGTGTGACGCCAAAAGGGTCCCCAGCTCAGCTTATGCTGTAGCAAGAGCTGTAGCGCTGATTTTCAGTGAGGCCACCAAATGACTCACGGACGCAGTAAGTGTTGAGTTTAAATTAGTAGAATTATTTAGGTGTTTTATTTATCATGTATCAAAAAAAACCTCTTTAATTGAATATATACTTGTCATACATACAACTATTCTGAAGTAAAAAAAGGGGAAGCGTGTGCATTCTATGGGTCTTGAAATGTTTGATTTCGAATGGTTAAAAACAGCTAACACGACTTTATATGCTTAATTTTAACGTTTCAAAGATTTTTTTGTGGGGTGCTTACGACGGCTTAGAAGAAAAATATGCCTTTGTTGTGCAAATTGAATGTGCATTTCAAAGTTAAACGGTCTGGCTACACCTTGAGGGGCATCTTCTTCTCCTTTAGTACCGAAATGCTTACATTATACCGTAAGCATTTCGGATAATATCCGTCGAACTACAAAGCCACTCTAACGGGTCATATGACATATTCTGATAAGCATTTGGTGTCAAGCTACGATTATTAGACGCCAAACGATTATAAAAATATTACACACCAGTCGGGCCGCTGAAGTATACATACTTCCACCCCCACCTCCATCTCAAACTCTTCTTCCGTTTCCTTGCTTCTCCCTCGCTTCCCCTCCTAAACCCCTGTCCTTTGCTCTCCCATTCTCCCCACACCTTCCCCCTGCCCTCACCCCCTATCCTAAACGCTCATCCTCCACTACCCTCACCCCTTTCTTCTCCCCTCCACCTCTCTTCCACTCACCCCCTTACTTTCCGCCTACACTTGCAAGACCACCCAACACTGCTTTTATATATCTCCAAAATGTAGTTCTCACTCACTGCAAGACGAATTCCTTCGAGCGTTATACCTTACACTATTTGTTGTGCATGGACGTATCCGAGTATATATTTAAAAATATAAATTCGCATAACTTTTGACTGAGTCGGCCGATTGCCATGATATAAAGATTAAATTAAGCACTATGTCTTTCTGAAAACTCAATCAGAATTGGTTTAGTTTGTTTATACGCGATGCGTGCACAAACAAACAGATAAATAGACAGACAAAAAATTCTGAAATGATGTTACGTGTTCTATTACTTATCCTTCATCTCCCATTATTTAAGTAAACTATAGAATGTATAAAACAAAATGAAATGTATAAGTGTATGGAGATGCTTCGGACTTATTTCCTAAATATATGTGTATTGTGTTTCATGTCAGCCCTTAGCCGTCCACTGCTGGGCATAGGCATTCCCCAATGAACGCCACCACACCCGGTCCTCCACCCTCCGCATCCAGCCACTTCCGGCCACTTCTTTAGGTCGTTGGTTCAACTGGCGGCGGGTCGTCCCACCCTGCGCGTGCCAATCCGTGGTGGAGACCCAGAACTCGTCTACCCCAACGGCCGTCGGTTCTGCGACAGATGTGGTCCACCCACTGCCACTTCTGCTTGCTAATCCTTTAGGCTATGTCAGTCACCTTCGATCTTCGTCGGATCTCTTCATTACGCATCATATCCTTCAAAGAAACCCCGAACATAGCCCTCTCTATAGCTCGCTGAATGACTTGAAACTTGTGGATCAGGCCCACCGTCAGTGTCCACGTTTCTGCACCGTAGGTCATGACAGGCAGGATGCACTGATTAAAGACTTTTGTCTTTAAACATTGTGGAATAGGCGAAGTGAAGACTTGACGCAATTTTCCAAATGCTGCCCAGCCCAACTGGATTCTTCTGTCGACTTCCCTATCAAAAAAATTCCTACCCAACTATATTGTTTGTCCTAAGTAGACGTATTCCTGAACAATTCGATATTGACATTCTCGACGATCACTGAGCTTAGGTGGACGTATGAGTTTGACATCTTTCGTCTTGTCTACGTTCATCCTAAAACCTACTCGTCTGGAAGAGCAGTTGAGGCTGGTCAGCATTTCCTCGAGATCCTGCAGCGACTCTGCCATCATAACTAGGTCGTTGCAAATCGAAGGTGTGAGATGTGCTCGCCGTTTATACGTATGCCGCGTCCCCTCCAGTTCAGTGTTTTAAAGACATCCTCCAGTGCGCTGGTAAACAGTTTAGGGGATATAATATCCCCCTGTCTAACCCCCCTCTGCAACTGGATTGGCTTTGTCTAACTTTGTCTAACTAAAGACTTTCTCGTAGTCCGCAAATGCAAGACACAAGGGCTGGTTATACTCTTCGGTCTTCTGTATAACCTGCCGCAATTTGTGTATGTGGTCTACGGTGCTGTAACCTTTTCGAACCCCAGCCTGTTCCGTAGGCTGAAAGTCGTCAAGTCTTCGGGCGAGACGAACTAATAACCCTCGAGAACAGCTTGTAGACATGGCTTGGGAGCGAGATCGGCCTATAATTCTTAAGAAGTGTAATATCTCCTTTCTTGTGTATTGTGTTTGATACAACATTATTGAAATTGAAGATCCATTTTGAAACTGTTCCTTTTTTGACACATGAGAAATTATATGAAACGATACAAATAATCAAATAACCTTCCTCCAAGATCTCGAAGTAGGTAAGATTTCAACAATCACATTGTTATCGAATCTATCTGTTAGAAGACGAGGTCGGGTGCCATAGTACAGTTGTGTCAAGTATGCCACTGTATACACTGTCATGTATCTATACCACATAGAACAATACAAGGACTCAATTCGACTGCCCGTCTGATCATGATAACTAAATTTCAGATAATATCTGTCGAACCTAAAAGCCATTTTGTACTCTCGAACGGGTCCTGTTTCATATCCGGATAAGCGTTTAGCGTCAAACTATCATAGTTAAACGCGAAACGCTTATAATAATAAATAAAATAATCAGAGATAACAAAATTGCTTTTTATGCTAACGGAGTAGGCCCTCTGGTCGGTGTTTGACATGTCATACATCTTTATGGGTGAGCCTCTTTACAGTAGCTATACTGTACCAATAGTTACTTCGGATACGTTGGTTTATTGGTTTTATAGCTACTCCAGCGAAAAACAATAGCAGAATTATGTGGTGCAAATAAACAATTACGGCGTAGCACGAATCGTTTGTTAGTGAGTTCGAAAATTGCGGTTGCGTGCAGCCTGTTGTCAAGTTTATGAGAACGGTGTAGTTGAATTTTAAGGAAAAAAAAATAGTAACTAGGTAGTTCCTACAACAATTTGGTTGACACCGAATTTAGGACTTAACAGTTAGTTGTGAGCTAATTTTTTCGAGTATTATTAGTGGTTTCCCGCTGGTTCTCAATTTGAGGGTGGCTGTCTTATAACTAAAATAGAAAAAAATGCATTTTGTAAAAAACAGCTCTAAAGATTTTGATCTTAATTTGCATGTGCTAGAATCTACTAGCGTATTATCCTACGGCAGTATCCATCTACTAAAGTCTGGCAAAATTCATATAAGGAGTTTTCAAGTACAACCAAAATATAAATTTGGATTTTCTCGAAATTGGTTTAAGTAAATTAGTTTTAATGTTCTACAATTTAAATTCCAAATTTGACATATATCTAACAGGAAACACTTTATTGTATTAGTATACGCCTGTCTTCATACGACTGTCATCCTAATGTATACAAACCACTTCTCGGGCTGACTGTACCGTCTACCTATTGTATTTAGTTAAATTATAATATAATCGTTACGTGGACCGGACGGGCTACCGGCCGAACTGAGCCGTTCAAATGTTTGTCCTTCTCAAGGCTTTCTGTGTCGCAGACAACATTCACAATGTAAGCGCGACATTTAATTATTTCACATTCCGGTATCTGCTTATCTAATTCGGCTATTGTCTAGTTTATAAAAACTAGCTACAGAAAAAAAATCATTGCTTATTGAAATTAATTGTATGTGAGTTAGAACTGTTCACGAACTATATACAAAAATCTATACATATAATAAAACAGTAGAAAAACAAAATAAAATCGAATCTGTACAATGAAGTTAAAAAAAATTCACTTCCTGGAAATTACTTAAGATCAGTAGAGTCCAAAAATATAATTAATAAATTTCGTGTCTATATGTCTGTATGTTGCTGGCTGCATGCTGCTGGCTGTCTGCAACAACAGCCCCTGTCTACTTCCTTTCATTCTTAATTGTCTACAACTAGAAAAGTCCTTTACTACACAAAACAATAGGAGGTTTATGCCAAGGCCGACGTGACAGTGTATGACATTTAATTTACGATGTTGTTGTTCATCGCCTGGATTAATCCTTTAGTGGCCTTGTAAGACATCCACAGGAATATCAGAGTGGTGTTATTCAGATACGGCTACACGGCAAACACCCCTGGTCTATCAGTTTCTTAAGTTTTCTTTTTTAACTTGAAAATAGCCAGACTATGATTTTAGAATTTAGTTCCATTATAGTATTAATCAATGATCTATTAATTAATTAGTAAATTAATTACAAATATACGGAAGTATGAACACTAGTTTTCAAAATTTTAAAGTCTTAGAACAAAAATTAATCTAAATATTATAAAGAGTATTAATTAGCACCGGATCACGTTATTTTGCATACAAATTACGATATAATTTACTATGTCACCGTGAATAAAAATAATGGCACTTGCGTAGATAAAATTCTCTGAATATGCAGATAAAAGCAACAATTAGATTATCTACGCGAAACCACAATGTTAAACCAACAGACACAACGTCGACATTTGGTTATTAATAATAATATATTATTATTGCAAGAAGTTTAAAAAGAAATCGGCATCAAATGGAGGTCAAGGGTAGACTGCAGAGAGCACGCGAGCGAACGTCTGTCTGGTGTTTGCTATAATGTGATGGATGAACCTTAGAGTGAGTTGATTCGATCAGTTCAGTCAAGGACCTTCAGATGACCACTCATTATTTCTATACTGTTTTGATTTATAAACCGAAACCCTCGTCGACATACTAAACTGCGACGGTAGAATAGACATAAGGAAATAGAAAAATTAAACTCATGTATACTGTTTTAAAAATAGTCAATAATAATGCAAATTAATTATTTTAACGTCTCCAAATTACCGGTATTATTTACATGTCTGTCATTCGTTTACTGTATGAGAAATTTTAAAATAATACATGAAGACAGTACCTACGTCATAGAATACTTAATAATACAACGTCATAGAGATGTGGTCATCTCTCAAAAGAGTTTTATTCCAGCCCAACCTTATCTGGATAGTGAGATAATAATGAAAAGTATACATAATTTATCCATTCATACATATTGATGTACAAATAAAGGGTGCACAATTACAATCTTTGCATTTACATAATATATGGTGACTAGATAAGATATAAAACCTGCAATTAAAAAAAGATATAAGAGAAAGCAATGGGAAATATATACAAATGAGAAAGTTTGCAACATAATGACAATGTGAGCACGTTATTATATTAGGAATAACAATATAAATATATAATTTACTAGCTGTTTGCCCGCGACTTGATCCGCGTGGACCACGTGACATAAATTTTTTTTATGTATTAACTAAATCTTAAAAGAAATCAATCTATTAATCTGGTTATGCATTCATCATACCAGCCCTTAGACGTCCACTGCTGGACATAGGCCTTCCCCAATGAATGTCACTACACCCGGTCCTCTGCCCTCCGCATCCAGCCGCTTCCGGCCACCTTCTTCAGGTTTTCGGTCCACCTGTCGGTAGGGTGTTCCACAATACGCGTGCCGATTCGTGGTTTCCACTCCAGAACTTATCTCCCCCAACGGCCGTACGGTACATACCAAGTTAATATACTCATATACTATTCAAAGTTTCAAATACATAACAATATGAAAGAATAAAATAAAGATTTTTATTGGATATGTGTACAGGATATATTACAGCTCAAGGGTTGGCTCTAGATCCATAAGCAACCTTCTACGCCAACCTTCAATTTTAGTATTTAGTATATAATGTGATATTTATTACAATATTGCATGCATTTCATTTGTGTCGCAAATGAATCAATTTGTTGTCCATTTCTATTTTTATGTCAAACGATTGACTACGCCCACCGATTGGTCGTTAGTTGACATGTTAACCAATAGGATATGTAATATTGCTATGGAAAAGAACTAAAGGGGCTATTGCGACACTCGACTAGCGAATAAACATTCGCCTCAACCTTCTCGCTATGAAAATAGTATGAAGTAGGTATGTCTGTACACAGACAGCTATTCCCGTTTACGTCATACAATAGACTATATTTTCATGATATTTACACAAGGCACAGGGACACGGGTCCATCTGCAGTTTATCAACCTTCAACCAGGATTAAGTGAGAGAACAATTAATAAGGACAGTTGATTTAAACTAAAAGTTTTACTCTCATTTTAACTGCTCTAACCATTTTGATCGAACTTTGCGTGTTCTACAGTCTCCTAGCGTATTTATTATCTTACCGCAGTATCCACTGGTCTGGCTAAATTCATATAAGGGGTGTTCCAGTACTACCAAAATGTAAACTCGGATTTTCTCGAAATCGGTTGAAGTGAATTAGTTTAATGTTGCACAATTTGAATTCTGAATTGGTCATATATCTGACAGCATACCCTTTTTTGCATATTTTTGTAAAATAAAAAGGATTCCCTCCCTACTATTAAGTAAATCCACGAGGGGCCAAGTTAGAATTATAATATGGAGTCGATAAACTTTAGATGTGTGGGTTTCCTCACGATGTTCTCCTTCATTACCGTTTGAGAGCAGTCAGTAAAGGCACTTTTAAATTTCTTTTACTTTTTTAAAAACCCATTGGTAATAGCGTGACCGGGGATCGAACTTGGACCTCTCTACGTACTTTACGTTTTCGCGAGAAAGTATGTAAATCGCTGCTTTACAATTTATATCAATTGGACATACCGTAAAGTTTGCATGAAATAATAATAAAAATATTCATAAGCATGTCATATCAAATTTTAGGCATTCTGGTATCACCATATCTTTATCCCCCATTGTTGTGCTAAGCACGACAGGCGACCGAGTCAGTTGATTGCATGGCCAATCAGTCCCATGTCTCCGTCGCTGCGCCAAAGGCGGTCAGTCCGAGATTGCCATAAGTAGGCTTCCGCCCTGCAATCGCGGTGGGTTACGTAAACTACATAACGTTACTGTCTCGCGCACGGCTCACACACAACGTTTGTTTACACTTACTATTAGTGACTGCACAATACAAAACGTATGACATTTCGGCGTGACATATGTAAAATACCTCTCCTACACAACCAGTGTTAAAAAATCAGAACCAAGTCAAGTAAATTTTATTATCGTAAAGTTGTTTCCTTCGTGTGTATGTAATAATGAGAGGCCAAAGAGGCAGTAAGCAGGCATACTGTAAAGTAAAACCTGTTAGGTAAAACCTAACTTATTTTGCTAAAGTTGTGGAATTTAAATTGTTATGCAAATAACCCATGAGCATTTTGCACCGTTCCTGGAATTGTTACAAAATGTACATACATTCCAAGTAGAGCGTTAATGGCGAATATTTACTAAGTGCAACAATATATACAACTGTTGCAATGCGCCTGCACGCTGCACCTGACGTAACAGTCCGAGATTTGGCCAGCCTCTGGCCCTAACAGTAGGGACTTAGGGCCCTAGTGACTCCATGCATGTTATAATGTGACCTCGGTTTTTGCACCCATTTACCCGATTATATTAATGCAACAATGAAATGCTAACGTAATTTTTTGCTAGAACCACTTGGGTAGACTCAAACTTATTGGCTCAGTTAAGTAATATCACAGGTAATATTCCGGCTGTTACGTTCTAAACTTATTTCGGCGTTTACTTGCGCAAAGGGTTTATTCTTTTTGTGATATTACCAACTACTTGTCTCAACTAAACCACACTACACAGCAGTAACGAGTCTAGAAAGAGCAATATTTTTTCAGTAGAAAAGATAATATTTGTTTATAGGCTTCAGAAGCAAAATATTATACAGACCGAAAATAGGTAAAGGTTGCAACCCATAAGGCAGTGGATTGCTCCATAAACACTGCTGAGGAATTTTTTAACAAATTTATCTACGCCCATAAACCGAAAGCCAATGAAACATTTATAATCTTCGTTCGCGTGGACCAAGTTGCGTGTGGTGTGAATTTTAAGGAACCGCAGATGGCTGACATAACAATTGACGTAGCTTTTAAAACTGATGGTCGTTGTACAGATTTTGAAAACAAATGCCCCATTCCAATACAAGCAACCAAAAACCCACGACAATACACTCATACTCATCGTTTTCTTTATTTGCATTTTATATACCTAACCGGCTTTTCTTTTATCGGAGGCGGCTAAGCTGTTGTATGCACTAGCGCTTAGAGTGAACAAGGATTTTTGAGGGTGGCATGGTCAACATTTTGTTTCAAACCCTCAATCAACAAATACCAAACATATTGTATCATCATCATCAGCCTAAATACGTCCACTGCTGGACATGGGCCACCCCAACAGAATACCACTTTTGGTCAGATGTCCATTGGGGGATTTGCCATAATCACCACGCTTGGCAGGCGGATTAGTGATCGCAGTAATGATCTTAATATACACACACAGGAGAACGCTTCTGCCCGTCCTTGGTGCAAGCCATTAGTGGCCTTGACGATACGCACGGGAAGATTGGGGGTGGCCCTATTCTAAACCGGGAACCACACGGCAAATATACAACACATATATTGTATATATGCCTCCAAAAACGACAAAATTGACACTCGTAAATTGGTTCCGCGACACATGCGGCTTGCCCATTGCCACTACACCTTACTAAGCCTTTTAGTAATGACGTCGGTGACATTAAGTTCTTCGTTGTCGTCGTTCAACAACACAGACTAACAATGAGTATAATATGTTCTAATTAATACAGGCTAGTGTATAACAAAACCCTACAGTGATCGACTATCATAAAAATATGGCCTCGCTATTTATATACGAGTTAACCAGAATAGCCGCGACCAACATATACGCCCAGAAACTTCTTCCTGTAAGGCGACATTGACATTTATAGAAGCAGTGCAACGAAGCACATACAGGTACACCAACGTGCGAGAGCGCAGTTACACAAAAGACCGCCCGCACAGAAATCGGTCATTTAATCTGTTTCATCGGTTGCAAAAGTTCATACGTGTGCCATACTCGGGCGCTTAGCGTCCTTGGTAATAATACATTCTGCTAAGCCGCACCGCTTCAAATATCTCTCTACAAGGGGTTATAAGATACCTAAAAGTTAATTACGAGCTTTATTTATGAGCCAGATCGGCTATGCTCGACTGGTTGATAAAGCTGGTGTAATATCGCGGTGTGGACTGAGATTTTCTAGAGGGTACAGAAAGGGTAATTATCAGGCCTAATTACCAACTTGAGTACTTAAATTTATCAAAAATTATCTAAAATCTGTCAACCCTTGTCTGTATTAAATAGTACAAGCTAAAGCTTATAAATAACGTCACTAAGCTTGCATTTTTTAATTGGCAAAAGTGCAGAATATCCCTGAGTGGGCGTGGGCAATGTTAATTAGGAAAATCTGCTTCTAGTACTTTATGTTCCAATGTTGGAACTAAGGTCCATGTAGCTGCATAAAACCATGTATTAATCAATATTAAGCATTATTATCTGCTTGTTTGGGGACTATCGCCAGTGGCTTTAGACTATTGTCTATTCTGTGATCTAAGGTCAATTATGAACATCGTCGGTTACCATACCGTAATGGCGGGCGCAGCGGTAAGCGTGCGTGCATTTGTGTATGTACCTACCATAAACACCATTGACCCGCTACGGGCAGTGGCTCATATTAACTCGCGTAATTAGCGTTACAGCACAAATAATACCACCGCCTGACCTTGATCTGGTTTTAAACGCAGAATGCGTTTATACTGCTCACCTGTCTCTGCTTAGAGCTTAGAAAAAAAATCGTCCAAGAGCACATTCGATCGAGAAAGGCTACAGGAAACTAGTATATTTACATACGAGTTGTATGCAATACAATCGAATTAATGATAGTTTTAACACAATGAATAATGTAATGTTCGCCAAGTATCAGTAAGGTTTAGATTAACTTGTACATCGTCGCCAAATGGTGCCAAAATTGAAAGGCTATAATTACCTACAAATTCAATCACATGGAATCATTAAAAATTAATAGGTGTACGCAAACCTTCAGCTCTTAATTTAAATAATTTTGTTTTGGAGTTGCAATATTAAATGTTCTTCCAAAAACAAGACCTCATCAAGCATCCGATTCATCAGCAGAACAGATTGCCGTATACGGGTAGGCAATTTGTAGATGGATTCGCTGTTCACGTGAGTAACCACCTATTTTCTCCTACATCAATTTGTCAGAAGCAATATAGGTACATGATATCCGCAGGCATCTGTATGGTAAACAATGTCTGAAACCCATTATATATTTATTTTATTTTATCCTAGTCATATTTCAAGCCCGACAACATGATTGTTTATAAAATGTGAATTGATGGGCTAGTTCTACAGGACAGCGGCCGCATCGCTTTTAAATTTTTGTTTTGGCGAATACTTATTTATTGAGCAAATTACAAAATCATTATATATTGTAGTTAACAAGGTATTTCTACTTTTAATATCATGTTGTACCTACCTACCAGTAAAATTAATATTTATTGCCTGATATACAAACAGACCAGAGGTAAATAAAAATAAAAAGTGAAACATTTTGTTTCATTACTCCACAACTGCACATACTCGTATCTATGCTTTCGTTATACCAGAATTATGTCCGTAACGCACATGTTAGTCAACATAGTACAGGACTTTACCTGCCATTTATATTGTTCTGATATTGTTTGTATTTCAATGACAACTTTAAACTTACATGTATTCGTCGACCCAATTCTTTGATACTATTTAATTTTCGTTCTACATATTTCCTTTATTCTATTAACTTAATGTTGTGTTCTAAGACACCTTATCTTAATAAAAAAAAACTGCCTAATCCACCACTGGATACCCACATCATGTTTGTTACATTATGTGGGTATCCAGTGGTGGATTAGGCAGTTTCTCATTTCAAGGTCATAATTACTTCCTCTAGCATACAATCGTTTGAACTTTATAATTAATTACTGATTTTTCATGCTTTATTTCATGTTGTCTATTTCATTCAGTGGAATTCAATCAAAATCACAATATTTATTATCGTCATTTTAGCCACGTGTTAAATTTGAACTGAGTTTCATCTCCATTAATGTGGAGAACTTCACAGCGACGCTTCATGCCCATTTGATTATTCAAAAATTACTATATTGATTGAGATAAATTTGGAAGATATTATGTAAAATTGCTTGAATATATAAAAGGAAATCATATACTTAGTTTCTCTTTTAAATTCAAGTATCTATATAATAATAGCTGTGCCCGCGTCACCGCACGCGGGGTTACAGAATTATTGGGTATTTTAAATATAGTCGAAAAGGATGTGATATTATATTATATAACATTATTGTATTACATTATTGTATTGTATTATTGTTTGTTAAATATAAAATAAAAGATTATCAAATAATTATTTAGTTTTTTTTTATCGCTAATATATTTTATCAACAAATATTTGATCGCAGGGCAGAGGTCCCAAATATACAAAGAGATATTATACGTGTACACTAACTACATTTCTCGTTTTCTAATGGACGCAAGTACATACAGAGTTTGTTTGTTTGACTGACACGTGGACATGCGACGACTTTGAACCCGCAACCTTCCCCTCAACCGTCCCCTCAACCGTCCCCTCATCCGTCCCCTCAACCGTCCCATCAACCGTCCCATCAACCCTCCCCTCAACCCTCGTCGCTCCAAATGTAGTCCTATCCTAACTCATATATCGCAATCTAAATTCCGCCGAGTATTATAATAATTGTATGTTGTATACTAACGTTAATATAAGTATGGCAGTTTTTGATAACTTAAATTCGCATAACTTTAGTCCACTGATGATTTACAGAAGTGAGGAAACATCCTTATTTGATATAATCAATCAGTAGTAGTATTAAGTTGATAATAAATAACATAATAAGAATTGTATTATAGTAAAGCGCTGGGTACAAATAACTGAGTAAGTTATTACCATGCATGGGCAAGGCTACTCTATATTTCATTCCAGATTCATAGTCCTATGAAAACCAACGCTATTTACGTCTCGGTAACATATACATGAAAGGGTCACCAGCAGCAAAAACAGGTTTGTATTACCATGTAAACTTTGCAGTCCACTTAGGAACACCATCTATTGTGTATTTTGTTTTCGAGACGCAAATGCGTTTGTTTTCATAGGACTATTAATCTGGAATGAAATATACCTGTAAGCATGATGTAACTTGATATTCGATCTTTAGCCACTAGGCAGGGCACGACCCTCATCATTAGTAAGATTTAGTAAGACCGTGCCTCAGTGTCCCACCAACCATCAAGCTCATACATACCCGTCTCCTCGAGGATTGTTCTGACGACAGCCATAGAGCGAGTCAGAGTTCGGGTCGCCTCTGAGGAGTCAGGCCACTCTTCCTTCGCACAACCTCGGTGCTAAGTAACTATATTAGTCCCCGCTTGATTGCGGATAACAGTGTGTGACGCCTTGACTCACATTTATTCGTTATGCCGACGTGTGGTCCAGTTAGGACGCCACTATCTTTCCTGTGTAAAAATGCCAGTCGAGTTTACCGACCGTGGCTATGAACGACCTAATTCGGTGATCTATCGTCACCGTCTCTGTCCCTGCCACACTTGAACCGATCAGCATGCTCAGGGACGATGGCAAGCGATTACCCTGGTGAGTGACGTGAAATGCATGGACACTCTGACGACGTCTCACATTTAGGGCATCCTGTCTAGACCCGGTGCTGCCCCCCAGCTTGCTAAGGGCTTAACGACGGAAGTCCTCCACAGTGACCGCGCTTCACCAGTTTGTAGCTTTCACAGTAGAGATCCTGGGTCCATGGTGGTCGATACCAAGCAACTGATAAAGTACATCGCAGTGCCCCTTGCTATCAAACAAGCACTAGCGTCCAAACCGACGCGGTAAACAATTCAAACTAGGTCATAGATGTAACAAACTGGCGGCGGGCGGCAACGCCATCGGTGCGAGTAGACCTAATAATGCATCGAGGTAAGTTTCTTATGTTCAACAGTGTGTGTACATTGACAGGCTGATGATGATCTTGACGGCTCCTGTTTTGATGGATATTAGCCAAATTAAATCTGAATACAAACTTCTCTGGGAACATCAACAATGCTGTGAAACTTTGTTTTAGGACAGAATTATATATAAGTAGGAAGGCATTTCAAAGTTTATAGATAAAACGCCTAATATCTTAAGTTCGATATTCTAAATACCTTAATATTATTGTTTTAAAATATGTTAAATACATTATGTAAGTATTAAAATCTAAATCTAATAAACTTTCATTTAACATAATATTATGTTAAGGATTTTGTTTCAAACTGCAACTTTTGTATAGAATCACAACCAAAACTCAAACTTTTCAGAGGCTGCAAGTGTATGTATAATCACTGACCTGTTGCGTATTGAAGACCTCGCAGCGAGGGTGAGATTCCTGGGAGGTAGCCGCGGCGCAGGCGCCGGCGCGGGCGGCGAGGTGCGGGGCAGGCGGCCGCCCGCCGCCGCCGCGCCCGCCGCCAGCACCACCAACAAACACCACCTGGACATCACGAGGCACGGGCACGAGACGCGCTCCACAACACAGCGTCACGCTAGCGACTGGCCGACTCGCGGCGTGTTATGCGCTGACAACGTTCACTTTTGTTGTGGCGGTGGCGGCGGCCGCCCCACTCCGATGAAAGTGAGGGCTTTCACTAAAGAGCCCGCGGGCGGCTGTTGTGGCTACCTACCGACAAGCCGTCGGATTGATCGGCTTGTGCCGCTGCGATCCTTCATCTAGATAACATCCTATTCATGTAAACCCGATATATTTTATGAGCACACCTGTGTCGATGTCACAACCACGCGAAATAGCTCTGGCGTCAGGCCTTGCATACCTACCTAGCGGGAACGAAGGAATTGAGATCCTTCATTGCACTGAATTCAACAGCACAATTCGATTATCTATAAAATTAGATGTGTGTTTCTTCATATCATTAATAAAACTATCCATGTAAGCTGTGTTGCGATATTAGGGAAGTTTAAAACATGATTAATGATGGGATAGTAGTTTGGGGAAACTTGGATGAAGTAATTTCTCTAGAGTAATTGTAATTAACTCTTTTCAGCAGCCATGTAAGCCTCAGTTTGCATATCTAAATTAGAAAAACATACTAATAATTTAAAAATCTTGCACAATTTCTTTTTATAAAATTAACTAATTAAATTTACCTATATTTAGGTATTTCTTATTATTCACATTATAACCCTAGTAATGAACAGTGTTTGACTTGAGTGATTAACAAATGTTTCAACATTCTCTACCCCTGCTTACATCATACCCTTATACCGTATACCTTATTCTGAATGCCACCATCACGGATTGCAATTCTGAATAGATATCCAAAATGTAGTTAATAAGTCGAATTTAGTCGGTCCGCCTTTTAAAAGTTATAGGGCTTGTACGGCATGGCCACCTAATATCTCCGGACCACAGTACATGGCGAGCTACTGATTTAGTTTATAGATCACGTGAATTAGTCGAACCTAGACGCATAAAATCACATTTAGTCGGTCCTCCGCTTAAAAGTTACTTTGTTTTTCTTAGTTTATTCGTTTTACTCTCTTTTATTTTTTCTATCTTGTGATCCGTGACGTTTATTTTCCAAGTGTTTTGAAGTATTATGTAAATAAATAAAATAAAAATAATACCGGCAGTGGCAAATATATTACCGCATTGCTGACCTGGGGCCTACACCGTAAGCATCGAACTAAAAAAAACATTTTGTACTCTGTGACGGATCTTATGACTTTTATGACATTTTGATAACTGTTTCGTATGACCCGTTAGAGTACAAAATTGCTATTATCTATTTTAGTTCCAAGGATATTATCCGAAATGCTTACCGAGTAGGCGTCGGTCCCGTGATATGTTTTTACCTTCAAGGATAACATGCATTTCTTTATAAATCCGTATTCGAGGTAAACATTTTAAGTATATACATGTTTATATAGAACTTTAAGTTTAATTCAAGTAAAAATAAAGAAATAAGGTGAACACTTCGTTGACCTATTCATTGGACTAGCGCCAAAAGTCGTGGGGTCATCTCCCATAATAACGCATAGATTTATATAGCCTGAAGCGACCAACGAACAGACTAATGACAAGAGTTATTTATTAAAGAGCCCTTTGTTCCAGTAACGTTGTAAGAAACAGGGCATTAAAAATCCACGACCCTCTGGCAGTGTATCTCGAAAGCAAAACACAACAACGGATGCAATTTCCCACCAAGCGGAACCGCCCTAAAGTTCTACCAATCTTGTTTTGTTGCAAGGGTGCTATCCAAATATTTTTTGTTACAATTTGGAGACAAAAGAAATGTTCTTTTCCTAAACACAACCTACCAAACACCTACCTTAATTTCTGTTAATGTTACTCTATAATATTGCAGTGTGTAGTTAATCCTATGAGTTATCCTGATACATCATTGCGTATCCGTATTGGACATTCGGAGGGTGAGCCGCTTGATCCTTCTAGCAATCATTTAAAACAATCTGACATTCAAATAATATCAATTTAACAAACATCTAGTAAAAATTAGTAATTTATTACAATAATATCTAATAGGAATGAGATACATTTTCGGAGTTTCACAGAAGATTTAACACCCAATTGCATTCATTAGAATGGAACATACTTTAAGTAACTAGTTCATCTTAGGGCAGGTGGTCTTCCTCATGTATTTTTTGCCCGAGGGGAGAGGCACGACGGTCACCCCCTGCGGAAACACTTGACTGATCTGGTCCGCGGGCACTGTTGGCAGCACCATACAATCGTCTCCCATCTGCAAATATTCACAAATTATAGAGATATAAAAATTACAATGAAAAAAAATCATAAATTATGTAAAAATGAAAATCTTTGAAATAATTAAAACAATCTAGCTAGAGTCTATTACCCAGACATCTTAAACCAGTTTTAAAGAAAAATCTCATCTAGAAACATTACCATATTCCATAGATCTTACAAACTTAACTTTAGCGGGAGAGCCAGAGGTAAAGCTAGACAAATAAGTAAATACAAAGTCAAGCGTGATCTCATGTAATAATAATATAGGGGTTAAAGTACGAAATTGCCGTTTTATAGTAATAGATACTTTGAATTGACATAAAACCTTCATGGTGTGAGATATTCGAGTAAAACTTTTTTCACATGATACCTATGAGGCTCTTGTTTTCAAAATGTGCAAATCCGATTTTCGACTTTCAATTGTTTTTTATTCAGCTTAGACAGGAAAGATGGATACTTCGAAAATCCGAATAATCTTTGAATACAAAGTTCCGACGCGGAACTAGCGCGGCTGAAACGGCTCGAAATATCAATGCTGCGTTTGGAGAGGAGACTGCTAATGAACGAACCGTGCGTTTTTGGTTTAAACGATTTCGTTATGGAAACTTCGACTTGAAGAGCGAACCACGTGGAAGACCGCCCACACAGGTGTATAACGCTGAATTGAAGGAGATAGTGGAAGCAGATCCGAGTCAAACTAGCCAAGAATTAGCGGCATGGTTTAACGTTACCTTATCAACAATATTGACTCATTTGCATCAAATCAATAAGAAAAAAAATGGGTGCGCTCATGATTTGACTGATCTGCAGAAAGAAACGCGTGTTGAAACTTGCGTTGCCTTGTACAAAATGCTTTGACACAGTTTGTCGAATCTAGATGCCCAGAGTTCTATCGCAAAGGCATTTATAAATGAACTTCCGATTAGATGGCAACAATGTATAGATTTTTGATTAAATATATATGTTACATTTAGAAAAAAACTAGTTTCTATTTTTTAGTACAAATCGGCTAATAATAATAAAATAATTAATAATAAAAAATAAGATATTTACATGTTGCCTTAGCCTATAACTCACACTGTACTCTATTATATTTGTGGTAATAATACGTTACAGAATAGTAACCACGTATGTGTATAGTGGACTAGTTTGAGACTAAACGATAAATACTTAAGTTCATTCTTTTTAGTTTACAAGTGTATTCTCTTTTAGCTCCGGTGTGATAAGACATATTCTGTGTATTAAATTACATTTGCCGCGATCACCAATTCGCCTAGCAAATAGGGACATATACATTGCTCTGAAATAGCCAGATCCAGCAATGGACTTACTAAAGGTTGGGGATTTGATGATGGTGAAATACTAATACCAACCTTCCAGTCAACGGGTGTAGCAACCTTGGCTTTATCAGTCAGTTGCAAGGAGTCTAAGACACGTAAAACTTCACTGAAAACAATGCGCCAATGTTATTACTTAAGATAATAATCATAGATTGATAATACTTATCTAAAATGAAATTATGAATAATAGAACAAACTATCTCTTTGTCGACTGACTTTATATTCAGTGAATTCTTAAAGAATAGGCACCTACATATCCAATGATTATGACAAAAATTGAATTTATTTGAGGGAAGTATTATCCTATTTTGAGTTTGCCATCATTGTAAATGAAATTACACTACAACAAAAGCTTTTTACACCAAAACTAGGATATTTTTATACTACTTATTATAATTGGACTTCCAGCAGTGGACATTGACAAGCAAATGAGGATGATGAAAGTTAGGTTACTTACTCAAAGTTTCTTCCAGTGGTGGCAGGGTACAGAAATGAGAGGCGAAATTTCTTGAAATTATCTATGATGAAGACAGCACGGGCGGTCAGTGGTATCCCTGCAGTGTCCACCTCGTCCTTGTCCACCATGCCAAGCTTCATGGCAATAGATCTATCCTTATCCTCAATTATGGGATACGGAAATTTCTCATCTTCATTAAAACCTGTAAATACATTATTTGTTCCCAAGTTTTTTGCTGTTGTTCCAGTTAGCATATTTTACTTCTGGCATAAATTGCGTAGCACTATCAACGGTATCCCTAGGACAGTGAGATAAGACTATGAAGTCCCCAAGCCAAGTTTATTAAAATTCAAATTCAAATAGTTTATTATAAATTACCAGATTATAGTTTACTCGTATTACAGTCACATGTAAATTATTATAATTTTACACTTATTTTGTATTAATTGTATTTTTTCCTATATTGGTCTTTATGGATGTAAAAGGCCCATTAAAGAATATTATTTATCACTAGCTGTGCCCGCGGCTCCACTCGCGTGGACTACAGAATCCGCTCCCGTTCCTACTTCCGCTCCCGGTCTGGTTCCGGGTCCAAATCCAGCTCGAGGTCCAGCTCCAGGTCCAGATCCAGATCCAACTCCAGATCCAGATCCTGCTCCCACTCCCGCATCTACCCCCCTTAACTCTGCTCTCAACCCTTCCCTCAACCCTATCCTTAACCCTCCCCTCAATGTGGATATAAGTTTTTGAAAACTATAAAATCCCATAACTTTTGATTCGAGTTAGCCGATTACGATGAAATGCCCGCTCCCGCTACCGCTCACGAATTCAGTACAGTATTTACACCCTACACTTCTTTGTTGTATATGAATGCAGTGTATGCGAGTTTTCGAAAACTATACATTCGCATAAGTTTTGATTGACTGCACCAATTGCAATGACATAAAGCTTATATGTTACAACGAATTAAGCACTATATTTCTGTGAAAAGTCCATCTACATCGGTTCAGTCGTTTTTATGTGATGCGTGCACAAACAAACAAAGACAAACAAAACAAGACAAACAGACAAAATTTTCAAATCCCTAGACCCCAATTTTTTTTTTGCGAATATCTTCAATGTACAGACACGCCAAGTTTAATTTTAAATTTATTAGATTAATAACAAGTCTGTCCTACTCTCACACTAGGATTATTATTAATATTATGGAAAATTAACAAATGTATCACACAAACCAATTGCATCAAATTGTTATATATCTTTTGTATTCAACTGTAGGTATATCTGACTATGATAAAATACCTTTAGATTACAATGAAAACTGAGAGCTTATTGTAATAGAATGGTGAGTGAGTAGTATTTCTAAATTAGAATTATCCTAAAATGATTCTAAGTGTATTAATAAATAGGTACCTATATTTTCTAATATTTATTTCACCTTTAATTTAAAAAATTTGATAGAAGTTAGTGTTTATATAAAAAAAAATTAAAGGTAAAAATATCAGTTCAATGAATTACAAAACTTTAATTTGTTTTTGCAAGTAATAATTTACAAACATTTATAGTTAATTTCATAAATATAATATGATCAGAATCAAAACCAAATGCGAATAAAAATTTCCTTCAAGTACAAGTTTGCAATTTAAAAAAAGTGCAAATGTCATACACCAAATAAAATTCTATTTCATACCTGATGCCTGCCTTTACAATAGGCTTACCCAAAACAAACATTCTGTAACAAAAGTCTGTAGCACCTGCATAGCTCTGGATATCCTTGCACCACTCTTTGTGAGACATCACTGTATCACAGGACAAACCGATGACCTTTACATTACGTTTGGCAAATTCAGGCATCAGGGTGATTACTCGGGCTAACTCAGTCGTGCACACTGGTGTGAAGTCAGATGGGTGAGAGAACAGGATGCCCCATCTGAAATGAACATTTATATAAAGATTAAATAAAGATTGAAAATACTTTTCTTAGTTTAGTCTCAAACTGTTAATATTTTTATTGACTGCCATGTTGGTTTAGTGCTTTGGGCATTGGACTTATAGATATTTCCATTGTTGGGGACAGACAACTTGGTACATTTGTAAAAGTAGGCCCTGGACTGGGTGTTATTGTGAACTGTCCATGTCTAATTTCAATATTACGGTATTAAATCCTGGTCTCGGTTTGAATGTGTATAGAAATATTTATTAATTTAATTCTACGGTCAGAGTGTACAAAAGGGGGCACTTGAAATTGAAGACTAGAAGACAATTGAAATTGAAGTTGACGTTGAAATTAGTGGTAAAGGCAGTCGACAAATAAAATGATTGAATTTATTGGCATGCCTTTGAAGACGTCTACTTTCAGCAGTGGTTATGATGATGATGAGTTCAGCTTTACCTACGTAGAATGTATGATGCAATAAGATGAAGCATACAATAAAACTTTCATGTAAAAAAAAACATGCATGCTTATATGTAAACTTACGAATCTTGAAGCCAATCATGAATATTTATTTCTCCTTCAGTAGAGTTTGCGGTAAAATTAGGAAAAATATCACCCAACAGCACCATTTTGTAGGTTAGAATCACAATCAAGTAGGATTATATGTATCTTTGCTGAAACTGAAAGTATTTAATGCAACAATATTCTTCTTTATTATTACACTGAAATTCTATGCAAACAATTCCGAATTTAAATATAATATCTTTTGTTTTCTTTTCAAGAAAGTTAATGTTCCCGCCGGTAATTTTAAACCCGCCTTACACGACACTATTTCTCAGCCTGAATTGTCGATTTAGACCGATAAGACCGCTCTTTTTTACCAATTCAAGCGCACGCTACAACGATGACGCTACACGGGGTAATTTAATTGCCGATCCGATCGTCGATTTCCAAATTGGCAATCAGATTGTATTGTGTGTGCAAACCGGGACGTCGTCAGTTCCTAAATCTGGGCCCGATCACCCGAGGTAAAGTCGGAGCCAATATAGGGCGACCAATTAATTATAATGCCTTGGAAAAATTGCTCATGTCTTTTGACTCCAAATACCTCAGAACCCTCATATGAGACAGTTCAAGTCTACTAATGTATCTACTACTCTTTTTTGTATGTAAACACTTTATTGTATCAAAATTTACAACCAAGCCTTCCGGACTATCGTTAGTTTATGGGACACCCTGTATTTAATTCTGTCATTTGTTATTTTGTTTAAAAATGTGTAAATTTGTGATTGACCTCACTAGTGTTAAGCAATTATCTTATATACATTTTTATACGCTGAAAGATTTCCTTAAATACAAACTAGCTGTGCCGCCGCAGTTCCGCTCACGTGGACGACAGAATTATTGTTTCTTTTTCCTAAAGTTAAAATTTACTTAGTGTTCCCCTTCCCTCTTTCCTCCTGCTCCCGTACATCATCACCCTCCTCCCCCATCCATATCCCCACTCCAACTGCTACTGCGGCCACCACCGTAGTTCTAACTCATCACAATCTGAATTCCGACGAGCATTATATTTCTTTAATATTTTAGAATATTGTAGTACATTCTGGAAAAATCTGGAATATTCTAAAAAGTTCTCAATATTATCACTCACAAAAGCACTTAACGGCAGTCAGCATAATCTCGAGTTTATATGAGCCGTTCAATGTTTTAGAAAGGGATAGAAGTAGCCCATCACACAATTTTACCACCCACATCCACCCATTTCCACCCACCATAACCAAACTCCCTTACTTGCAAGTGAGGGAAGTAAGGGGCTGCAAACATGAGTGGGTGGCAGTGGGTGGTTATGGAAAAAAAGGCTAGACATACAGGAAAGTGTGTATAACACTTTCCTTTTATAACAGGAGTGACTTTAAAACCTAGCCAAATTTTAGGCGTCAGTAGGTAAAAATGATCTTTTTAATATAAAAAAAATCAGTCTTAACTTGACAAGATAAATATGACTATTACTACTTTTTATGTTTATTAAAATTAACCTATACGCACAGTGCGTATAGATTAATTAAGTAGGTAACCACTAAGGGTCAACGACCCGAGGCCCAGCTGGCCGCTTGTTCACAAGAAGCAGGTTACGCGCGCGCATGCTTCTTGTCAACAAGGTAGGTAACTACTATGGTTCAACTACGAATTTAGGAGAATTAATTTTAATCACATAAAAACATATTTAAAAATGTTTTAGTTTAATAAAATTTAATTTCAGACATTTTGTTTAAGCTCATTTCAAAAGGTTTACGTTTTAATTTTAGTTAAATTAGAAATAAATAACAATAAAAATAAAAAATAAAATGCGTGAGTTCCGATTCTAATTTTCCTTCATTCTTTAACCTGATTTATGACAGGCAAGAAATACCTAGCTAGGTATTACGCATCCTCAAGGATAACTATAGGTCTTAGGTATCCCTTACAAGGTATCTGTAAATCGAATGATAGTGTTTTAAGTAAATAAACATACTCTTACGTAACTCGGAGATGTTCGAATTGTGAACCACCATAAGCAACACACATTTTTAATCGCATGCGCAAATGAGGCGGGCGCTGGACTGTTCTCGAATGAAGCGGCGCGGGGTCTAGGTCGCGGCGGCAGCGCGCCGCTCGCCATACCGCCGCCGCCCGCCAAGCCGCTCCACGAAATGGTGCGGAAAGAGACAGAGGGAGTGAGTATGGCGGGTACGGGGGTACGGGCGGCGGAAGCGGCGAAGGCAGTGGCCGCATCGCACGTGTCGGGTGGCATATTACAAAGCAGTGCGGCTTGTTTGACGTGTATCGCAGAGAATAGACCTTTGTAGTATGCACAATTTAAATTAAAATAAAGGGATTTTAGGGTAATTTTTAAGGTATATTTTATTTATTGAAGCATGTTCAGTAACAGCAATATATTATTACTTCCTCCAAGTTTGGCCACGTTTTAGAGCCACACCTTGTATATGTAATAGATAGATTAATAAATAAACTACTTTAAAATATTATTTATGAGCAAGGCTAGTGAGGTGTGTCGGGATAGCGCAAAGTGGAGATCCATCGTCTCTGCCTTCCTCTCTGGGACCAAGACGTGAGCATTATGTATGTATGTAAATGCCTACTATTTCATTAAACCATTTCTTTTCTTGATTATCTATTGCTCTATATAATACAATATGCGTTGAAATACAAATTATTTGATATTTTACAGGGTTGGCACCATTTTCACTACGTCCATTCGTCACAACACAGTCGGCAGTCTGGCGCAACTCTCATTTATAAAACAGATGTATGATACATGAGCAAAAATTAATGGCGGCTCTTAAAAGATGGCGGCTTTATCTGTCATGCTTTAACATAGATCCTTCTCACTAGCACCCAATTTCAAGACGCCATGTTTGTTGGTTTGTTATTGCTGTAATCTTTGACTTGGTGTGTTTTTATGATTTGAAGACATTATATTTTATATTTTAAACGAAAATTCTCGCCTATAATTGTAGTGTATGATATTTGAAATACTTAAACATGTATTACAAAACGTGCGAAATATATGGATTGAAGACACGCCAGGTGGGCCATCAAAACGCATATTTATGGCTAAATTTCCATTGAATGAAATTAGGTAAGTTCAAAATATGAATCTGTGTAACTACTAAACGTTTGTAGGCATAATTTTCGTAATTCGGCCTAAAAATAATAAATAAACTTTGTTTTGTAGACACTAGAGCTGTACCATTTTAATAACAACTGTCGATATAAAATATTTTTATGTACGATTTAGGTCAGTGTGTTCAAAATAATATGATATGATTAAGACTTGTTACAGACTTGTAACATAAATTTTGTTAGGTTTCTTCAAAAATACTTCCATAGAAAATCAAATTTGGAAAAGTTTTAACTATATAGGTATTACTGTTTTGCAGATGTAAAAAATGGGTAAAGGTAACCTGTACAGAAGACTTGGAGTGGAAGGGGTGGGAAAACCAGCTGACTATTCCAACTGTCAACCTTACTGCACGTGGTTCACCCTGTTCACCTAGCCTGTTATTACTATTATGAACTAGTTACGTCTAGGCTGAACTAGTTTATCTGCGCAAAGAAAATGACATAATAAATTAATATATAAAAAATAATGTTGTTTTATTGGTAGTTTGTGATGTAATTTAGAACTTTATGTAACTGGGGGAAGACAATTTTTTAAGGATTATCGATATCGATGTACTCTGTAACAGTATATTATGCACATCTCTTTTACGTTGGTCATGTTGGCTAAATTGTCATGAGGTACCATGTCATTATTTCTATGATGTTGATATCGACTTTACGCTCATGTTTCATACGATTGTGTTTTCAGCTTTTTTATATGGGAGTCTCTTAAAGCTTACATCCTCTTTGACAGTCGGCTACATTGAAATCGAAAGTGAAATCGGCGTAGTGTAGACGCGAGACCCAATCTATCGCCCGGGAAATCGGCAATCGGATCGGCAATCAATTTGACCCATGGTGTAGCGCGCGCTATAGTGTGGTGGCGAGACACAGTCTATCGACCTGAAATCACTATCGGCAATAAAACTGCCCCGTGTAGAGCGGCCTGTAGTCTCAGATTTAGCCTCCATACAATATAATACAATCTAATTGGTGATTTGGAAATCGGCGATCAATAAAACTGTCTCGTGTAAGCCTAAGACCGACCGGCTCTTCATGTGTACCGATTTGCCTCCACACACGATACAATCTGATTGACAATTTTGAAATCGGCGATCGAATCGGCCTAGAATTTGCACCGTGTAGGGCGCATCTTGAAAAAGGTAGCAGTGGGTAGACTCAGAAAAACGAATGGTTATATTCGTTTTTTGAAAGGGGTAGAAGAATTTCTACTAAAATAAAATCTTCATGCCGGACAACGATGTCTATGTACTACTAGACGGAGCGTTCTAAACAATCGCTCTGTTCCACGCAAGTAGCCACATCTCTTTCACATTCACTTTGTAACTTGTGCAGTTACATTATTTAACCGTAGCGTCAATATTTAGTAACAATTAAATGTTCTGCATAGTAACTGCACAAATTTCATTGTGAATGTGAAAGAGTTGTGGCTACTTGCGTGGAACAGTACAGTATTCATATGTTAAATTACATTTAGCGACCGAATTTAGATTACATTTGTCTTACAAAGCAATATAACATAACGGAATTTTGCACGAGTTTTCTCAAATCGTTTCTATTTATAAGTTACTCTATACTCAAATCTTAGCTTGCGTCATATTGGTAGAGCCAGTCTCTGATTTGAAATCTGACTATGCAGAAAATGTCTTGAAAATATACTATTTTGTACTCGTAAATAAGAATTTCTACTTCAGCCGTTTTAGTTATATTAGTGTATATTGGTGGCTGTGGCAAAATGACGTCACTACAGCAGGCCACGCCATATCTCGGAAACTACAAAAGATATCAAAATTCTGTAATAGTACAAAATATGTACTTGAATTTCTGCTCCACATATTCAAAATTCAGATCTCAAAACCTTACTATTTTCGAGATATTCGGTTTTGTTTGTGGCTCTGCCAAAGACGTCACTACAGCAGACCACGCCATATCTCGGTAACTACAAAACATATATCAAAATTCTGTAATAGAACAAAAAATTTACTCGAATTTGTGCTCCACATATCCAAAATTCAGATCTCAGTCTTACCGTTTAGAGATATTCGGTTTGTTTGTGGCTCTGTGAAAATGACGTCACTACAGCAGATCCACGGCTATATCTCGATAACTACAAAAGATATCAGAATACTGTAAATACAAAAATTTTACCTGAATTAGTGCTCCACATATCCATAAATCAGAATATGTGCTTCTACCGTTTAAAAGATAAAGACGATTGTTTTTATTTTATACTATAGGTACAGTTGACAAAAAAGAACACGACTGAATTACGATTCCTATTTATTGTTACTTTGATGAGTTAATTAAATCAATTTAATAAATTACTATAGACTTCTGATTATTGCTGTGATTTATTGTTGTCAAATATGTGGATGAAAAAATAGAAAAAAACCGCGTTGACACGGGTATATGGAATAATATGTAACTAGCGAAGCGCCCCGGTTTTGCACGAGTACATTTGGATTCAAAATGTACAGGAGAATGCCCAAAATTGTATAGAAGTTGGGCTAACCTTGCGTCTGAACCAAATTGTCGCCAAAAGACATGAAATATACTAAGGATTATTATAAAAAGAAAATCGTTTAACTATCTGATGGGAAATTTGAAAAATCTTACTCAGAAGTCTTCATCGGCGCACCGTTTTTACAGCACTGACTGTGGGTATATGACTACGATTAACCGCTCCAGATTTAGATGTCACAGTGAGGTTCTATCGACGAATAGACGAAATTACATTGTTTTCGACCTACATTAGATTCGTTAAAATAGATTTTTCACCCAAATACATAATGTAAACAAACCGAGATAAAAATAGTCATCGGACATGACGTCACAGTACGAAACCATAGCATATCGATAGTGAGGTTTACTACACCGATTTATCAAACATATTATGTAATAATATTTTCATAAACATTTATTAAGAACGTATGTATCACTTTAAGTCAGTAAATAAAAAACATTACGGGTGGATTATCGTGCTAGTGACGGAAAGGCAGTATCAAATATTTTTGACTTACATTTTATACATCGATTTTTATTCTGCTTTCACTACTCTAGTTGAAAAGATGACGGTCAGCCGGCGGAAATCAAATTAACGATATATATTATTTTTAAATGACTTTAAAAAAAATAACTGATTCATAATTCAGACCAATATTTTTAAGACGCGGTTAGGGTGTAAAAAAGGGGGCGCTGAATTTTTTTTTTCAAATGTCTCAACAATTTTCACGCCAATCAGAGATTTTTTTCTATAGCGCCCCCTTTTGTACACTCCAACCGAAGATGCATCTTTATGCCGGTTTTGGGTATTCTCCTAGTGAAGAAAAACCGAAGACCATATTCTGTTTATAATACGTACACATTATTTCTGGAGTATGAATATCTTGTATAATGCGAAACCACTATGTGTTGTAACTGTATTATTTCACTAACTGCTAGAATTTCGACATTAAACTACATAAACTACATAACTTCGTAATATTCGAATACTGAAAATCGGGAGAATATTGCATGCCCTAGATATGACTGATGTTTTGAAGTAGGATTCTATATGTCTCTATTTCGATGAATAGTGCTTTCAATTGGCGTTAAGCGTGATTGGAGTCGAAATTCTAGTAGTTATCGAAATAGTAAAATAATAAAGACATACTGTTATATATACAACCGCATTATTCTTCGCAACTAGCTTAACATTTGAATAAAGTGTAACTGAATTGATTTTTTTTTATTAAATATAACCTGATAGTACGATAAATTGATTACAATATTACCTACCCAGTTCGTTTTCTAAAAACTAGGTGTGAAGAATAATGCAAAACCATTACTTTATATTTCGATAATTACTGATATTTCGACCTTAAAGTTTATAAACTTGATGATAAATACGGGTATTGATTAGAGTAAAAAAAAATTACCCCTTAGGGGGAAAAATACCACACATGTTGTGACACTTTATGGTTTATTTTATATTTTTAGTTACATGCTGTTTAACATTAGGCCACATATTAGCAATATCAGTTTGCATTTTTAGGATATCTTCATTAGTTACAAAATAATCAGCTGGTGAAACTTTTCTGTTTCACTCTGTATACAATATTTCAAAAAATTACGTTTTGAATATAAATATACTCGTGCAAAACCGGGGCGCTTCGTTAGTTACTTACGTATAATTCTATATAGGTACCCGTGTCAACTTGTTTTTTCTCATAACCTGTTTTTTTATCTAAATACTTAATAACAATAAATCACAGCAATAATCAGAAGTCTATAGTAAGTCAACTGCTCTTCCAGACGAGTAGTTCTTAGGATGAACGTAGACAAGTCAAAAGTCATGTCCAACTCACACGTCCACCTATGACCGGTGATCGTCGAAAATGTCAATATTGAAGTTGTTCAGGAGTACGTCTATCTAGGACAGATAATACAATTGGGTAGGAACAATTTCGATAGAGAAGCTGACAGAAGAATCCAGTTGGGTTGGGCAGCATTTGGAAAACTGCCTCAAGTCTTCACGTCGCCCATTCCACAATGTTTAAAGACAAAAAGTCTTTAATCAGTGCGTCCTGCCTGTCATGACCTACGGTGCAGAAATGTGGACACTGACGGTGGGCCTGATCCACAGGTTCCAAGAGGCTCATCGAGCTATGGAGAGGGTTATGCTCGGGGTTTCTTTGAAAGAAAATGATTCGGAACGAGGAGATCCGACGAAGAACGAAAGTCACAGATGTAGCCGAAAGGATTAGCAAGCTGAAGTGGCAGTGGGTAGGCCACATATGCCGCAGAACCGTCGGCCTTTAGGGCAGACGAGTTCTGAAGTGGAGACCGCGGATCGGCACTCGCAGAGTGGGATCCTTGCCGCCAGGAGGACCGACGACCTGAAGAAGGTGGCGGCTGGATGCGGAGGGCAAAGGACCGGGTGTAGTGGCGTTCATTAGGGAAGGCCTAAGTCCAGCAGTGGACTTCCAGGGGCTGACATGATGATGATGATGAACCATATCAACGTAACAATAAAAAGGAATCGTAATTCAATCGTGTTCTTTTTTGTCAACTGTACCTATAGTATAAAATAAAAACAATCGTCTATATCTTTTAAACAGTAGAAGCACATATTCTGATTTATGGATATGTGGAGCACTAATTCAGGTACAATTTTTGTATTTACAGTATTCTGATATCTTTTGTAGTTATCGAGATATAGCCGTGGATCTGCTGTAGTGACGTCTTTTGGCAGAGCCACAAACAAACCCGAATATCTCGAAAATAGTAAGGTTTTGAGATCTGAATTTTGAATATGTGGAGCAGCAATTCAAGTACATATTTTGTACTATTACAGAATTTTGATATCTTTTGTAGTTTCCGAGATATGGCGTGGCCTGCTGTAGTGACGTCATTTTGCCACAGCCACCAATATACACTAATATAACTAAAACGGCTGAAGTACAAATTCTAATTTTCGAGTACCTACAAAATAGTACATTTACAGGACATATTTTCTGCAGTCAGATTTCAAACCAGAGACTGGTTCTGCCAAAATGACGCTAGCCAAATCTTAATTAAAATGATTTCTTTGTGATATCAAGAAAAATATTTTCCTTATAATAAAAGCAACGCTGAAAAGTTGTAGGTACTTCAGATCGGAATCTTACAAAACAACAAAAAATTTGTGTGTAGGTATAGGTATAAAAAAGGATTAGTAATTTATTACGGTCTTATTATAAGTAAACTACATTGTACAATGAAATTTTATTTGTTAAATCGATAACATTATTTCATTGTAATAAAACATCGCCATCTTCTGCAGTGAACAACGTGTGCAGCCTCCTTGCGAACTCGAGTCCAATTCGGCGCGCTCTGACACCTGGGACCGCCGCGCGAGCCACTCTAATATCTGCTATTTCATTGACACTATTAGAATTCTGGAGTTTCTGTAACAAACACAGATAAAGTTTAAGTATTCCATTTAATTTAGGCATGAATGTAGTTCTCCCTGCCAAGGTACTAAAGCATCGGTCAATGTGTACAAGAGGTTGTGAATGTGTTGCTCGATTTATAAACTGTGTAGTTCGTAGCGACAGCCTGCATATTATCGGGGTACTTCCCCCTCCCCCTCGTGTAAAATGACAGGATAAGCATTTCGCATACGCGGAGTGGAACACATTCTGCCAGTCTTAGAAATGCGCATCAGTGAGCTCGCTTTGTTGGTCATTATTGCAGCAAAATCACTTGTGCGAGCTTCTGCGAACAACCCTGACGCGCTGCGGTATCGGGGCAGCACTAATAGGGCCCTGAAAATGTTAATATATTGTACGCGCAGTGCGCTGTAGGCACGCTTGGTGTATGTGGTCCACAGACTGCCCGCGTAGAAAACCTGCCAGTAAGCTTTAAAAAGAGTTATTTTGACTGCTATAGAACAGCGAGCAAATCTGCGAACCAGCATATTACCAGCACCGACAGCGCCCTGCGCTCTCTCTCGACGTCTAGGTCATCATTCAAGGTTTCAGTTAAATAATGACCTAGCTATTTAAATTGGGTAACCCTGCGAAGGGCAGCGCCATTCATTGTAATGGGAGGTACCCTGCTAGGGCCCTTTCCACCCGCCTTAAACACCATGTACTCGCTTTTTTTACATTATATACAAGGCCATGTTTAATTGCGTACCTGTTCACATACCCGTAACAATTTGCGGAGGGCACTGACCGAAGGAGCTAACAGAACCATATCATCTGCGTAACTTATATTATTTACACACGTATTATTTACATAGCATCCGACATACATACTGCTCAGCTCCGTGATCAAGTCGTTTACATACAGACTGAAGAGATTTGGCGACGTCAATCCCCCCTGCCTGACACCACACTCCAACATGTATGCGTTTGACTGTTTACCAGCCCATTTGACATTGTTCATTTGATTGTTGTACCAGTACTCAAGAACTGCCAGCATTTCCCGTGGTATCTCCGTGTCTCTTAACTTAGACCATAGAATGTCATAGGACACCATATCGAAGGCCTTAGATAAGTCCAGAAAGCAGGCATAGACCGGAGTCCGCCTGTCTGTATAGTACTGAACGGTATGCTTGAGAGCCAATATAGCACTTTCAGTAGACAGTCCAGACCGAAAGCCAAACTGGGCGTCGTGCAGGTGTATGTGTTTTCTTAAATGCCCATCAAGCAGACCGTCCAGCACCTTTGCAATGATTGTTGCCAACGATATGGGCCTATAGTTACACTTATCTGTAATATCACCGGTTTTCCTCTTTAGGACCGGCACAATAATCGTTTTCATGAGGTCTGTCTCATCTCTCCGGTAACTATAATAACACAGCTGCAGATAAATAAATAAATGTACCTTGTATAGAGCTCTTGGAGTTTTGTACTGCGCACAAAGAGCTCTGGAAATCTCAAGGCTGGACATGGGCAGTGTGGCGACCATTTGTTGCCACAATTGATCTATTCCGTTTCCTGAAACAAGAGTTAACATAACTTTAGTCAAAAATCGACTCAACCAATTTTATAATTAAAATGAGTTTTTTAACATCAATAAGTTTCAAAATACTAAATGAAGAAAGTTTTAAAACCTTTGTTAGTTTGGATTTCACCCAATTCTTAGTGAAAATTTAAGATCTTAATTCTTAAGATCTTAATTTAAGCTTCATTAAATTGAACTCAAAAACAAATGCTAGCGCTTCTATAGATCCTAATTCCGAGATCAATTTAATTCAGATTGGTATGGTTAAGTTTACAAAAACAAAGTTATTTAACTGTCGAAAAAAACTGGGCTTTGTTATATTATTATGCTTTAAGATAAAATAAGTCAAAGTAGGAAAAAATACACGAAGGAGTTACTCTTGTTTCCAATATGATTTCAGTAAATTTTGAAGCGAAAGATGAGATGATTGTCCAACCACCATCTAAAACAAACGACACAAACAAATACATTCACCATCACAAAGAGGGGGAAAAGGTTTATTAGGACATTTAAGGGCAAGATATATACATACATAAGTACAATATGTTATTGTTCTAATAGTCCGTACCCATAGCACATAGGCATCCTCAAATGTTTGTGACACATTGCCTTTCTCGTAGTGCATAAAGGAGTAAGTGTCAAGTTGTCAACTCACCATCTTTGTCAACAGTAACACACTTCTTGTTGTCGCCCTTCATGTAAAACTCTGCTTGATCGTCGCACGCGCGCTTTGCTTTCCTGTGTAAACGACACCATCGTCTTCATTACAATAGCAGAATACCAACCCTCAACGTTTGCATATTTGCATTCCTATTGACAACCAACCAAAACAAACACCTAAACGAATTCCTTTTATTTCCACGGAGATGGAGGGTTAATTAGTAAAATATATATTTTGTGATATAGGTAGGTATTTTGTAGACTATACGATTACACATTACAAGTACAAAGAAATATATCTAGTTGATTCCTGTAACTATCTTCAGTAGCTTGATCGTTAAGACTCGAGCGCCTGAGGTCAAGGGTTAGATTCCCACTAGGGAAAGACAACTTTGTTAAAGTTGATACCGGTCTTAATGTTATATTTATGTATTAGATGTGCCCGCGGCTCCGCTCGCGTGAACTACAGAATACGCTCCCATTCCCACTCCCGCTTCCGCTCCCACTTGCGCTCCCGCTACCGCTCCCGCTCCCGCTCCCACTCCCCTTTTCCCACGCCCACTCCCACTCAAATTCCCACTCGCAGCTCCAAATGTAATCCAAACTCATCGCAATCTGAATAGTACGGAAATACTATTATTGCATACTAACCTTACCTACTAATGTATTTGAAAACTAAAAATGTCTATAACTTTTGATTGAGTTCGCCGATTGCGATGAAATAAATGTTACGTTACGTTAAGCCCCATGTTTTTGTGAAAAGTCCATCAAAATCCGTTCAGTAGTTTTTAAGTGATGCGTGCACAAATTCAAAGACAAACAGACAAAAATTCCAAAAATAATTGAAATGTGTTCTATTACTTATCCTTAGACCCCTAAATATTTTTTTTGCAAATATCTTCTATGTACAGACACGCCATGTTAACGATTTTATTTATTAGATATTTGTGATTTGTGTTCCGTCCTATCCTTGTCTAATTTCTGTTGTAGAGGACAAAACCCTAGTTTACGATTGGACAAGTGTATGTATATTTGAAATAATTATTTATATACAAAATATGTTATATACTAGCTGTGCCCACCGCGATTTGATACGTGCAGTCCACTCAAATATGTACTGATGACTTTTTATAAAATCTTGGACATGCTCAAAACAAAGTACCTAAACAAAAACAATAAAAGCATGAGGCAGCTACAACCACAGATGTGTAAGGAAATACCTCCCTTCCTCCCTCATCTCCCTCCCTCCCTGCTTCTCTCCATCCATCCCCCTCCCTCACATTTCACTCCACCTCCCATTCCTGTACCCTCCTCTCCTGACACTCCCCTACCCCCTCACTTACCTCCTGTGTTTTCTTTAAACTCCTTAGGAATTGGGTCAGTAATTTATACGTTATTTTTTTTACTCCTATTTATTCGCGGTTTTGGATTTATGTGATTTTTTGTGTGTGTTGCATGCACGAACTGTTAGAAATGCTCTATGACCTATCCCTTCATCCCCCAAATAAGTGTCTTGTAAATATTTTCGCAAAGCTTACATTTTTATTTATCAGATCAATACGATAATGAGGCTTATTGGAAAAACTTATTATTATTATCATGTCCAATGAAAGGCTGAACTACTAAAAACAAAGCGTACATACTTGTAAGTCGCTTCAGCTATTGCCTTCGTGAATTGCACTATGAGCAGAGCCAATTCGTTGGGTCTGTTTACTACCACAGTATCACAGTCTGCACTCACTAGTAGATCTGAAAATAAATATTAAGGTAACTAAAAATTACGTATTTTTTTTCATAAAGGGAAACAAAGAGTCAAAAACAAATCGCATGATTTTTTTAACGGAAAGGCCTAACGCTTTGTGTTCCTAATGATTTATTTATTGTACCAATTGCCAAAATACGTAATTGTAAGAGTGGTAACCTGATAATACATTTATTTATATTTGATATTTTTCAGCTGCACAAATAGTAATTCTATCAATGAACAAAAAGAGTTTCAGGTCATTGTAGTAAGAAAAGTTTAAACCCAGTGTTATGGTCCAGGTCCAGTTCCAGGTCCAGGTTCAGGTCCAGGTCCAGGTCCAGGTCCCGGTCCAGGTTGAGGTCCCGGGCCAGGTCCAGGTCCAATTCCAGGTCCAGGTCCAGGTCCAGGTCCAGGCCCTTCCACGCCCACCTCTACTCCCGCGCCCGCTATAGCTCCAAATGTAGTCCTTATCTCTTTCAGCGATTTCTTACAGGTAACCTTTTCAAAGTTCATCACAATCAGTTCAGTAATTTTTACGTGATGCGTGCACAAACTAACATACAAAAATTCCAAAAATGATCAAAATGTATTCTGTTACTTAATATCTTCAATGTACAGACACGCGAAATTTACGTTTATATGTATTAGATTTTTTACCTTTTTTATTGCCGTGTGGTTTCCGGTAGATTAGAATAGGACCACTCCATCTTTTCCCGTGGATGTCATACAAGGCGACTAAGGGAATACATTATAAAACATCAATCATGCCTCCCCAACCCGTCTAGCCAGCGCGGGGAGTGTAGGCCAAATCCTCTGTCTGTCTCCGGCAGATGGGAGTAGGGTTGTTGCGAATATCAGCATCAGCATCCGCGGATAATCAGCATTCTTTTTAATATCAGCATCAGCGTCAGCATCAGCAACAATCGATGCTGATTTTTTATGCTGACATTCAAGTCGTAACGTGTTCGTTGAAGGCGGGACCTAGCGCAAGTTACGTGGAATTTAAACCAACCATAGACAGTTATACAAAAAAGCTGTCACTTGTTCATTTGGCGGATCTATAAGTAATAGAACACGTTTCGATCATTTTTGGAATTTTTTACTGTTTGTCAGTTTGTCCGTTTATTTCTTTGTTTGTGCATGCATCACTTAAATAATACTGTAACGATGTCGATGGACTTTTCAGAGAAACATTGTCCTTCATTCGGTGTAAACATATAGGCTTTATTTCTTGCAATCGGTCCAGTTAATCAAAAGATATGCGAATTTATAGTTTTCGAAAACTCGTACTCGTAACACTGCATTAGTATACAACAAAGAAGTGTAGGGTGTAAATACTCGACGGAATTCGTGAGCAGAAGCGGGAGCTTTATGCTCGGTTTTATCTTAATCGGCTAACTCAATCAAAAGTAAAGTGAATTTATAGTTTTCAAAAACTCACATACATTAATTACATTGGTATACAACAAATTAATACTCGGCGGAATTTATATTGCGATGGATTAGTAAGGAGGACTACATTTGGAGCGACGAGCGTAAGAGGTTTGAGGAGAGGGTTGAGAGCAGAGTTGAGGGTAGAGGGTAGAAGTGAGAGTGGGAGCGGGAGCTAGACCTGGTTCTGGACCTGGACCTGGAGCGGGAGGGGCAGGGAGAAAAGGCAGCGGAAGGGGAAAAGGAAGGGAATTAACACATAATAATTTTCAACTTTATTTAATTCTGTAGTCAACGCGAGCGCCGCCGCGGGCACACCTAGTATATATAATAATATTCATATTTGCTAATAAATTTATAGTAGGATATGTTTTATTTAAGTAATTTATTAATATCAGCATCAGCATCCGCTGATATAGTAAAAACCTGCATCAGCAACAACCCTGGATGGGAGAGGGTTGTGCTCCTGCAGTGAAGACAAAAATAACCTGATGATATGATGATGAACCTTTTTTTTTAGTCCTTATAAGGCATATAGATTAACATTCTCACTCTCCGTCGGTAAATCTAAACCTGATATCATCTTTGACGAATGGTATAACTTCAGCGTGTGGCCGGCTATACCAGGGAATATAAAATATTAATTTGACGAAAAAGTGTAAAAAGGCAGCATTATAAAGTTTTTAGTTCATTTAAAGTAATCGCAGAAGACCGTAAGATCTTCCATCAATCATTATTCATTACCAATTCAAGGTAAAAATCGTTATTTAAAATAAGATACAGGATATCACATAATGAACGTTAAGAATATAATGTCATGACAATGACAGAACAGTACTTGGTGTCAGTCTGTTAGTGAGACAAAAAAAACCTAAAGTGTCATCATCTGCGGGGAATAGAAGCGGAAAGAAACTAGAAACTTTACCTGTCTTAGCCATTTCTAATTCAATTTCAGTCATCAATTTTCTACTTTTGTTTTGTGTGCTTAGTGTTGACAATGATGGCCTGAAAAAAGAAATCAGTGACAGCAGCTATAGAAAGACATCACCTTTCTGAAGAGGAGAGATACAAAACTACAGCATGCCTTCAAAAGATTGGAACACAAAACTAGATTATCGCGCTTTAATCATACTACGCTTAATAAACGCAGCGACAAAGGGGATCTAATTGATTCAAGTTTTTGATCAATCACTACAGCAATGGCCAAAGCCACCAGGCTGCCCAAAAGATTTACCTATTATATTACCTATAGAACCTACCTATTAAAAATTTAAATTACCTAATTTAAGTGAATTAAATAAAATGTAATCTAATGAAGCTGTATACATCGGAAATAAAAACTATTTTTATTTACTCTATAGATGGACCTGAAAAATTCCTTAGCGCCGAACACGACGAAGGTAAGTGTGCAGTCTGCCATCTCCTTCACGCGCTTCACATGGCAGGCCAGTGATAGCTTGGCTACGTGTGTGGCCACGTCTTCCACGAAGCACACGTACAGCGCGCGGCCGCACATCTCTTTAGGGGGAGTTAGCTGTACCTGGAAATAGTCAAGATTTATCTTGTCATGTTTTAGGGGGCCAGGGATACCAGGCAACCAATTAAAGTCGGCGACCAACAAAACAAGTGTTAAGGACACAGCATTAAGCATGGGTTGGGGCTGCTTGAAGGAAAGAGAGGTGGAGCACATTCTGCCCCTGTGCTCCTTTACAGACAATGTAAGAATATTGGATCCAGATCTCATGGAAAACAGTGGATTCAGAAACCCTACTTTTTAATTTCAAGGTCCAAGATGCTTGAAATAAAAAAGTGGAGTTTCTGAATCAACTAGATATGTCCCACAATTTTAAACTGGGTTTCTTTGAAAGATTCACAATTGAGAATCCAAACAAAAAGTTTTGACCTATCAAAGACATTTTTGACAGCACAACAACCAGCTTTGTCAGCTCCTCTAAATAGAGAGGTAGTAGTTGTGGTTACTTATATATGTCTTTACAAACTACAGTGGTGCAAAAATTGCAGCCATGAGTTTGAACAACTATCTTCCCACCTGTCCAGACACATCCTCTAACTCACGTGGCACAGTGCGTGACCACTGCACGAGCCCCGGGTAAGGCAGGCTCGGCGTGGAAATCAGGCGCACGCCGACAGCTGCCGTCTCGCGCGCCACGTCCGCGCAGTACCAGGTATCCAGCAGCAAAGGGTGCATCTCTATGTTCATGTACTGTGAATTGAATATTATAAACAGAACAGATGGTTAGTCACTGCCACCTAACAGAAAATTGTTATGTTCTAGTTTGAAGGATTAGAGAGTCAGCAACAGTCTAAATGCTGCAGGTCTATGTGTGACAGTGCATGATTACCATTAAGGTGGGGGTGTATGCCCATTTGTCAATTCAGTTTAAAAAGTTCGAAATACTTGTACACTTTAATGATAAAAGGCTTTTTTTTTCAGTTAAGTTTTAAATAAATGCTCTATTAGATTTCTGTCAATATCGAATCAGTCATGGGAATGACAAAAAAGATTAGTCAGTAACAAGCCTTGAGCACCAAATGTAATAATGGACAAGACCAAATAAAATGATCCTGATCACCAATATGTTATTAACAAGTGCAACTTATATTATTACTAGCTTTGCCCGTGGCTCCGCTTGCATGGACTACATAATTAAATAAAGTTTAAACTTATTAAGCCTTAATTCCCTTCCCCATTCCTACTTCCCCCTCCCTCCTCAGCTCCGACTCCTGCAAATATTTTTAAATTACAGACACGCGAAGGTTCTGTCATCAATAGTTTCCGCAGTGCATGTGATGGAATTTTATGGCTAATTTTTTTACACCTTGGGTTACATTATTGAAGTTTTAGTAGGGATCCCTAATTATTAAAATAATAAATATAGCCTATGTTACTCAGGGATAACATAGCATTCGAATGGTGAAAGAATTTTTGAAATCGGACAGTCGTTTTTTAGTGTATTAATTACAAACATACAAATCCTTCCTCTTTATAATATTAGTGTAAATTATAATTCTATTATGTTAGTACGGATAAAATATCATATACTTAAGGGCTAGAAAGTAGGGGCAGTTAAATAATATATGGTCAGTCTTTGTCAAGATTACACTAACAGATGGAGCTGTCCCGGATCCCAGTGAACGGGAGTGCACACATGAGCTGACATATGGTAGAAGTGACCAGTTTGCTGGCCTCTCGGCAGCTGAAGAACCAGAGCATGTTGTACTTTACAGGATGTCAGCATAATGTTGCCATTTATGAGATCATGTACCTTAACACCAACAACACCCCGGACAAATTTCACGCCATAAAGTGCATTTCATACATAGTGCCATTTTTGTACACCAAGACTGGAATTCCAACAATAAAACATTTTAAAATTCTGGGATATTGGTCATATCGATTTATGTATGATCAATCAATACCTGACTGGAAAGAGACGGTACTACCTACAAAAATTTAATTTCTTTTACCTTTACAATAAATATAGGTATTTGTTTAGACTTACCTTCATGCATTCTCCAGGTTTGTATACCTTATCCATTTCGCTTAAACTATGATCAGATAACCTAATATCTATAATTTCTATTGATCAACAAAATTCTTGTAAATTAATTATTATTATTATTATGCCTGTCTAGGGATCCGCAAAAAGCATCGATACCTGAGTAGTATCGATACTTTCGTTACGATACTAAGTATTTTCGTACTCGATACTTTTGTTACGATACTTTACTAGGTATCGATACTTCGTCACATACTCGATACTTTTTGGTGTTTACTGTCTGTTTGATCTACTTTGTTTTGAGAATCGCTTCGCGCCAGAGATGAGAAAACGCCAGCGCTAGCTCCGTACTCATCTGTTAATGCGGCAAACCGCATCGTATACGCACAGAGTGTCATCTATCTCATTACCCTTCTCTCTCTTGCTTTGCTGATGCATAACGACCATCTCGGTCGGGATAGATAGATTTAGGGGAAATCCCTATTTTATTAAAACATGATGTCGTTGCATTACATTGCAAGACAAATTACTTTTTATGTCTAATTACAGTGATAATCACGGGTTTTAAAATAATCATATGTCCATTAAGTCAATGTTTATTGTAATAAATAGAGACGGATTATTATTATTGGTATTATTAATTTTGAGTCACGATTTCTAAGGTGCTGAAAAAAGTACTCGATACTGAGTAGTATCGATACTTTTGATTCGATACTATCGTCGGTATCGATACTTTTGATACGATACTGGTATCGAGTACAGTATCGATACTTTTAATTTTTTTCGTATCCCTATGCCTGTCTACACAAACAACACTGGCTAGCATAGCATCCAGCCAAAGAGAATATAACATCCCAGCATCAAAAAACTAAAGCTGCAAACACATTCTCGGACGCTTCGTTCATTGCACGATTGTTCGATATCCGGTCGACCAGATTTTACTCGGACGTCCGAGCGCTCAACGTCCCGTCCGCGACTAACGTCCGATTGTGTGCACAGTGTTATAGTTATATTCTCTTTGAGTGTAGTGTGTAATGTAATATACATCCAGATACAGTTAATTTCATGCTTATTTAAATTCTTTTTGGCGAAATCGCGCGTTTTCAAATTGATATTGTAAATCCAGAATCGTCTTTTTCTTCTAAAAATCTAAGGTACTAAAGCAAAAATTGATAGCAATACTTAGATTTTGCGTACGGCGCATACGGTTAAAATAAGGCATTAGTAAATGCAGCGCTATTATAACATAACAAGCGATAACAAGCTTTAAGTTGAACACATATTTGTCAGCACCGTACGCGCAGCACACCCTGCGCCATACGCGCCACCTTTGTTTAATTCTTTTTGATGTTATTCTAAGGAAACCGCACACTTTACTCGCACTGTACGCGCAGTATTTCGAAAAATCCGGTCGGTAGGTATACGAATATTTAATAAAGCATTAGCAATAACGACGTCAGCAATGTACATCTGTACCTACAGATACACATGCTCCTTGATAGCACGAGGGTACGCTAATTTCAACAAATGCTACCTACTAGCATGTGTATACAGCACGTGCTAGTAATGAGCATGCTATTAAATTGCAAGCCGGTTGATTTTCGAACATGCTACCTGTGGTACTGATGTAAGGGGGTGTGTTAGCTAGCAGCATGTGTGATCGTGTTTGAAAAGAGTTATATAGAAAGAGAAATATTAAAAAGAGAAGGTAAAAGTGATGTCTTATATGCTCATATTCGTAAATATTACAAAATTTATAAAAATGTTATAACCGTAGCCAAAAAGAAGCACTATCAAAATAAATATTAAATAAAAACTTCATGGTCAATAATAAAAGAAAATACCGGTAAATTGGAAGATAGAAACAAAGAAAGTATACAGCTTTTAATAAATAAAAGTAAAATAAATAACCCTCATGAAATCGCAAACAATTATAACAGCTATTTTATTAACATTACAGACAACAACCCACATAAGTCAGATAATCCCATGATATGTAGCAAAAGCTTCCTATAAAGTACGAACGGACGTGGAGAAAATTGCGTCAACCTTTTCAAAAACCAAATACTTGCCATTGCAATGCATGTAGCGTGCACCAGATAAATAAGAAAATTATTGGATGAAATAGTATTAAAAGTAGGATTGTTTGCGCTGCAACCTACTATATAAGACTTGAGACTGTAGACTAGAAATAAGTGATGACAGTGTACAAACACCAATGTATATTTCATTCCAGATTAATAGTCCTATGAAAACAAACGCATTTGCGTCTCGAAAACAAAATACACAATAGATGGTGTTCCTAAGTGGACTGCAAAGTTTACATGGTAATACAAACCTGTTTTTGCTGCTGGTGACCCTTTCATGTATATGTTACCGAGACGTAAATAGCGTTGGTTTTCATAGGACTATGAATCTGGAATGAAATATAGAATAAGATAGTGTGAGTGTATAACAAATAGAGTTAAATTGTATAAATAGTTTAAGTATTTTGTAAAATAAACAGATTCCAACATTCATTGTTGAGTCTCACTCCACGCCCGACTAACCTCTCACTGCGGCCAAGACTCCTTTAGCCGTCAGCACCTGATCAGTCTCGTGAGCCTGCTTGACTAGCAGTGAGAAAATCCAACCACCAAACTACCACCCTTAATACCCGTCAACATCAACATCCTTCCAAACATCCGCTTGCTACCTTAGGTCTCATGGTAGCAGGTATCCAGTACATATCTATTTACGTACGAGTATGTTTATTTATTACTAGGTTAGGGACTTAGGGATATAGGACTCTAGGCACAGAATACTAAATAGGACCAGAAGTCTCTCTTTCGAATAAAACGGCGTTTAAGTACCAAAAACATACCTAAACTACGCTTCCCTTTCTATTGTATAACTCTATCTCGTTCAGACGCGGCACGTGTAACGTTAGGGTTGTCATCTTGTGAACCCATAATTTAATCTAAGTATTTATGGGTAGTACACAAGTACCTATTACTCTTTTTAAACAATGACTTTTGAAATATAGTTTTAGACCCGAAAACTATTTGTTTTACAAATTCCCGCATACTTACATAAGTAAGTAAGCAACTTTGGTGTATCTATTTTATTTTTAGTATTGTAGCTGAGAGTTCTGAGGAAATTGAATTCTGAGTTTGTACTGAATGACTGAATGATCGCAAGACGAGGCTTGCGGCTTATATTCTCCGGACAGTGGAAGACGGTGGGGGTAGAACCGATCAGAGTGGAGGACTCATCGAACTTTCATCAAAATCCATCACCTTCTAGAACCTTCCATCACCTTGCATGACCTTCTAGAACATTCTCGACCCTTCCAAATGATGTACCTAAAAAGTTCTAGAACATTCGATACACTTTCATACTTTTCTCGAACTTTCCATACCTTTCCATAGCACACCAAAATGATATTTCTAGAACTTTCTACAATGTTCTAACTTTCCTCAAAGTCCATCACCTTCTAGAACTTTCCATGATCTTCCAGAACATTCTCGACCTTTCCATATGATGTACCTAAAATGTTCTAGAACATTCGAGACACTTTCAGAGAGACACTTTTTTCTCGAACCTTCCTGATATTTCTAGAACTTTCTACAATGTTCTACCGTTACTAATATTTTCGAGAATATTCTGTAGGCACATCCATAGTTCGGGGAATCACTATTAATAAATACATAGCTTTCCTAGATTAAAACAGAAAATGCCCTTTTACATGGAATTAATCCGACTTTTTATTAATGTTTTAACAACCGAAAATGATACAATATCGCCTGTAATAATTTCTGTAATGTATCACCACTCGCGCGTGCATCACATCGAGCGGGCGGCAACCGACTGATTTTGTCCGGTCGACCCTGCACCGCGATTTTTGTAAACAAAGTCCGGAGTGAGCCAGGCCTGCTCTAGGTCTCGCCTGGTCAAATATTTGCATGTAGAGGCAGCAGCCACAGCTACCAGCTCCTGTACGTACAAGGATAATTATTAATTTTAAAAATAAGGTAAGTTTCAGTGATCTATCAGATAATTTGCTTAACACTTGTGTAGGCTAATTACAAGATTTCACATTAAAAACATTATAATAGCTGATAGTATATATATAGATAAACACCATAGAAAACAATATAAAAGTAATATATGTTTAGTAGATACGTTTCTCATATTAAAATTTGGTACAAAATATATTATATTACCTAGTTATTTCATTCCATCACTCTAAGATTGACTGGAAGGGACCCCTAAGTGGAGTAAGTTCGCCTTTGCTCACAATATTATTCCTGTTTCTTAGGTATTGTTGTTATTAATTTTGGTACGATAAAGCGTTTACATACAAAAAAAACAATTATAATTACTAGGTATATTAGTAGACATAAGCTGTCTCATGTGAGGGTTCTGATTGAATGTATTATAATTTATCGTCCTAGATTGGCGCCGATTTGCCTTCGTGCCCTAATTTAGTCTCCCATTACCGCCGACGCACAGTGGGACGGATTTCGGATTTGCGGACATAGGACTTTTTTGTTACATATAACTATTTTCTTTATGCGAATTGATAGCTCTAATTACGGCGATCAGATGTTATAAGGGCATTTTTTTTATAAATATTATATTGAACGAGATAAATTGAATATTTAAAAAAAATGTATGGGACGAAATCTAACATGCTCTCTAAGTTCCAAGTCTTGGCAGATCTCAGCTTGATATTTTATAGGGTTAATCTATGGGTGTTTATATATAGAGCCACATACATAGCATTGTCCCGGACTGCCTCGTTTTTCTGATTTATGAAGCTAAATTAAGGTACTTTTTAAATTTTTTCTTAGGGATTATTTCGAGTACTAAACTCAAAATAGTTATAAAAAATGAAATAAAATGACTATTATGAATTATATATTAATTTAATTCATTATCAACCAGATCATTACATCAGGTGATGTCATATAACAAAATTAAAACATGTAAAACAATATATAAAAATTGAGTATTTAATAATGAAACTCTATTGAAGTGACGGGCTGAATAGAACTGTCAGACTGTTGCTATAGTGATTCTGTTATTTTTTCCGTGTGTCTGTCATGTGGTGTCAGTAACAGGGTCTTTACATATTTAAACTAAACGATACTTTGTTTCATTCAATTTACGCAGTTTCCACACTAAAAACCGCGTACTCTATCAGATTATGGTACCCAGATCGTAAGAACAATGGAAAATATAAGTTCTAAGGTGAAAATTGGTCTCCTTGAAGGGAAGACAAATTGGCCGACTTGGAAGTACAAGGTATCTATACTGTTACGAAGTGTACCGAATGCTATAGAGGCAGTAGAAGGAATATTAAAAAGACCAGTACTAATAGAAGGAGCCGCAGGTGACGCAGCTGTCAGTGCGTACAACTTGGAGCACGCCAAGTTTGTTAAGGCTGATAGTAGCGCTCTACTCCTCTTGACCACTAATATGAGTGAGGACACATTGAGAAAAGTCATGAGATTCACAACCGCTCATGAGGTATGGCTAGAATTACATAAGCTCTATGATGGAACAAGCGAAGACAGATCCTACAACTTGTGTATGAGTCTTTTTGGGTACGAGAGAGTTCCAGAAGATGATGTAGCAACACACATGTCTAAATTGAAAAATATATGGAGTGAGCTGAACCAAGAGATGTCTAAACAGAATAAACAGTTATCAGAGCTACTCTTAATTTGTAAAATTTTAGATACTCTCGGCGAAGAATATTTTTCATTTCGTAGTAGCTGGCTTCTCTTACCTAAAACAGACAGAAATGTAGATAATCTTACTAACCACCTATGTGCTTATGAGAGAGCTTTGACGAGTAAGACAGTACTCGATCAGGAAGCTTTGACTGCTAACACGAGTATGAAGAAGCACAACAAAAAGACAAAGGACAAACACCTTAAGTGTAATTATTGTTCAGGTATTGGGCACCGAGTCAGGAATTGTAAAACTTGGATTCAAGACGGTAAACCACCAAAAAACAATAATCCTTCCACTTCTACAAGTCAAGCGGCGAATATCACACTCATGTATATACAAAAGGTACAGACGAATACTGCAGTCTTTTTAGCAGAATTTGATAGAGAGAACTGGTATGTTGACAACAGAGCAACAAGCCACATTACGAATCGTAATGATTTATTCCAAACTTTCGAACCATTTGAAATGAAGTGTACAGTCACGACAGCCAATGGAAGTCCAATTATCGCCAAAGAAAAAGGGTCGATGCTGATCATGTCAAATGTTAAAGGAAAGAAAATGCCGATTAGCCTCCAAGATGTGTGGTATGTTCCATCAATCCAGAAGAATTTGTTCTCTGTCTTAGCTGCTCACGATATGAACGCGCATAGCAAATTTATTTCGAAAGCAGATAGTTGCAGTATGTCGTATAATGGAGAAGTTAAAGTCATTGGCAAACGCTGTCATAAGGGCGCTACATACTCTATATAAAGAATATCCAACCCCAGAAACAGTTAGAAGTTTTTATGACAACGACTACCCAGTTATATCATGAAAGGTTTGGTCACCAGAACAAAAGTCATGTCAGAGCCTTCGTTAAGCGTGAGCTAGGATTAGAGCTTCCTGTGGACCATAACATTTGTGAAGGTTGCATATATGGGAAAACCCATCGATTAAAGTTCGGAACGAGAACTAGAGCCTCTCAACCAGGCGAATTAGTACACAGTGATGTGTGTGGACCATTCCCGTACTCAATATCCAACTACAGATATTTCGTATTATTCAAAGATGACTATTCTGGTTTTCGACATGTTTACTTCATGAAAGCAAAATCAGAAGTTAAAGACAAGTTAAAACAGTTTATTACTGAATCGAATACGACTGGATATTCTGTAAAAACTATTTTGAGTGACAATGGTGGCGAATTTGATAACAAAGAAATTAGAGACATTCTTGCTTTCAATGGAGTCAAGCAGAGATTAACGATGCCTTACACGCCTGAGCAAAAAGGGTGTAGTGAGAGAGAAAATAGAACGTTAGTTGAAACCGCCAGGTCTCTGATGCATAACAACGAACTAGAACATAACAACGAACCACTTTTCCAGGAAATTCTTTGTAAGAGATTTGTTATTTATAGTTTACTACTAACACCACGTCTATTTGCTTTCATATAATATATTTTAAAGACTTCTCACATATATATAGCACTCAAAACAATAACGAGCTGTCAAAATTGTTTAGCACAGGAGTGTGCTGACCTTGAAAAACAGGCACGGGACATGAAACAGAAAACCATATATGTAGTTCTGTCTCGTTTCTATATAAGATGTATGCATATGTTGTTCTTTTTTTGTGTAAATGCGATGAAAGCTATCAATTTGTCTATAGGTTTCTCTATCTACGAGCCAAGCTGACGCATAATTAATTTCTATTTTAATTTCTATTTTATAATTTAATTTTATAGTTTTAATTGATAATTTTACATAGATTGTAGCGCCCTTACAGGGTTCATGTTAGTACCTGTGTATTGTTATCTAACATCTTTTAAACTACATGAAACAATAAATGAATATGAATATATTTTGGATTGTATGCGCCGAATTTTAACGAAAAAAAATTAAATCTTAAAGTTGAACGAATATTCAGCACCGTGCGCGCTACACGCGCCGCCGTACTTGTTTCCTTAGGATTTCATGGCGCTGACATATATGCATTCAGCTCAAAAGGCCTAATCGCTAAATCAAACAGCTTCCTTCCCAATCCGCACCATTAAAAAAAAGGCAGTGGCGCGTCACCGGACCGGACCCAACCCGCTACGTGCAGATTGTGATTTTTAACCTATTTTTAATCAAAGAGAATTACAATTAATTACAAATTGGTTTTTGATTATAATCTAATAAATCTTCACGAGGTGAGCAATACCCAAAGTTAATCTGCTTGTAACCGTATATTTGTTCATATTTTTCGTTCCGTTTCCGACTTCACACAAAATGGACGTCGAGTTTTGTGTGACGTGATTATGTAAAAAATGAATAAATATCGACTTAATCGTTAATTTATAAATTGGGCGTATCAACTCAATAACATATATGGGGTATGTGGTTACATGATGATAGGCATTATTTGTGCATTACTAAAAACTAGAATTTTAGTAGTGGATGTGCCACTCGGCAGAAATAGGCATGGTTGGCAGTGAGTCCGCTCAAACCACATTTACAATGCTCAAACCACATCTACAAATTCTTTACAACACACGAATGTGGTATTTGTGTACCTAACATTATTCTTAATAACAATGCCAGTCTACACTAAAGTGCTATAGGACTTGTTTTATGCTTCCACATTCTTTTATTTACGTGGAGGGACAAAGCCCTTTTAAAACTTTGTACAGTGAGCAACATATTATCATTTGTTAATTGGTATGCGGCGTGCAGCAACGTACAACGTGGAAACATCGTTAGTATATATTTGTTTTTCATATTGTTAAATATTGTAAATCAGTAAATAGCTTTTGCTGCACAATGGTAATGTTGTATTTGATATAATCTATCAATTCTAATTAAATAAACTGGTTACTAGGTTAAAACTCAGACCACTGTAAAACATAGCTCTTATGTTTACCATTGGATTGTGTGCTTCATTTGTCAAATGTGAACAGCTAGACAGTTAACATGTTATCTTGTGGCACAGCGAACACAGTGCACTATTATTTATTGAATTGTAATATAAATTATGACTCAGCAAAGGAAAATTTATTTGAAATAAAGCACATGTATCTAAATAATAATATGTATATAATAATAAGTAATAATATATACAATCTTACTCCCAGTTATCAGTCCCTCACTGTGGTACCAATTGAGTTATGTAAACGATCCTGGCTAAAGCCTTTAACACTTATTTTGTGGTTACTCTGTCAACAGCTAGTTATAAAGGCGCTTACTTTGATAAATGTATTTAATTTTTCTTGGTGCTAAAATGTACTCAAAATGTATTACTAATAAATAAAAGTTTTTTTTTTCAAAATATCAAAAGGATGTTTTCAGTTTGCAGCTGTAATTAGTATTTAAACAAATTAAATGTGAGAAACATTCTGTGTTACCATGTGCATAGCTTTGCGACTGTATAACCACAGAATATATTTAAAAGTATGTGTACACCTTTCATTTCTCCACTCTCTTAAGGCCTGCACAGATGAGAGACTTTTGTTGGTAGAGGACAATCAGTTTTTGTATGCAGATTGTTAGTCCCTTGTGTGTGTTTATGTGTTGCCGTTGTAAGCTATCTATTTTGATGGACAAAAAGTACCCCCAAGGACTGTCCCTTGTCTATGCAGGCCTTCACTAACAAAAATGGCTGCTATGTGAATTGTCAGTTACTGATTTGACATTATTTTCATCTTTTTTTTTGTAAAAATGCTCACATTGGAATCAAATAAATGGCAAAGCGAAGAACTCCTAGTAATGTGTATAACTGTAATATATATCATTCTTAGTGAACTTACATTCATTTTATCATTTTGTTACAGGTGACTACACTCTATTTAGGTTTGCTATGTTCAGTGACTCAGCTGAGAACTTCGAACAAACTGTATAGAAGTGATTAGAACCCCTAAATATCTGTTGGGAAGTTAGAGAAATCGAGCCAAGATGCAGACAATCAAGTGTGTTGTTGTGGGGGATGGTGCTGTTGGTAAAACATGTCTGCTCATCAGTTATACAACCAACAAGTTCCCATCTGAGTATGTTCCTACTGTGTTCGACAACTACGCAGTGACAGTCATGATTGGAGGGGAGCCATACACTCTGGGTCTCTTTGATACTGCTGGACAGGAGGATTATGATAGACTGAGGCCATTGAGTTATCCCCAGACGGATGTTTTCCTTGTTTGCTTCAGTGTGGTTAGTCCCAGTTCCTTTGAGAATGTTAAGGAAAAAGTAAGTTTAATAATATTGTAATAAACATATTTGTGGTTATTTCCAGTGTGATTTTAATAATGAAGTAAATATTTTTTAGTGGGTACCAGAAATAACACACCACCAGCAAAAGACTCCATTTTTATTGGTGGGAACACAAATAGACTTGCGAGATGATCCTGTAACACTTGAGAAGCTGGCAAAGATCAAACAGAAACCTGTATCACTTGAGCAAGGAGAGAAACTGGCAAAGGAACTAAAGGCTGTCAAATATGTTGAATGCTCAGCTCTTACACAGGTATACACAATAGCTCAAATTTATAATGTTCATTGCTTTTTCTTGTTATTCACAAATAGAGATAGTCATCAAATTTAAAATTGATATTTTTTAAATGGAAATGTGAAGTACTTGTTGAATAGAGATGATAATGATGACTGGTCAATATTTTCATGCCAATGTTGGATTGATTACAGAAAGGGCTAAAGAATGTGTTCGATGAGGCCATACTTGCTGCACTGGAGCCTCCGGAGCCTGTCAAGAGAAGGAAATGCGTGCTATTGTAATCCGCGCGTGTGCGCCCCCCATTCCCCGTGCATGTGCCCCCACTCCGCTGCGACGCCCTGGCTCCGCGCGGGAATGCATAACATACAGCTTACAGTCGCAATCTGACGCTTCAATTCAATGATCAATATTTTCCTTGAATTCAAGCAAAATGTATTCAAACTAAAAGCAAGGTTACGGTGATCGCTATTTTATTCTTTTTACAGACCGTTTTTTTACTTATATCATCAGGTCATCTCTATACCTAGTCAAAGTCACAGTGCAATAGAAAATTAACCGAATCAATTTGTCATTGTCATAAATGTACATATTCCAATAATCCATTTCTAAAACCCTAATATAAATATTTTTTTAAGAGAATGATGAATAACTACCAAACCTTTTTGTCTTCATTTTATTTTCATTGGATGCTTTTAACAAACAATTGCTTTAATATAATATGATTTCAATGTCATTGTGTAAACTGAAAATTGAATTGAAACGTAGGAGATAATACTGTAATGTTCCACTTATATTATGCCATATAATTAAAAATAATGAATATTACAGATACAATGGCTCTGTTTTATCTTAAATTTGATCAAATTGGGTCTTTACAGTTTTTCATATGTTTTGAGTATAACTAAAGACGATTTTATACGATGTAATTTTTGTCTTTTATATAAATTATTTTTAAAATGATTAAGTCATTTCTTAGTCATTTGTACCTATTATGCATTATATTTATTAATAATGTGACCATCCTAAAATGGTTACTGCTATTTGTAATTCCGTATTAACCTTCATATTATAAATTGTTAAGTTACTTACTAACTATGGATTCCCTATGCGATGCGGTGTTAAAAAACTAGAATTATTTTCATATCAATGGCTGGAATCGATAAAGCGACTTCATGCACAATATTTGCTATGAAATATGTTAAATCATTATAGTAATGATTATAACGTCTGTCTCATTCGACAGCCGTCCATGTGTATATTTGATATTAGCGTGTTCTTATTTTTAAATAATGTTTTAGTAACTTTTATCTAATAAAATAACCTACTGAACACCAATTTAGTATTGTTAACTACGATAATTAATTTTTATACTGATGAATTTAAAAGTATATTTTAACTGTAAAATAAATGGGTAGGCGCATTTCAGTGGCTCATTTTACAGTTTTGGCATGCAATTGATAGTAAAGCGGAATATGAGCCTATTGCAAAATTTTTGCTTATACCATATAAAGCCTTAAACTTATGTCTTTCAGTGTACATTATTTAAATATATGAGAATCAGTTTATACAACTTGGCTTTTTTAACATTACAATTGAGTTTGAATTTAATACTGTTCATTCCTAGCAATGTTTTATTGTTATGTTTGTGCATATCAGATTTTTAAGGGTAAAGATAATATGGTTAGATACAATATTCCATGTACAGTCGAAAAATAAAAGGCAAAAATGTCTGATGACACCGGCCTGATTAAATCACGGATATCTTATATTGCTTAAGTTAATCTAATTATGTTCAAGTTGGTTCATGTTTTTATTCTTAGTGTTGTGCAATCTAATTGAGTACTAAATTTACACCACCGTAAATGTGCTACTATGTGCTTCATGAAGCAATCAGATTTAAATATGATACAAATGTTCCTTATGACGTCTGACTCCAAAGCCAGTAAAGCCATAATCGAATGTTAGAGGTGTACCTCTAGCTATTCAGGTTTTTGATGCCGTTTTTAGATTTTTTTGTGATTATTAGTCATACTAAGGAAGGAAATGTCGAGGGCTTTTAAACTCTTAATCCACCAAAACTACGGGCCTGGTAAAAAGTAATTAACATTTTCGATCTCGATTGTATTCCGTAAGTTGCCAACCACAGCTAATCATATAAAATGCACGACTATGATATGGTATTATTAAGGCAGCGTCACATTTGGCGTTATCTACGCCATTAAAGTCGGGTCTATCTTTTCATACGATGTCACAATTTTACTATAATGCAATGTACGTTGACGAATGTGGTTTAGTGTTTCTTATTAAAACATCTAGATTTTACTCGAAAACTGTCGACAGAAGTCTTAATAAGATAACTTTGCGATATATATCGTGTTCGAAACCTCACAATAATCTGTAATATGAGTATTGTCAGCAGCGGACAATTATTAGCACACTATAGATATGTAAATAATTGTACACAATCTATGCAAACAATAGTATTTGAACTCCGAAATAGTCATGAATAAGTAAGCACTATCAAACTATGGTGCACACATATTAACATCGATTCCATAGATACTATTAGTTGCCTACAGTATGTGCGCTTCAGGGTGCCAATGAACATCTGCTGCTTACTGTACCTCAAAAAATATATCCCTGCAGCGCCTTTTACACGCTGATAGATTAAATAAAATAAAATAAATAAATATGTCAGACATTCACAGATTATCAACTTGGTTGCGTTAGTTGACCTTCTACCATGTTGTGTGTCCCTCCCTCGTCGCTCCTCAAATTATGGTAACCAAATTTTGTGAGGCTAATTTTTTTTATAAAACTATTTTTAATTCAGAATGGACACTTCATTATTCTTTTGAAATAGCGTTTAGTCGACCAAGTAGTGTGCACGTATCTATAAACAAGGGTTCGTTTTATTGTGTAACAAGCAATGGTAATTTTACTTCTTTTTATAACACATAAGTGAAATAACGAATAAATTATAAGCAGTCATAATACAGATGTCAGTGAAAATGCATCATAATGAACTAGCCGATTTTTTTAAATCAAATTATTGTCTTGAAGTGTCCATGGGAAGAATGAGACACCTTTTATGAGGTTTTTGACTTAACACCACTATCTTGTTCGAGGTAAAGCTTGCATCTATCGCCAGAAATAATAATGTTCATAATCCCGTCAAATAACATTCAAATTTTGGAGCAAAATATTAATTAATACTCCTGATCAAAGTCCGCGCCAAAAAAGGTAAAAATGATCACAGTCATAGTTTTGTTGCTAAAATATAAAACAGCATATCGTCAAGAGTTAATGGTCGTAAGTTAAAGAAAACAACAGCAACTGAATAAACGGTCTATTTTAACGCCAGTTTTTTTTAACTAATTATTCTGTTTTTCATTTTGAACCCACTCTAATTAAATTGTCATACGACTGATTGCATTTACCAAATAAATACGAAGTGTTATTTGCAAGTAGACTTACTGCCTTTTAACATTAGCATTAGGTTGTGATTTGTGGGATTTTGCCTGGATAAAACCATTTTGATTTGAATGATATTGTTAATTCAAAACAGCAATTTTTTCACATACGATCTATTACCTTAACTCCGAAAATATATGTTTTTTTAATGTTATAATGACACAAAGCAAATGTTATTATTAATTAATATACAAGTATAAAGAAATAGTTCCGTTAGCCCATCATAATCAGCCAAAATACGTCCACTGTCCCACACTATGCCTTTCGTTTATTGGAAGATTTGATTTGCCATAATCACCACATTTGGCTGGCAGACTTAATAACGTTTTTTTTCAAACAAAACAGTTTGGTTCAAGAAACGCTTAGAATTACTACGATAGTCTTCCAAAATTAAATTGATATAGACTTTGATCGATTTAAGACTTCTACAAAACTGATCATATCGTTTATAAATCATAATTGAGAATAATAAGAGTATTTTTTAGTATTAAACCTAAATTAGGAAGCTCATGTAAAAAAATATTTCAAATATGTCAACACTAATTTTGAATAAAACAGTTTACGCATATGTTATTTCAACAAAAAAAAATTTAATCTTCAAATAAAATAAACCGTTTTACTTAAAATTTACCAAAAGTGACTGACCGTTCTTCCTGTGGACTGCAATTGTTAGGGACAGTGCGGATTTGGCAGAGAGCAGCCGGATTTAACGTTGATTATTATTAATCATCGTATTTAAATGTGTTACAATTAAATTCAAAAGCTGGGACGCGAGCATTCGTCGCTATCTGCTGGAGACAATTCACTCCTACGTGTAATTTTAACTTTATAGTAACAGTTTTAAAGACTAATATTAATTTTTGTCGAAAATCCGCCGTGATCTTTTCCGCTAGGTAGCTCTTAATAGAACAATGTTAAATTTATGTAATAAATACTTTTAAGATCTCCTTTGCTCTTCTCCATTTAGTGACTGCAGTTGTACGCAACAAATATAACATGTATTTTCATAGAAATACACAAACCGTACTTAGACTGTGGTACAACTTGCGCTAAGACATGTGGCAAGTTAACAGACTTTAAATTTGCCATAATATTGTATTGAATTGTTTTTTTTTAACTAACTTGTACCAACTTTCTTACCTTTTAATAAAAGTACAGTAATACTAATAATTAATGAGATGAAAGGATGCATTTTCACTTAGACACTGTGTTATATTTAATATTTGTTGCATTGCGTTTATATAAAACTATTTCCTTTTAAAATATGTAACGTTTAATATTTTATTTGTGTCAGTAAGTAGTATTAAAATAGGTGTATATTGAATTATTAATAAAAAAATATATAAGAGAAAAGTTACAACTGTCTTAATTAACACGGTTGAGGCTGCCTCGTTAAACCCACTTTAAAACAATTGCCAACCCGCGCAGACAACCATCTCGGCTCGACCCAGCCATTTTGAAAACGTGCACCCATGATACAAATGAGTGTCATTTTTTTCGTTTGTACATATTTGTCTTATTTAACTGGTAAAGGCCGACTAGGGCGAAGCCATGTCAATACTTATCCAAAACAAAACAAAATTGAGATGTTCTCTTATTCAACTGACCCATCGACGTGTATTTAATTCAGGACATAAATCTTTGTACCTACTTGTACATACGTAGTATTATTATTAAATATGGTGTAACTACTTGGACTGCATTTATTAAATTTACTCGAATTCAATTGGTCATACTGAGCAGTAGAACTAATTGGACGGCCTTTATTATATTTATTCACTAGCTGTGCCCGCGGCTTCGCTCGCGTGAACTACAGAATCCGCTCACGTTCCCACTTCCGCTCCCTTTCTCTTCTCACTTCCACTCCCATTCAGACTCAATATCCCAATCCCAGTAGTCACTAATGTCATCGTAATCTGAATGCCGAGCATATCATACTTTGTTGGTTTGTGTATGTATAGGTACTTACTGATGTGCACCTTGCCCCTGGCCTCACCTCCTTCCCCACTACTCACCCGCCACTTTACTCATTACTTTCCCCTACACTGCCGTGAACACCACCTATTTCCAAAATGTGGTTCTCACACATTGCACACATTCCAGGTCCAAGGCCAGGTCCGGGTCCAGCTCCAGACCGCTCCCACTCCCGCATCTCCCCCCTTAACTCTACTCTCAACCCTTCCCTCAACCCTCTCCTCAACCCTCCTCTCAATATTATCCTTAACCCTCCCCTCAACCCTTCCCTCTACCCTCCCCTCAGACCACTGTCTCTCTTACCGTCGTCGCTCCAAACTAATCCATCGCAATCCAAATTCCGCCAAGCATTACTTTGTTGCATACTTCATCGTGGTACCAATGTAATGTATGTGAGTTTTTGAAAAATATAAATTCGCATAACTTTTGATTGAGTTAGCCGATTATGATGAAATACCCGCTCCCGCTACCGCTCACGTTAACGTTCTATCGTTAAATATTACTTCACTTGTTCTATTGTTAAATATTACTTCACAAATAGAACAAATGTAAAATATTTTTCCTAGATGTTCTATTGGTAGAACAAATAGTAGAACAGATGGTAACGACCCGAGCATTTACACCCTACACTTCTTTGTTGTATGCTAATGCAGAGTATGCGAGTTTTCGAAAACTCCACCAACGGGAATTGCAATTTTGAATAGATTGAACAAATGTCGTTAATTAGTCGAATTTAGTCGCAAAAGACTAGATTTAGTTGGTCGCCCGTTTAAAAGTTAAGGGGTATGTTGGTGGCATGCCAGACTAAGGCTTATTAGTGCATGGCCACCTAATACCACCAGAACCACAGTACATAGCGAGCTACTGATTTAGTCGATTGGTCAGGTGAATTAGTCGAACCTAATTTGTTCTGGTGGTATTAGGTGGCCATGCCGTAATAAGCCTTACTAGTATGTATCGCTTAAAACAAATTTCATCCATTGATATGATTGCTAAGGATAATCCTTTCGGATTAGTTATCTTGCTTATCTGACGTGCGTGATAAGCATTTTATACGGCTTTTCATTTATTGCATAGTATTTACGCCTCCTGTAAATAAATATTCATTGAATAAAACTAAGCCTTGCATATCTGTCTGTACATCGAAAATATTTGATAAAAATAATATGAGGAGGGGGGAAGACGGAAAGAGGACGGAATTCCTAATTGCAAATTAGTGTTTGATTTCTAATTGATATTACAGCAAAAAGCGGTTTCTTTACGAAAATAACCTTATTTTATTCAGAGACTAGATTATACCAATAAACTAAGCCTATTGATACGCGTAAAATTACACTACGACTAGGAAAAAAGTTTATAACACAACTTGTTAAACAATTGTTAATATTACCGCGCGGAAAAAGTCGCGGGCAACAGCTAGACTACTAAAGACGATTAAGAGTATAGTGGTATTTATTCATCAAAAAATAATACCAAAACACTCCGCTCTCATTAGCTACGTGAGGTACCTATAAAAGCTGTTCATCATGGTTATCACCATGAACCGTGTCTCCCCAAAACTTTAATTTTCCCAGATAATGAAAAGACAATACAGCACCGCATACCATTTCCACACACTGCTGCTGCAGATTATACAGAAAACTGAGGAGTATAATTAGGAGTTATCGCGTAGAGAGCTGTTTAAACTGCGCAATTTAATATTAGACATCTGGTTAATCGGTGGTCATGATAAGCAGTGGTTGATATTGTATATAAGCAGTGGTTATAGCTTGCGCGATAGTAGCTTACGAAATATACTTCGACTCCATTGTAGCCTCGGCTGTTCTGGAATCCCTGCAACGATGCCACCGATTACTAAGTTGGTGCAGGATCTTAAGGATATACTGAACAGCCTCAACGATTCTTTCACACGAACAGGCCTTAGGTACCTTTTAGGATGAAGACTAGAGACCGGTGATTGTCGACAATATCAATTTTGATCAGGATTACGTTCACCTGGGACAGATCATGCAATTGGGCAAAACCACTTCCATACGGAAGGTGACAAAAAAAATCCAATTGGGCTGGCAGCTTTTGAAAAACTGCCGGAATCGCGGATGTAACAACCTTGTTAATTATCATCTCAGCAGAAACAGCCCTATTCTAAGCCGGGAACCACACGTGAAACACACCTTGTTAATAAAACAAACCTATTTGAAGTCCAAAAAGCTTGGGCTTATAGATTTTGAAGGAAACATGATGCTTTTTTGTTACGACTATATTATTTTGACAACTTTGACGTAATGATTTTTTAGTGTTTTTTCTATTATAACACCCTTTTTATATTTATTATTATAGTCAGTCGTCAGTATATTTTAAATTAACACGAGACTCTCAAGGTTCTCAAGTCGTGTGATGTAAATTTTTAAAGTTAAAATGGGCGACGGTATTAAGTTATCTAAAGGTTCGTTGCATAGGCCCTAGGCAAATGATAGGTATAGGTACGACTAAGTAGATATAAGTTGACGTATAATAATCACTCAGTTTAAAAATACACTATGACAATTAACATATGTATGTGAAATGTATATGAATATTAATAATCAACTTTTATTCTACACATATATCATTTATTGCCACGAAATCCTTCACCAGCCTACCTTCGTCAGAAATCATTCAGCACTTTCAAAACCAATATTATTTTAGTTCATAGCTATTTCTGTCAATAACTGATATACATTCTAATGTTGTGACTAAAATGTCCAACTTAACCTTATAATGCATTGCAGATAAGCGTCACAGGAGCTCCAGTAGTCTTGCAGGAGTAGTGTTAGAAGGAACACGTTCCGAAAGAAAATTGGAAAACAGGGGTTTGTTTGTATGGTTTAAGATAGCGACTATTGCTTAAGAGTCTTATTTGTTGAATTTTTCCCTTATTCTGAGATTTCTGTTTTAGCTTCAATACCAGAAGTGAATGATCAGTTCGCCCTAGCAGAATCACGATGCGATGATTTACAAGATAGTATCGACTTAGTAAAAGGTTTAAAAAAGAAAAGAAAACTAAAAAGACGGAGGTATCGTAATTGTAAACAAGTTATTGTTTCTGTTTTGGTTATAAAATGGTTTTATTTGATAATACATTTTTAGCATGACGCGGGTAACAGAACACCCGCCGCCAGTCGAGAACGTTCCGTTCATATCTGTAAGGACTCATCCTAAAAAGAGTGAGTATAGTATTATCAATCACAGATTACTTAATTATTATTATTGAGCATGTGTAAAATAGTACACAATACTTTGGTGAAATAGCTGGCAATCCAAGTGACTGACCATTTGGGTTGGGCGACTTTTGTCTAAAATGAAAAGTGACAAGGTATAGAAATAACGTACGCCTACCGAGTTACACTGGGAAAAAAGTTACAGCTCTACTAACTATAAAACTATATTTATGATCGAAGCATTTATTTCATATATTTTTACCATTTATGAGCATAGTCTACCCGCTGAACACCGATATTTTATGTTCCTTTTTTTTTAAATTAGTTTTCTTACAAACAGTCTTTGAACTAGCAGATTTTATCTCTATGCTGGGCAATGATGTGGAAGAATGTAGAACATCAGGGACAACAACTATTACAACAACTATTATTCTGTGACCTAGTGATGACATCTATATCATCTGTTTGTTCCGGAAGTTACAAGTTATCAGTAAGCCGGCAGCCCTACTGGTTACAGAGGTATCGGTGCAGGGGGCGCGGCTGCGTCGGTTAGAGGTTCTACCGAACCCGACGCGGAGCTATCTCGACCCAGCCACCGTCGAGCAGCACCGCATGATACGCGGCTACAATCAGTACAGGGAGCCGCATACACAGCAGAGGACTAAAGTAATGAATACCATAAAATTTCGAAATATACTTGATTAATAGACTACTATGAAACAAGCATTCTTCACGTCTTTCTTGGCGTTGATTACCTCGATTTTTTTTATGTAACCGGATGAATTTCGAAAAATCCCGTCTTAGCTTTACATTATTGTGGGCACTGCTCACGTGACGTAAGTTTGTGTTGCGGCACTAGACGACAAACAATACGAAATACCACGTCCAGAGACGTACTGTCACGGTGGGAGCCGCCTGTATAAAGTCTATTGACGTACTGTCCACGAACGTATTAAATTTTGCATAGTGGTCTTTTCAAATCACATCATTCGAGTGACCACTATGCAAAATTTCTAGTTCTTCACTCATAAGGATCAGTGAGTCAGGGAAATTTAACAATTAGTATTGTGATATGTAGTATTCTGCTAAGGAATAATTTTGAACAATTTTCGACCTCTGGTCTTGTTTTTTGCGCCAGAGACAATTTAGAAAACTCGAAATTTATTGGTAGTGTAGAACCAACCATCAAACTGGACTCGAATACGATGAGCGGATCCGAAAGTAACCTTAATATTTACATAATTACTAGATTTCCTACGTTGCTCTCGGATTTAAGGATTTGTGTGATGTTTTTATAATGTTTCTTGCTTTTTATAGAGTAAGCATTCAATTGCGGAATTGACGCCGCAGCTTAGAAACACGAAACCCCGTCGACTTCGCGCTGACGGCGGCGACAGTAAGTGAACTATAAATTCGCAATTATTAGGGCGATTGCCAATGTGATGTTCAGTGCAGTAGAGATAAATATTTGTACATATAAGCTAAATCAGTCTAACGGTGTTAGATCAAATGATTATATAAGACATTTAAATATTAGGGTAAATTAAACTGGTTCAAATTGTCATAGATTAATAAAATTTGTTAAAATAATCATCAGGACAAATCAAGATAGTTCAAATGACAATAGGTGAAATGAAATAGTTCAAGTACAATGGCTCAAATGAAATAGTTCAAGTGATTGTTAGGTGCAATAAAATGCCAAATCAAAAAGTTTTAGATCAAGTGAACCAATACTTTTTAGTCCCACTGGTAGAAGTCTCATATTCAGTTGATACCCGTTGTATTTATTAGCAGCATAAAACGTCACGACTCACGAGGCTAGTTGTGGCTTGCGTCTATTTGATAAAACATTTTTCAGAAGGCAGCCCTTCTTATAGGTTACTACTCATATTTTTAAAGATAGAAAAAATATATTAAAGACATTATTTTTCTAAAGATTTATAGATTTTTTTAGCATCAACCACAGCAATCATGAAAAACTTATGTGGTTATTTTACTACAATTTACGATATTTGTTTCCTCTAATCAAATCGCTTATCTCGGAAGGGACAGCAATATCCAACTCGAATTAAGGCCGCGCGAGCAACTTGCAGTTTGTTTTATTTGACTAGCTGTTGCCCGCGACCTCGTCCGCGTGGATAAATTAACATCACATATTATTGTGATTAAATAATAATACCACTTGAAAATGTTTTGTATTAAGTATTTTTTCTCTGTAAGTTAAATATTTTATCGCATGGGCATATACCTTTACCCCTCCTCTTCCCCCTCACCTTCCCCTCCCCTCCCCTTCCCCTCCCTTTCGACCTCTACTGTACCCTACCCTTCCTCTACACTCTCTCCCAACCGCCCCGCTCTCCTTCTCCCAACCCCCTACCCACACTTTTCTTCCCAGCCCTCCCACTCCACCCTCTATCCCCTTTCCCTTTCTCTTCTGCAATCCCTACCATGTACCCTTCCCCTTCCCCAATACCTACCCGCTACCCTTCCCCCATACCCCTTCCTTCTCCCATTCCCTCTCCCCTTTCTCTCCTCAGAGTATTGCATTTTTGGCAACCAGTCCGTTGGTGTTCAGTAATCGCCCCTTTCCGATTGAGGAGCATGTCTAGAAATACTTGAGCGTGATAGCTGCCACCATATTGGAGGCGTACATAATGCGTGAGGCGCGATATTAGTACTTCCGAACATATTACAAAGTTCTTGAGGCAGCCGTTTACCTCATCGGCAGATATCACCCATCGTACCCCCTCCGGATGTCATAGAGCATTCCGTTCACAGCTTCTACAACGTTCTTGTGCGCCATAGTACTCTCATTCCAAAGGATCAGATAGCAGTCCTGGATCACCCGGGCATTGTCACTGGTACGTGACGTACCATACAGGAATTTCCGTGCTGTCTAAATCGATGCGAATCTTGAAGGTGGTATGGGCCGTTTTACTGCCAGGAAGCAGTGTGGCAGCGATCCCTGAAGACGCTACAGCGCGGGCATCTTCCCTTGTCGTCTGAATTCTACCAGAATTATGCCAGTGAGAAATTATTTTTCGGTGCCTTCCGGTGCATCAAGGAAAAACGTTTCTCTGAGCTGAAGCTTCACAAGAAGCGTGAAGCTTCAGCTTGGTTGAAACCACTTTTTGCCCAGCTGTTGTTAGCTGAGTCTTGGAAAGTTATCAACTTGTTACTCCCTAATGCTGATATCTGCTGTACTGTAATCGGTTTCCACAGCTTACTCGCGGTTTATACTCGGTAAAGATAAGCTGGTTCAGTGGCGCGCCTTGGGAGAGGCCTATGTCCAACAATGGACTCTTTCAGGCCGATAATGATGAAAGATAAGCTGCACGCCGGTCTACGTGGCGTAAGGCCGCCGATCTAAGTGACAACATCTTCGAACATAGTAGGGAAGCATAGGCAGCGGTTTAGTACCCTCTCATCAGATACGTCCACGTCTAGTTCAACGTTCCTCACAGAGCACGCTAGGACATCTTCTGCGAGACGCGGACGATACTTCTCCCACAGTTGCAGTTGTGGGTTCGAGAGCCTACAAAGCCCACAAAACACAGCGAACTAATGGCTCAGACGTCTTGGGTACTGATACATACGACTGCATCGGTGATGTGGTTTTAGTAGACCTCTGAAATATACTATCTTTGTACTGCACTGAAGTTTTTTGTTGCTGGTTATCTATTTCTTGGATAATTTTGGAGATTTTTTTTATATGTTACGTTATTTCGGAATATACACAGTCACTTTACAAAGTTTCGTCAAAATCCGTTCAGTAGTTTATGCGTGATGTCCGTACAAACAGAAAAACAAACAAACAAGAATTTAAAAAAGTTCTATCATGTTCAGTTACTCATTTTAAGTCGCCCTGGTCGGTTTTTTTCCGAATATATTCAATGTATAGACTTTTTGCATTTACGATTGTATTATATGTATACCTTAGTATAATAATCTAGGTACTGTTTAAACATCCTGATTTCAACAACAACAAACAATTGATTTTATTAAAATATATCGCTGTGCATAACGGTAGGTTTGACACATTGACACTTCAAAAGTTATCTGCGCCAACGGCCGTTGACTTGCGACAGATGTAAATGCACCAAGATCTATTAACGGTCGTCTGCTTTCGAAGCTTATTATGATAATTCGTTGTACATAAATGTACCAACCCTATATTGCAAATGTTTTTCCTATATATGGAAGGTATGATGAAAGGAGGGAGAAACACAACTGCCAATTGCGAAGTGGCGTGCGGGGTGGATGAGGAGATCGGCCTCGAATCCGACGAATTGTTCGACGATCGCGACGACGATTTGTAAGCGCTTCTCATTTTGTTTTTCTTATTTATTACCTGCAATGGCTGGTACCCCTAAGTTTTGGTTACCCGGGTGCAATTACAAATTTTCCAATGGTAAAACAAACATATTTTCACCACCAAGGAGAAACCTCATTTTGGAACTGTCTTAAGTGCCTTTCCACATGCGTTCTGGTAGGTACCTACTGTGCATCGAAACGTTTTCATTTGGACTCTATAAAATACTTTGTTAAACATTTTCCTTCTCACATATTTTTAATCCTATTTCTTTACGCGGTCATGCTGTGGAACTTGTTATATAATATTATAATATCAAAGATTTGAGTAGGTAGCATACAAATCATTTTGACATTGTCACTAATTAACATTTATTTTACAGTAGCAATATGACTATTAAAAAGAGGCCAGTTCACATTCGAATGCCTATAAAGACGCCGCCAAACGCCAACCGCAGGAAGCCCAGCCAAGACCTTTCAAAAGAAGGTTATTTATTATATAAGTATTCTAGTTTAAATCAACGGCCTCTTATAGTAGTTCCACTGTTAGGCAAAGGGAAGTAGCAAAGGGGAGGGTAGGGCTACTAACTACCCTACACCCTTTACGCTACCGGGTAGTAGCGACCTCACTATAAGGACTACGTGGTCCCTGTAGATAAGGGACTGCGTGACTTGCTATAAGAAGTGACTATTGTTTGGCTTAATACTCATTATAACAAGATATTAAAGTTACATCTCTGTTAAATTAACGCTGGTTTTCTCAAAACTGTCGTCTTAACCGGGTGTAAACCTTTGACCTCCTGGATATAAGGCGAATGCACATATTAAACAACGGGCTAATCAAATAAAGGTTTGTAGCAAAAGAATGCGGACACTGCAACTGTAAAAACTTTTTTTTTAAATTACTGTCCTCCATGCAAGTCATTTGAATATTTGTTGTCACTTATTCTAAAACTAATAAAACAATGGTTCAGCTTCTCATAAAATCTAGCCAATGACACCTATATGTTGAAAAGGTCTAGTACTGCATGCAACGGTGAGCACCATCAATGCGTGACCTTGTAATGCGAAGCAGATGTGCAGTGCAGCATAGACTTTACGTGTGAGGCTGCACATTAGACCTCAATAAAGTTATATCGGAGCCTGCGGACCTCTCCTTGTAAGTACAAGGAGAGGTCCGTAGGCTCCGATTTGATCCGTTTTAAGATATACGAGTATGTTGCAGGGCATTAGAAAGAACGGACATGTTTTTTCTTTCGTACCAAATTCATGTTTAGTAGGAGACTACGCACTTAGTCATAGAGTATGACAAGTCTTTTAATTTGACCCATAAAATTAATGGATGAACATATTTTTAACTATTTGCTGCAGTCCCGAAATGGTCGAGCGATGTTGCTGGTGAATCGCAGTGGGGTTGGCGCGGAGGCAACGTGGCTGTTAATCGTCGTCAGCATCCCAATATACGGCAACATCAACATTATAACGGTAATATAATGATAGGTTTATAGAAAACTAAGGTGGCATTGGGCAGAGCACGACTGTTACACAACCGATGGTTATTGGGGCAGAATAGATCTGGTGTAAAACGCCCCCTGACGACCATAAAAAGGGGGAAGAGGCTGGATGAGACGGGCGTGGGCGGGCGTATTAGGAAAAGCATATGTCAGCGGTGGCCATCAATTAATTCTTTATTGCACATAAATTTTACAAAAAAAAGGGAATAACATAAAAGTGTACAAAGGTGGACAGACTGATGTAATGATGATATATATATATATGTAAAATTATAATATTTTCAAGAGACAATAAAGTAATTTAAGTGGTACCATCGCCAGTGGCGGGATCTATCGCAACAGGGCTAACACATAAACATAAGTTTATTCTGGTCTCGGTGTAGTTGTCATCTAATAATTCCCATAGTACATGCAATCTTAGTTCGGGATTCAAGTTGTTGTTGAAACAAGTGTGTGTGTTTAGTTCAACAAGTGAGTGTGGGTGTGTAGTTTAGTTGATATTCACATAAGGTTATTATAAACTACATCTGTGTTGCATTCTATATCAGTAGCGAAAACTAGCACGCATGACGACAGGCCAGTGGTGGAGCTGTTCAACAAGAATCGACCGTTGCGCGCCGGCGAGGAGCCGCACCGGGCGCCGGTCCACCGCGTCGCCTCCGCCGACATTAGCGTCTACGGTAAGGATATACACGCAGACCGAGCGACAGGTGTTGAAACCAGCCGCTTTGCTTCGATCGGCGCCGCTTTATCTTTTGGGACGAATTCATTATAATCGTTTTCTTATGAACTTTTTATATAAGCTGGAGGAGATACCGATAGCGAAAGTGATCACCTTTAGGATACCTATACCTACACGCGTTCTTCACATCTACGAATAAATGACAGTAATATGAGAGCAAGTAAGGATAAAAGTTCATGCCCCAAAAATACTTGTGTTTAATAAACCGGAGGCTGTGGTTCCCGATAATGCCTTTCACTTCCATGAAAATACTCCATCCCTTCAAGAATATTAATGACTTTCAGCTCGTGAGGTGTCCGACCGGAACAATCTTACAAGAAACGAAGAGCAATCGACCAGTCCGTTGGCCACGACGCTAGAGGAAAATAAAAAAGAGAAGGTTTTTATACTCTCTGTCTTTAACCTACTTACCTGCAGCAATTGTATTTCTTCCCTTCATAAACGCTTTTCCAGGAATAGGCTCATAATAACGTGTGCTAGGGAATTTCCGTTTTAACATTAGGGACGTTTTCAATATCATGCAGATTTACTCCGCATGTATGCATGCATTCTAAAATTATATATATAATAACGAGTATATAATTATCGAGAGCGAAGCAAATACAAAGTGCGAGCAACGCGGGGCAAAATGTATGTGCTCCCGCACTCTTCTGTTAATGCCTTGCGCTATGGATGTTCATGATGCGAACGGGTATCTTGTTTGCTATAGGATGTGCCTCGGCACCCGCGGCGCGTGCGCTACCGCAGCCGACGCTATGAGCTGCCGACCGTGGCCTCGCAGATGAAGCAGTCCGGCGTGCGCTGCTACTACGGCACAGCTAACCAGACGAACATACCGTTCATCGTCAGCAAGAGCACCGCGCCCTCGCACAACATTGGCGTCAATATTCAGCAAGTGTGTATTATCGCGAACAATGCACGGCTAAGCATGATTCGTTACACTAAAACTCGTTTAATGATAGTCGGCCTTCGGTGAAATTAAAAAAAACTGTTTTTTTGCCATATAAATAAATGACACTGATACAGAATTCACAGATATATATTTACTTTTTACATAAGTACAACTAATTTGTATGAAAAGCAAAAAATAAATCTTTATCGGCTCTTATTCATTCACTGTAGGATGTTAGCCTCCATATGACTAAATGCCAATGCATGCTATTTGGGTTCAGGCTGTCCGAGGTCCATCTGGCCGGGTGATCTGGTCTGCCCACTCTTCCGCATCTCATCCAACTTTAAAACAACAGGGCAATGCTGGATATCTTTGCTCCATCTACCATCTGTTCAGCGACTAGCTCAAGCCCCACAGATTCATAAAACTACGTCAACATATACCTATTTGTATAACACACGTTTCTTTTGACAGGTCTTGAATGGACTCAAAATACAACAGCCGCTGTCTGGTATACCGTTAACTATCGCACACCACATGGGTAAGTGACAAAAATCTAGAATTAAGTGAACTTCACTTGAAATTGAGGGTGGTACTGTCAGCCTCAAAAGTCGCAAAACAATGACATTACAAAAGTTACTAGTCAGGACAACTGTCCATACGGTGTCAAACAATGTTATGTACGATTTGTACAATAATCTGTTCAGCAACATAATACGGATAGTGTTTACGGTAGCATGTGTTTTGTAAATTTGAATGTGTTCATGAACTTTCGTTGCTGACTGTACCCTATCGTGATAGTTATACTCATTTTATTTTTCAGGATTGGGTCATATTCCCTATTATAGCAACCCAAAAAATAATGCAACTGTGGTAAGTATATCATATTTAAAAATATGATTTACCTTCACTTTAAATGTCCTATACTTTGTGTCCGTCGCAAGGAGTGGGGACTCATGGGAGCCAGAAGCCGCTTACCTTCAGATTTTATGGGTAGTTCGTCGCTTTAGAAAATAAATATAAAAGTGCCAAATTTAGATAAAAGAGACGACGTACAGCTACTAAAATACACTAGTAGTTTCCGGATGCCAGACGAGCAAAACAGCTTTGCTGTGTTTTAGTTCATGGAACCATAAAAATTACAGGACTTAAAATAAGTAGTAAAACAGGAATCGAATGTAAATGTCTACCTTATTCTATATAATTTTAATGCATGCACGAACCCAAAAAATCGGACCGAACTATTTAGTCGCTTCAAATTTGTTCGCCTGATGACACACGCGTACTAATTTCCGTTTTGACATCGTTTCCGGATTTAGATCGTTCACGGGTTGAGTGACACTAGATGGCGCCAACAGTCAAAAATAGTTTTTAAAATAGTTTTGATAGAATTTTCGAAATATTCAATAGTTTGCGACAAGATTCAACGTTTAGTTTGGAAATTAATAAATCGAAAATTGTGAGGAATAAAGAAAAAAAAACTATTTTTCATATTACTGGCACCAAATGGTGTTATGGCCTACTCTTGGTAAACATATTTTTCATACTAAATGTATGAAAGTTACGACGTTATTTAAAGAAGGTACGAAATAATACTTTGGAGGTGTTTTTCGTTAGTGTAACCCTACTTCGTAATTAGCTTTTGCCGCAGGCTACAGTGTTATTGAAATACTAGCTGTGCCCGCGGCTCCGCTCGCGTGGACTACAGTATTACAAAAATTTGAAAATTATTTTCGCCCCGAAGAGTTAGTTTCCGTTCCTCATCCCTTCCGCAGCCACTTCACCATCCCGTTCCTGCTCCGGCTCCCGCTCCAGGTCCAGGTCCAGGTCCAGGTGCAGGTGCAGGTGCAGGTGCAGGTCCAGGTCCAGGTCCAGGTCCAGGTCCAGGTCGGGTCCAGGTCCAGGTCGGGTCCAGGTCCAGGTCCAGGTCAAATCCCTCCCACGACCACCTCTACTCCCACGTCCGCTACCGCTCCCGCTCCCGCTTTCGCTCCCGCTTTCGCTCCCGCTTTCGCTCCCGCTTTCGCTCCCGCTTTTGCTCCCGCTCCCACCCCAACTCCCAACTTCAACTCTCACTCCAAAGCCTATGTATGGTACCACGCCCACTAACAGCTACAGTCCTAACTCGTCGAATAGTACCGAACAATACTTATTTATATTGCTTACTACCTAAATTCCCATAACTTTTGATTGAGTAAGTCGATTGCGATGAAATAAAGACTGAATGTTAAGTTGAGTTAAGCCCCATGTTACTGTGATAAGTACATTAACATCCGTTCAGTAGTTTTAACGTGATGCGTGCACAAACTCACAAACTAACAGATAAACAGACAAAAATTCCAAAAATGATCGAAATGTCTTCTATTGCTTATCCTTAGACTCCCATTTTTTTTTGCAAATATCTTCAATGTACAGATACTCGAATTTTACGATTTTTGTTTATTAGATTACATCTCTGTGATAGTGATAGATGATAATAAAATAAATAAAAATATGTCGTGTCAGCAACCATCGCTAGACAACCGTGAGATGAATGCGATCCGGCTGGGCCACAAGCTGCTGCGTCTGCCCTCGTACAAGTACATGTCGTACAGCCGACTGCTGAACTTGTACCGCGAGGGCGACGGCATGGTCTCGCGCTTCCTGCGCGCCATCTCGCGTCCGCACTACTTCTACACCTCCATGTATAAGTGAGTCAACATTTAGAAACATTGCGATCAACTACATTTAGATACATCAAGTGGCGAGGCGGGTGTGTTTGCGCTTTGCCTCGCCAATTGCGCGGGTTTGTAGCACGAGTCAGATGAACGATTGGTAATATGTGGGTGTACGGTATATGTTAGGTGCACAAATACGCACATTGTAGCTATAAACACTAGGCGATTGAAAGGCAGCTCATGGCGGCACTCGTGTGCGTTAACATTCGTCGATATCTTGTCACGCGACGCGCGTATTAGGTGTATATTTCATTCCAGATTAATAGTCCTATGAAAACAAACGCATTTGCGTCTCGAAAACAAAATACACAATAGATGGTGTTCCTAAGTGGACTGCAAAGTTTACATGGTAATACAAACTGTTTTTGCTGCTGGTGACCCTTTCATGTATATGTTACCGAGACGTAAATAGCGTTGGTTTTCATAGGACTATGAATCTGGAATGAAATATAAATGTTACACTGTTTTCGTTAACCGATAGTCCAGTTGGATAGAAAAAAATATGGCGACTTAGTTCGTGTTCTAAATGTCTTTCCTCTATTGTTATGTTCTCGCGGAATTAGATAAATCCCGTCTCAGTGGGTACTTATAGATTAGATTAGATGCTTTGATAGATTAATAGACCTGACTTAACAGAGTCAGGCACCACTTTTTGACTGACAGCGTTGGCGTAGTGGCTTGGCCATTGGACAGCAGAAGTATGGCAGCTTGAGCGGCTACGGAAACGCATATGTCGCGATAAGTTCGATGTCAGTGGTCTTGGAAGTAAGAGCAAAACAGATTCTGATTTATAAGATTATTTATAACAAGCAGTCTGGCGACTCGTGACGACTTAGACGGAGCGACTTCGAAGGGACGTGGAACGAGTCAGGAGGCCAAGCAGAGTCTCGCTGAGTACGCTAGTCTCTACCGGGAGTACGAGCAGGTAGACAATCGACAACTTATTAGAAGTCCACTGGCTGTTGCAGGCGTCTCCCAAAGTAAGGAAAGATTTATGAATCACCTTGCTGGGCAGGCGGATTGGTGATCGCAGTATATGGAGTTTAATGTATAAAGGATTTTGGTGTCCATTATCTGCACTTGTCGTTTAGTCGCCACTTACGACATCCACATCCGACTGGAAGTAAAAATAAAAAAGAAAAAGACGTGCGTAAATGATCGTACTCGTGCAAGTAAAAAAATTATTAATTATAACTCCGGTACGGCCTATGTCCAACGGTGGAGATTGATGTTGAAATAAATGTAAGACTATTATAATTTAGTAATTCTGCATGCCCTTGGCGATAGAACAAAAAAGCTAGTTAGTATTGGAGCACAGATACAGACAGGGTACAGACAGTCTTCTTCTTTATGTTTGTAGTTTTTCGTGGAGGTCTTTCAAAATCTCTCGCCATGTCATCCTTACCAGCGGCATGTCTTGACCAGTTGCCTGTTCTTAAAACTCTTTTATAGCTACAGCATTTAATTTAGATTCTTTGATGCAATAGTTCTGTATAACTGTAGCCGTAGCCCACCTTACCTTTGTTCTGTTAAATAATTAATTTTAATGAAGGTGGAGAAGTGTATCCGAGAGGGCAACTATGAGCCAGAGTTAGAGCGACGCAAAGAACAGCTCACGCGGGAGCTGGCCACGCGCGAGGATCAGATCCGTAAGGTCAGTGCCGGACACCTCACCCAATATAGTTTCAGACACAATCCACCTACCTGTCAGGATACGATACACCAGCCGCCGCCGGTTGAAGCCGCACGGCTCGTCTATGCTCCTCAAATGTGGACGTATCGGCATTTTTTTATAGAGAGGCGGTAGAAAGGTACTTAGCACGTAAAGCGGCTAGTCTACCTACGGCTACGCTGCATTAATATAATTTGTGTTGTTCATTTAGGTTGAGCCACAGTCTTGGATTTAAAATCAGAGTAAATTTACCAAAAAAATAAATATATGTAAGAAATGTAGCCAATAATCAGAATTTGAAGATAAGATAGGGGTGCATTAAGAGGTTTAGCTGTGACAGCTGATCCAGCGCCATATCTCGGAAGCAATAAATTTTTCAGAATTCTATAAGCGAAAATGAGTGTGGTATAAACATATTTATCTAATAAATAAAAACGTAAACTTCACGGGTCTGTACATTGAAAATTACTTGCAAAATTTATTTGCAATAAAAAAAGGGGGTATAAGGATAAGTAATAGAACCACAGAAATACTATTGAGATAGAACGGTTATAGCCATTTAGTCTCGCGCGTGCCGATTTTCGGACAGAGCGCGCTTCTCCCGCACACCCTTTATGCCTCGCGGTCACGTTTCTGGTGGGGAGATACAATTATGCAGTTAAAAACCGTGCAATATGGGCCCTAAGTATAAGAACACATTAAGATCATTTTAGGAATTTTCGTCTGTTTGTCTGTTAGTTTGTACTTGCATCACGTAAAATCCACTGAACCAATTCTGTTGGTGCTTTCAGAAAAACGTAGGGCTTAATTGTCAAAAATATAAATATGAGCACTTATTAGTGTCTCAAATCAGTACACTGTATACACTGATACCTTCCCTAATGACCGCCATGACACCCGTGCCTCCTCCATCCCTATGCAGCTGTTGCGTCAATAATAATATCAATTTCTATTCGAAAATAACAATAACTTTAACTTTATTAGGTGGTACAAGATTACCGGCCAGCAGACGCGGACCAATCGACTACGTTGCGCGCCACCGCGTCCACAGCGGATGAGAGCTACCGCCACTCCGCTTTCAAGCTCAGCCTGGGAGACCCGCAACAGTAGCGTTACTGCGTACATGCACTTGTACACTCGTTCGACGCACCAAATTCAGTGTTTCTCGTCTCGGCCGAGGCTCGAGCGCGCTTTCCGCTAACAAAGATATCCAATATATCGCGTGAGTCGTTTGGCCAAAAATTACTTTCCATTAATGGAAACCGCACTTCGGCTCGGCACCGTATCTAGTACTGCTTGAATTATTGTAAAGCTATTAGGGTTATTAATAAGGAGTGTGAGACTAGGGCCAAGTTTTAGGAACTCTCAGTAGCTTTTAGTGGTCGGTACGTGTAACATGATGGGTTTGTAAAACTAAAGGATCATTATGAAACTTTAACGATTGCTTCGTTTCTTTCTCTTGATATTTGTTTAAAGATGAAGCACATTAATTATTACGTCCATAATAAATTGCTAATGAATGCCTAATTATATTATTGTTTGCTACGTGTAGCTAATAATATTCATAATATAAAGTTTTCTATACAATCTGCGTATTATTTTATTTTTAAAGCACTTACACTGAAGATGTATGCTGACAACCCTGGATTATGTAAGAAAAGTTCTCCCATTTTCGAAGCGTGCTATAAACACAGGTTCATATTTAGTGGCGCCATCTGACGAAGGGTATCTAAATTGTTCGAAGATGAGAGACGAATTTATAATGTGTTCACAAATGATGTTAACTAATGGAGAATTGAATGCTGGTCATTTTTTAGAACGCTTGAGATAAATTTGTAATATAATAAAATGCAAAACTATTTTTACTTTGATTGTACTTTTTTCTCTGTATTTTCTAGCCGTCAAATAAATCTGGCTAACGGGTAAAAAAATCCCGTTGGCCAGACTAGTCTGACCATCAATCTGATCACTGGGAAAAACTGGTTATTTTTTAACACTAACCGATTGGCGAAAGACTTGGTCTGGGTCTTATAATTCTGAATTGTCCTATCCTTGTGTAATTCTCATAGTACAGAGTATATATGAATTAATTATAGTACTTTCCGTGAATAAAACAATACGCGCCGTTCGCCGCCACAACTCGCGGCGTTTACGATTCAAATACTCGACGGTTGAAATCTGGTTTCAAATCCTTTGAGGTCACTTTGTCTTACCCGGGGTAAGTTTCATTTTTCGAGCGAGTGCACGGCCAAGCACACCGCCAAAATTTTCCTTTCTCCTCGTACTTTTCCAAGTTACATTACTAGTAGTGTACCTACTAGGAAAAATAAGCAATTTTTTTCCATTCTCATACATAAGTAAGATACATTTTACTACTAGTTATGTACAAATTGTTCGTTAGCTAGCTGAACACTCGCTGTACTGCGACTCGTTTAAATGTATAAATGAGCCTTTTAGATAAGTAGCTGTCCAGTCTGTCCGATTGTGGTATGGCTAGTTGGACTCGGCACTTTTGTTTGGGTACGTATTATTAAGTATTCTATGCCCGTACTCTGAATTAGGTAATCAATTTACACAAATAATTATATAGGTAGATAAATGACTATAATTGATGATTTTTAATTATTTTTATTTATTATTTAAAGCAATACGAATACAATGAAAGTATGTATGCTAATTTATAATTATAACAGATACCAAGCATTGTGATCATTAGAAGCGAACAATATCTATGAATACAAAATAATTTCTTTTTTTACATTCACAGAATCCATGACGCCTCAGTATTTAGCAATAAAGACAATAATTAAAATTTTGTATAAGTAACATGAATAATTTAAGACAATTTATATTATTTACACAAAGTTTAACATTAACAATCTAATGACGAGCTATAATTCGATTATTACCAGTAATAATTTATTACACTTAGTATAGATACAAGAAATAAAGTATTTAACCATAAAAAAAGATTCATTCTTACAAAAAACAAAAATGCGTAACCGCGCCTCGATTTAACAACTTTTTACCTACTAGTTATCATTATTTACCTTAAAATATTAGGTGTAATCGATTTTGAGAACTTTTCATTTATGATATGGGATAGAGATAGATGCATTGTATGATGGGGTAAGATGCAAGCGGTGAAAGTTTATATGGGTAATAAATATTGTCGGCTACGGCTATGCAATTATACCCTAACGTTTACAAAATAGCGATTAGATTAGATTAACACGTATAGCCGACAATACAATAATATTATTTATAGAGCGTGAAACAAATAAATGTGGAAAACCGCGAATTGGGACACCTTCGCCTACACAAACTGTAGTGACCCGTCATATATCCTCCTATCCTATTTAGTCATTATTAATAGACTATAATGACTGGTGGAGTGCACCAGTTCAATTGTAGGATTTTTTTTTTAAAACGTACTTACCAAAAAGTTATTCAGTATTGGCCATTTCATTGCACTTCCCGTAAGGTCACTGCATGTAGTGTATTTTATATTTTTTTACACCATGCACGAGAGGCCTGATTCTGCCAACCCATGTTATAGTTAATTAACTCTGTTGTACTATTATAATATTAGCACAAACATATCAATCCTGGTTATAGATATACAAATCGATAATATTTGAAACCGGAGATCAACTTTTGTCATTTTGACAGGAATTGTACGATGTAACAGGCTCAATCGGGCATTGGTTTGATTGGTTTTTCCCATACAAAACTAAAAATAAATAATGTTTTCACTTATTTGTACTCTATATATATTAATACATAAATATGGTTTACCTACAGTACCATGAAACTCGCACCATGACCTTAGCCCCTTAAGGTACCTTTTTATTTTCTATTTTGTGTTAATATATTGTGATTAGCCTAATGCCTATATTTAATCGAATGGAAGATGATTCATCAATTATGTTTGATAATTTTCGATTTAGTTTCGAGAATTCGTGGAAGAGGGCAGATTTTCGCCTTCAATTTTGTGACGTGTGGCCTGTATGTAGGCTTCGGCAGCCAGGGCGGGCCAAGCGTCTGCGGCGTGGGGCGGAGGCACCGCCGACATACTGCCCCACGGGTCGGACGTGGACACTTCGGGCGGGCGCTCCGGGGCCTCCGAGGTCTTGGTGCATTCCAAAGACAGCGGCTTTGGTGTTTCAATCCTGCCAAATTGATAAATAAATATTTCATATCTATACAGACGAGTACACTTGCCTAATTCCAAACTATTTAGAATTGTATCCTTTTCTTTGCCCTCTCCGTTATAAACAAAAGTATTATTTATGAATGGGTCTCACACGCGAATATTGAATGTTTTACCTTTGCTTGACGTAGCCACCAGAGTGGTTGCAAAAATATGCACCTATACAGCGCTTTAGGTACGCGTAAGTAGGTAATTAATTAGATAAAATATAAAGGTTGCCTATGAATGTTCATATATACGAAGAATAGAAATTCCAACCTAGAGGAATAACAACTTCATAAAGCACAGTCTACACCAACTTACTTTTACATGTCATTTATTATATTACATCAAATTCCAGACTAGTAGTATTAACTATGGCTCAAATGGTATATGAAAGGAAAATAAAAGAAAATGGTCATGTTCTAAGTGCCACTCGTAGAATATAAAATATTATTAAATACTAAATGCCAAAAACGGCCTATAGATCCTTAATCCAAAAAGACCTTATTGTTTAAAAATAATATGTACTTATAATGAGAAATAAAATAACGAATTTAATAAAATTTTATAAAAAAAATATTAGATAAAAAATATATATTTTACAGACTTTGATTACTTTTAAAATATTTTTTAACCATTTTTTGTAGGGACATTAATGAATGATAATTGAGGATGCCCAGCAACCTTGTTCTCACTACCCCGTTATCTCACGTTTCCGTGGGAATTTTAAAATGAGTTAACTCTATGTAAAATGTAAAGTTTCTAGTTCCAGAGAGGTATGATCTGTGCGTTGATACATCAGTCAGTTAGGGCACCCTTTTAAATAAAGATAATATAGGTAGGACAGAGAAGAAAAAAATTATGGCACTTAGAACGTTTGGAATTTCTACTCTTTAGATATTTAATATGAACATTAGAATAAGACATTTTGCTTTTTTATAACAAACTAGCTGTTGCCCGCTACTTCGTCCGCGTGGACAACTTAACATTACACATATTATGTATTACTAAATCCTAAAAGAAATTAATCTGGTTATGCATTGAAAATGCTTATATACAAAATTTATAACATAACATTAGCATGACGGCGGAGGTGGAGCCCGATGGACTACAGTATTATTGTTTTACTTCATGATTATGATGAATTAAAGATTATCATATAATTATTTATATTTTTTATGTTTTAATATTGTGCAAGAAGCCAAGTGTTTTTTTTTATTTGCAGGTGATATTTCATTTTCCCCTCCCATTCCCCCTTTCCGTACCCCCTTCGTTCTTTTCTTCCTCATCCCCTTCCCACCACGTTGAAATCCCCTTCCCCCATCCTTCCCGCTCCCTACCCCTACCCTTCCTCCACCATTTGCTTCCCCTACCTCTCCCCCTTCCCCTTTCCTCCGCCTTTCCTCCGCCCTTTATTTTCCACTGCCCCCTTCCCTCTGTCCTACCACCTCCCATTCCCGCTAGCTTCTCGCCCTCATCTTTTCTCTCCTTCTCTTCTCCTCCACCCCTTCCCACTATTCCTCCTACTGTGGTAAGGGGTCCCATTATCCCTCCTCCCAACTTGCCCCTCCCCTTCCCTCTCTTCTTTCCCTATCGACTTCCTTCCCCTCCCTTATTCTTGACACATATTTTGCATATTCAATTAACTGTACATCTAAATTTCTGTCAAACTGCTGGACATAGGCCTTCCCCAATGAACGCCACCACACCCGGTCCTCCGCCCTCCGCATCCAGCCGCTTCCGGCCACCTTCTTCAGGTCGGCGGTCCATCTACTCGGTAGTTGGTCGGTCCATCTACTCCTGAACAACTCTGATATTGACATTTTCGACGATGACCGATCTAATACAGGGCCACTAATTATCGAATAACGAACTTATTGTATCGAGACTTGTGGAAATACCTTACAATAGTTAATACTAATTAATAAAACTATAAATGAGCTTTAAAACATTTCTCTCACTCTCTGTAAAGTTTTTGTACAGTCCAGTAATGTTGAACTATACTTTCATACAAATGATATGAAATGAGAGATCAACTTGTAGATCAAGTATTTCAACTATACTTTATAAGGCTACATAATATATACACTATTAATTCTAGTTTTCATAGTACAATTTAAATTGGCGAGTTGGTATTGCATTGCTGGTATGGTTTCACCACCTTAATAAAATACACACACATTTACTCTCATACATAAACACACACACCCCACCACTCACCCACACACACGCACCCACACGCACGCACACACACACACACACACACACGCACACACACCCACACATACACGCACACACATACTGTACACGCGAGATTTGATTCAGTTATTTTTGTTAAATTTCTAAGTTTTCACTCCATTATAATATAATATATATAATATGTAGAAATAAGTTTTACCTGTTAATATAAGAAGAAACGATGCTATATTTATATTTACAATACGATGAAATAAAATAAAATGAAACAATATTTGTAAAGTAGAGCGGTGCCTCCTAACACAGGCTCTGCGAGCCTAAAAGGAGACACCTGCCTCCGAATTTTTATGTAACTTTTTCTAATGAAATAAATAAAATTATAAATAAAATTATAAATTATAATTATAAATCAACTTGTAGATCAGCCTCCTGACATTTTATTGAGATATAACGTATACCAGATTGTGTCCCGAACACAAAGCTATTAAAAAGTGAAAACGCCGTCAAATTTTGTTCAGTAGTTCCAAGATTAGCCCGTACATACATACATACATACATACATACATACATACATACATACATACATACATACATACAAACACACACACACACACACACACATACATATATACATACACGAAATTTGTCAATTATATTTTTGGACTCTTCTGGTCATTTTTTTAACTCAATGTACAGAGTCGCTTTTCCTTTGTTTTTCTACTCTTTTATTATATGTATAGATGACATGCCGACGTTTTTTAGAGAAAAAATACCTCACGCGTTCAGGAGACTGCATGGCGTCGTTAGTACTGGATATCTCCAAATCCTCGCCGTAGCTCAGGTGTAGCTTGTCGCTTTCAATTCTTTGTTCTTTTTCTGAAAACAAACGTTTTCATAATGATCAATTAATCACTTTAATAAAACGTGCTTTTATCGATAGAGAATACGAGAACTACCTACACATAGACCATAAACCATCATCAGCCGAATTACGTCCACTGCTGAACATAAGGCTCTTTTGGTGGGCTGTCCATTGAGGAAATTGCCATAATAACCACGCTTGGCAGGCGGATTGGTGATCACAGTAACGATTTTAATATACACAGGAGAACGCTGCTGCGAGTCACTGATGCAATCCCTTAGTCTCCATGATGACACCTACGGGAAGGTTGGGGGTGGCCCTATTCTTAGCCGGGAAACACAGCGGCGAGTCCGGAACCACACGGCATCGCAAACTTCAAACTATAATTATGTTTCTTGTTTTTCAGCGGTTCCCCGCTTGGTAGCTTGTTTTGTCTGTATGTTTAGGGAAAGTTGGCGTAACAACGGATAGTATATTTTTAAAAGAAACATAGCTATATGTATATACTAGCTGTGCCTACAGCTGTGGACTACAGAATCCGCTCTCCTTCCCACTTCCGCTCTCACCCCCACTCCCGATCCCGCTCCCACTTCCGCTCCCGCCCAAGCTCCGCTCCGCTCCCGTTCCTACTACAGCTCAAAATGTAGTCCAAACTCATCGCAATCTGAATAGTACCGAATATTAAATTTATACTTCCTTGTTATATTGCATACTAACCTTACCTACTAATGTATTTGAAAACTAAAAATGTCCTTTAATTGGGTAAACAGATTGCGATGAAATAAAGCTTATATGTTACTCCGAGTTGAAACCAATGTTTCTGTGAAAAGTCCATCAAAATCCGTTCAGTAGTTTTTAAGTGATGCGTGCACAAACTAACAGACAAACAGACAAAATTTTCAAAAATGCTTGAAATATGTTCTATTACTTATTCTTAGACACCCCATTTTTTTGTAAATATCTTCAATGTACAGACACGCGAAGTTTACGATTTTATTTATTAGATTGGGACGTGATCTGCACTTTGTTTCGTCAAAATTAGTTCTCAGAAGCCAAAGTATAGGCAAATTTTACGTGAACGCGGCGGACATTTGCTTACAGCGTGCGTGCGTGCATATTGCTCAGTCCAACCACAGTAAGACGTGAATAATTTAAGTTATTGTCGCGGGCGGTCACTGTATTCAATAAAGTGTTTATGTGAGCAAGGATATGTACCGTCGACGCTGATGGCGGACTCCGGCCAGCCGAGCGAGTCGCCCTCGACGTCGACCGGCTCGTCCTCGGCGTCGTAGCGCGGCTCGCGCGGCCGGTCCTCACGCCGGTCCTCCAGGTCGTAGCCCAGCATGCTCTCCACGGTGTGGTGACGCTTGCGCGTGCGTAGCTTCAAGCGCCGCTGACGGTTGGCGCGGATGCGCTGGTATGTCTGAATGCGAATTCACAATTTAAACTTGTAGTAAAAACACATATTTAAAAAAAATTGGAATTTTATTTGATGATGAAATATATTTTTAGAAATCAGCAAAACCCTGTTAAAACAAACTTAGTTATGCGGTCTTTAAAATGAACTTTATTGTCTATATAAAAAAAAAGATTTCTAGAGGCTTACTGAAAGTTTATAGCAATACTACAGTGTAACTATCTTATTGTTTTTGAGGCGGTCGATGAATTCAACTAAAAACAATTATTTTGACTTCTATTGGCCCTATAAAGACTCCTCATACTCTTTTTTCTACAATATCTCCCATGTAGAGACATAGACCAGTTACAGTTTTATTATAGGTATAGATTAGGAACATTTTTACTGTTTGTCTGTTAGTTTGTTGCACGCATCACTTAAAAACTATTTATCTATTCGATGAAGATCGATGGAGCTTTCAGAAAAACATAAGGCTTCATTCGTCATTCGGAGTAATAATTAAAAGAGGATTCGACCGAAGCGTTGCTATGTTGCCTGGCCCCTAAAAAAACACGATTTAGGAGTATACTGGTCACACCAATTATTTGTTCTAACTCGTCAACAAGGAATTTGGTTTTAACTGAGATACCCTTGGAAGCTGGTTCTTACCTCCCAGCGAGCATCCTCGTCCTGGTGTTGAAGGGAATGCGAGGGCACATCCCTTGGCAGCGCGCTGAGGCTATACAGATGCTGCAGTTCCTGTAGGAAGTGCGCCTGCGCCACGCCGGGTCCGAGTCGCGCGCCGCACACGCCACACGACGATTTGCGCTCTCCGTCCGCTTATAAATATACCACCTCATTTCACAAATCCATTATTATGAAGATACGGTAGATACGGTACACTCTTACATTTGACATGTACACATTGACTCTCATACCTAAAATCAAAGTTGCGTTCGCACAGCATTTTCGACTAAAAACAATAACAATGAGCGAATATGCATGACATGCAATCAAGACGTCCTCGTTCAGTGGGGGACTGAGTAAACCAAGTTCAATTAAATATTAGTTTTGTATGATCATTCGCAGTAAATATTATGTAATGTTTCTTACAATGGAAAACTTAATAGAAAGAAATATGTTAGTTGGGACTCAAGCTTTCACACGAAATATCATTAACAGAACTATAAACCCGCGCCAAAGTAAGAAAGGTACTCCAACACATACGAAGAATGAAGTAGAAGTGGGCTGAGCAAACTAACCACAGAATTATATCCTCTAGATCATATAAGACAAAAGGACGATAAAAAAGATGTTGATTCCGTTGAGGGCATACCATGGACTGGGACAACCATGGACAGACAATACTGGACATTATGGAGGAGACCTTCACCCGGAAGGATATTCAATTCTAATTTACATACATACATAATGCTCACGCCTTGGTCCCTGAAGAGTAAGCAAGGACGATGTGTCGCCACTTTGCGCGATCCTGACAAACGTCTCAAAGCGACTTTCCTTTACCCGCTCTGTGCCCAATGATATTCTAATTTAAATGTTACGTAATACCTACCTACTTAATATGTTTTTAAGTTTATTTAAAAAATTAGATATCTGTTTTCATACTTGAGAATGGAATAATAAATCATTTCTAATGTATTAAGTAATAAGTCGTAATTTACTAGTTTCTAAATAATTGCCGTGTGGTTTCCGGTAGAGTAGAATAGAACCACTCCAACTCTTCCCGTGGATGTCGTACAAGGCGACTAAGGGAATACATTATAAAACATCGATCAGGCCTCCCCAACCCCTCTGGCCAGCGTGGGGAGTGTAGGCCAAATCCTGTGCCTATCTCCGGCAGATGAGAGAGGGTTGTGCTCCTGCAGCGGAGACAAAAATAACCTGATGATGATGATGAAATAATTTTGGTTCATAAAGTTTATAGACTACCCATTAAAGAAGAAGGACGATCGATCCGCTAGCTCCGGCGTTGTTAGGTTGCACGAAATTTATTTATGTTTAGATTCCACTACTGGACATAGGCCTGCTCTCAGATCACATGCCACCACCCGAGTCCACCGCCGATATCGCCCTAACACATTACTTGTGTATATATGGAAGTGTATAGTAATTATCCTATATTATAGGGAATGCCTGATACAACAGTAAACCGGTAAATTGAAAAAAAAACATCAGATACATTTACAGACATAATACGTTCCACATTTGGTAGACTTCACATATGCATTAGAAAATCTCTGGCGTATTCCGGTTTTGCTCTGTTTTTTTTCTTTCTCCGTAAAACCTGGGCATCTCAAATTAACCATCTACCAATTAGCATCACATTAGAAGTTACTAAATTAATTAAGCACATACGGGAGAAAAAGTCGTGCGAGTCGGTGCAAGTGGCTGCAGCGGGTGGTTCGTCGTCCTTACAGGGGCGCGGGGAAGCTGAGGTCGCGGAGCCCGGCGAGCTGGTGTCGTCGCGCGGTGCATACGTGTGCCGGTACAGCGGCGGCGTGCTACTCTCGTCGCGAACACTCTAACAGACAAAACTCACCTTCTAAGCAGTGATCGGAAAAGATAGTGTACTGCCATTTTAAGAGTTTCATGATACTTTTGGACATACTCTACCAGTCATCAAAAAATACCGAGAACACTGTCATGTAATAAAACTTGCAAACAGTTTGTGGTAAAGGAGTATGACGTAATTATTGTTTAGTAAAACGAAAGTTAAACAAGTTGTGTGTAACAAGTACGTACTCGTATATGTATATATACTACGGATATTATGCATTCTCCAATACTGTTAACTGGTCAACACTATCCATAATACATACAAATCGTAATTTACCCTAAGAGCCTGTCCGACGCTCTGCCCCAATGCGTACTGCTCGCCGAGGTGCCTTGCAAACGCTTTTCCCGGATACAGGGGGTGGAAAGCGCCCCCTATCGGCCGAAACGCGCCACAGCCAAAGCTCTGCAGGGCCGGGTGCAGAAACTGCGGCGCCATGTGATGAAGGAAACCCTCCATTGTGAGGGCGGTACTCTGAAAACATAAAAGCTTTCAATGTTTGCAACCGGAAAATCCAATTGAACGCATAGCCATTCTTATGTTAAGGAGAATTATTAGGTAACTAGCTGTGCCCCGGCTCTTCTCGCGTGAAATACAGAATCCGCTCCCGTTCTATTTCCCACTTTCACTCCCACGCAGACTCCCAATCCCAAAACAAACAGACAAAAATTTCAAAAATGACCGAAATGTGTTCTATTACTTATCCTTAGACTCCGGATTTTTTTTATTTCAAATATCTTCAATGTACAGACACGCGAAGTCCAGGTCCCACTCCCGCATCTACCCCCCTTAACACTGCTCTCAAACCTGCCCTCAACCCTCCCCTTAACCCTCCCATCAACACTCCCCTCTAATCTCTTTCTCTCTTACCCTCGTCGCTCCAAATGTAGTCCTCCTAACTAATCCATCGCAATCCTAATTCCGCCGCCCATTAGTTTGTTGCATACGTATGCAACAAATTCATCGTAATCGGATTGGGACCAATGTAATGTATGTTTTTGAAAACTATAAATTCGCAGAACTTTGATTGAGTTAGCCGATTACGATGAAATACCCGCTCCCGCTACCGCTCACGAATTCAGTCAAGTATTTACACCCTACACTTTTTAGGGTTCCGTAGCCAAATGGGAAAAAACGGAACCCTTATGGATTCGTCATGTCTGTCTGTATACACCTTTATAAATTGTAAATAGGTATATAAGTATCAATTATTTCATTGATAGTCCTTTAATGCTCTTTGCTTTGAAGTAATTAAAATATTATTTTCTACTTTTTAGTTTAAGTTTGTACATGTTAGGTATAGTCTTGAAGTTGATTTTTGTTTTTGTAAAAAATAATTTATTTTTTACTTTTAATTGGGAAATAAGTGATATTTGTTTATTTATTTATATGGGTAGGCCTACTAAACGCGCTGTTCAAATGAGCCAACGCCGTTTGGAAGAGAGTAGTGACGAGAAGAAAGATTGTTTAAAGAAAAGTAGGGAAAGAAATGGGATAAATATTTCAAATAAGAGTTTTGAGCAGGAATAGACTTTCTCAGATACACGAACTTATCAAGGATTAATAAAAGTCCAGAAATCATGCTTAACGACTCAGTTTGATTAACGACGTTTATCAATCGAAACCGTGCAAGCCAAGACGATGAAAACGTTGCTCTTCGGTTACACGAGCATTTATCTAATGAATCCAGATCGACTCGGTCAGTTGCTATGCGGCAAGCTTTTAAATCGACCCCACGATGAGAAAGTTTTAACAGAAATGACACGGTTGCGTAATCTTTTCAACAACTAGGTAGTTTTCATGAATTCATCTTTAAGAATAGGCATTAATGTATAATTATTATGAAGAGTCCTTACAAATGCATACAATCTTCTTTGTTCTTGGCTACTGACAGTTAAAAAAAGATTGAAATTCCTCATCACAACTTTTGCTGAAGGGAACCTCAAACTAGCATGTCGTCTATGTAGGTATATACTCGTATTTGTGTCTTTGTTGATTTTTCAAAAAGTGCTGAATGAATTTCGATGAAATTTATATGGGACTACCTCTGAACTATGACCTTCCATACAAAAAACGAACCATCAAAATCCATACAGAATCGCGTAACAAACATACAAAAAAAAATCATACCGTCGAATTGCGAACCTCTTCCTTTTTGAAGTCGGTTGAAAATTAGCGTGCCGGCTACAGAATTATCGTTTTTTTTAAATAACGTTGAGTTTTACTTCATGTTTATCATGAATTAAAGATTATCATATAATTATTTATATTTTTTATGTTTTAATATTGTGCATGAAGCCAAGTGTTTTTTTTTATATTTGCAGGTGATATTTTCTTTTCCCCTCCCATTCCCCCTTTCCGTACCCCCTTCCTTATTTTCTTCCTCATCCCCTTCCCACCACGTTGAAATCCCCTTCCCCCACCCTTCCCGCTCCCTACCCCTACCCTTCCTCCACCATTTTGCTTCCCCTACCCCTCCCCTTAATCCGCCGTTCCTCCGCCCTTTATTTTCCACTGCCTCCTTCCCTCTGTCCTACCACCTCCCATTCCCGCTAGCCTCTCGCCCTCATCTTTCCTCTCCTTCTCTTCTCCTCCACCCCTTCCCACTATCCCTCCTCCTTCCAACCTGGCCCTCCCCTACCCTCTCTTCTTTGCCATTCGACTTCCTTCCCCTCCCTTATTCTTGACACATATTTTGCATATTCAATTAACTGTACATCTAAATTTCTGTCAAACTGCTGGACATAGGCCTTCCCCAATGAACGCCACCACACCCGGACGTCCGCCCTCCGCTGGAGGCCGCTTTCGGCCACCTTCTTCAGGTCGTCGGTCATCTACTCCTGAACAACTTTGATATTGACATTTTCGACGATGACCGATCTCATACAGGCCCACTAATCATTGAATAACGAACTTTTTGTGTCGAGACTTGTGGAAATACCCTTAAATACAACAGCAATATAAATTAATAAAACTATAAATGAGCTTTAAAACATTTCTCTCACTGTCTGTAAAGTTTTTGTCTGGTCCAGTAATGTTGAACTACACTTTCATACAAATGATATGAAATGAGAGGTCAACTTGTAGGCAGGTCCTTAGCTAATGTCCGTGCAGTGAATTTTTTTTATTACTTCAATGTACAGATTCGCTTTTCTTTTGTTTTTTCTACTCTTTTATTATGTGTATAGATTACTGCAATTTTTGTTTAATTTTATTAAATAAAAATTGGTAAGCGCGCAGATGTTGGTATAAACTGCCGACGGTCATTCGAGATAGTACGTCGGTGACATCCTTTAAAACCAAACTAAAAGAGCATTTATCTGTTTGACTTAGTATAATATGATATTTTGAACGTTATTTATTTATATATGTATATGAGTCTACAAGTTATGGGACTGTACAGTTATGGGAGACATTTAGGGAAATTGATATTTTGAGACTGGACATTATGAGTCTGAAGGTGTAATGTGATGTTGTAAACAAGGTAGGACATCCAAAAATATAACATAATGTAGGTACACAGGTATTTTCCAAATTTCAACTTAATCGATCCAGTAGTTTTTACGTTTCCGGCTGACAGACATTAAGACAGATGGCCGAAAAAGCATCGCGAAACCCTAAATCTCACATTTCCGAACATCGTAGAACAAAACAATTTTAAATTTATCACTGAATGTCTGGTAATAACTACACTTTTCAGTAGAAACGATCGTTTAAAGTCTGTAAAAACAAACAAAAAATTAGAATTACAGCCACTAAAGCAAATGGGGAACCGCACAGGAATATAAGTGTTTATTTTAAAAGCTATTGTAACGCCGGTAGTTAAACAATGGACCCGACAGCCGGTTAGCGGTGGCTGGTAGCAAACTGAGGGGCATCTATAGTTGAACCAATAAACTTTCCTTCAACGTCTTTGGCAAAGCGATGTTAGGTACAGACTAGGTAGGTTAGGTACATCATCATTTCGTTCACATTCTATTTCTACGGCAGAAATCTGGCCTACATCACTGTCTCCCAGTACTTTGTTTGGTACTTTTACCTTTCGTGTAATGCGTTAAATTAAAAACACTTCAATAGCCCTACGCTGCCAACGTGATTAAGATTGTAGTCATTTGTAGCCCTAAGACTGGTACGTTTACGTCATCAATTAAGGTGTAAGCTAACAGTACCAAGTGGTATTGTTGTCCTAATCAATGGACGGTGTAAACACCTCTAGAATAGTCCTTTAAGCAAAGACGTGGAGAGATGTTTGCACTAGCTGAAACCACATAATACGTTGCCTACTATGACAGACATTCGGCCGCGCGTCAACTGGAATTAGCATCTCCCTTTTTAGATACATCTATTTTACAAAGTCTGGCTTTCTAAAGTCATAAAAAATTTAAGATTTTAAACATAATGTCATAATTAAATTACACCTACCTATTTAGTAACCGCAATTTATGCTGTCTGCATTTACGTGCAATACCTTCATGTTGCCGCCGAAGTTGGTCTTAGTTTCAATGAGGCTCAGTCACTTTTGTTTTGTAAATGTATGTATGTATGTTAAGCGTTCTAGAGTGGAGACTGCGGATCGGCACGAGCAGGGTGGGACGCCCCGCCGCGGCCAATGAGTTAGGCCAAAGTTCCCACTGTGCGCCGCCAGATGGACCGACGACCTGAAGAGGGTGGCCGGAAGTGGTTGGATGAGGAGGGCGTAGGATCTGGTGGTATGGCGTTCATTGGGGAAGGCCTATGTCCAACGTCTGAGGGCTGATATGAAGCGTTAAAAAAACTAATAAATACTATGAAAGAAATATAGCGCAGTTCGCCGTAGTGCACTGACCTGTCTCCACAGTTGGGCAAAATGGAACTTAACTACCATATACAAACCTTAGCTACATTTATGTAATTTGTAATTTATGTTGCAAACTACTTCTCGTAGCTTTTAGCTGATAAAACATTACATTAGTTAGTAATTGCAATTACACAACTATTAATTGGACAAGCTTTCTTAGGGAGTGCGCCTTCTGTACTTGTACAGTCACGGACTCTTATTTGGAACCCATCTAAGGTTTAGTATTCTATAGAAAGCTTAAGCTTATACCTATACAGCGAAAACCTAAGATGACATGGAATTTATCTCTGATATTGCAATATTTTAATTTAATAATTAAAATCGTAAACATCGCGTGTCTGAAGATATTTGCAAAAAAAAATTGAGGCGTCTAAGGATAAGTAATAGAACACATTTCAATCATTTTTGGAATTTTTGTCTGTTTGTCTGTGAGTTTGAGCACGCATCACTTAAAAACTACTGAACGGATTTTGATGGACTTTTCAAAGAAACGTGAGGCTTAACTTAACATTTAGTCTTTATTTCATCGCAATCGGCTAACTGAATAAAAAGTTATAGACATTTTTAGTTTTAAAATACATGGGTAGGTAAGGTTAGTATGCAATATATTGCAAATATTAGTATTTCCGAACTGTTCAGATTGCGATGAGTTTGGATTACATTTTGAGCTGAGTGGGTTTTGGAGTGGGAGTGGGAAAAGTGGAGTGGATGTGGGAGCGGGAGCGGGAGCGGAAGCCGGAGCGGAGCGGGAGCGGAAGCCGGAGCGGAGCGGAAGCGGGAACAAGAGCGGGAGCGGGACATGAGCGGGAGCGGAAACGGGAGCGTGAGTGGGAATGGGAGCGGATTCTGTAGTTCACGCGAGCGGAGCCGCGGGCACAGCTAGTTAAATAAATGTAAAATTTTGAGTTGGCTATAAGATGCACTCTTTATTGTTGTAGTTATAAAGGAATGTTAAAACCTCCTATCTTCCTTATCTCTATGAAGTCTCTTTGATAATCTATTTGTAAATAGGAAATATTATAATTGCGTGTCTGTGTCACACAGGCTAATCTAACTGACAAGACTTTATAATAATAGAAATTTTATAGTAAGCTTTATAATCTGAATTTATTAACTCCTCCTCCTCTGAGTTTCTATACTCGCTGTAGTATAGAAACGAATATTTCCGATATGGCATACTTACTCCCGATTATTGTACGTTTAACCAAACAACTGTAAAGTGTAGAACAGTTGGGCCGCGTTACTTGTAGCTACCCGATCTATGGGAGCTACGTGTAAACAATGGGAAAAGAATAGTATGGCCGGATCTGGTGAAGGCGGGCGGGCCGGCGGTGATGCGATAAATACACTAGCGTAAACGTTATGAAATGATACATACGGTGCGCTCTGTTGTTAACTAGGTTGTTAGATATAGGTACGAAGATGTAACTATAGGTCCAGCACATCGGGTGAAATTAAAATGATGAAATAGTTAGATATGGCTGACGATCTATCAGTGTACTCCAGGATCTTATAACTTTATGGGTTCTTCAAATGACGTTTTGCCACTCCACCCTTGAAAGGGATAAAATTCCCGGCGAATGAAGTTTCTAGAAAAGTTTGGCAAAAAACAACTTAGAAATAGCCATACAAATAGGAATACGAAAAGCATGATGATGAAAACACACGAATTTGTCATGCACGGTTAACCACGCAACAAGTGCTCGAAATGACAACCTCACATGCATGCAATGTCCATTGTTAGGTTAAGCGACGGTTATAACCATCAAGGTAATTTATACATATCGTAGACCGGTGAGGTGTAACTATGTTTTACACCACTATAATGACCATATCTGCGACGTGGGACGCGAGTTACACGCACACATTGATTAGATGTCACAGAGGCTACATATAACTCCTCAAGTTTGGGGCACTAATATTTATGAATCTGTAATAAATAGGCCAATAAGTGGGCAATAAAAAGGCACCAGCGGCGATTGTGAGAAATACAAGCGTTCCTGATTTATACGCGATAGGAATGTGCCGCCCCCTTTTCAATAAGTTGCGCGATAAGAATCATTGCCTATCGCTGCGTGCGTGACGGCGGCCGAGCTATGCAATTAAATCTTTTTAGGGCAATTTTTTTCGCTAGGTACTGATATTACGTTGGCTAAAATTTTAAACCTTAAGCGCCAAGGCCGCCTTTATACACTTTTCATAAATTTGTATCTACTTGTTATTTTCTTATTTGTGTGCAATAAAGAGATGATCTATATATCTATCTTTTATGAACAGAGAACATGTACGGAGAGGTCGCACTTTTATGTACTAGCTGTGCCCGGGGGTCCGCTCGCGTAGACTACAGAATCCGCTCCCGCTTCCGCTCCCACCTCACTACCACGCCCACTTCCTAGCGCACGCCCACTCCCACTCCCACTCCCACTACAACTCGAACTCTTACTCCCAAGCCCATGGGCCCACGTCCACTAATTGCTATAGTCCTAACTCGTCGCAATATGAATAGTACCTAACCATACTTCTTTATATTTATACTTACTAATGTATTTGAAATCTAAACATTCGCGTAACTTTTGATTGAGTTAGCCGATTGCGATAAAATAAAGACTAAAAGTTAAGTTAACTTAAGCCCCATGTTTCTTTAAAAAGTTCATTAAAATCTGTTTATTAGTTTTTAAGTGATGCGTGCACAAACTAACAGACCAACAGACAAAAATTCCGAAAATGATCGAAATCTGTTCTGTTACTTATCCTTAGACCCTCCAATTTTTTTTTCAAGTATCTTTAGTGTACAGACACGGGAATTTAACGTTTTTATTTGTTAGACTAGCTGTTGCTCGCGACTTCGTCGGCGTGGATAAATTACCATCATAAATTATTATAATATATGTACGATAATCGCAATTATTTGCAGAAAATGGGGCGTTATGTCAAACAGGGGTATAATCATAAATTTAGGTCACCATTTGTCTAAGGGTATAATGTCTAAGAATACCGGATCGGCCAGGAAATATAGGCATGTCACAGGTTTTAGAAAAAAATTATCTGTACATATAGTAAAATCGTTAATGCAAAAAAGTCTGTACATTGAATATATTAGAAAAAAACTAACCAGGGCGACTTAAAATAAGTAACTGAACATGTTAGAAAAGTTTTTAAAAATTTTGTCAGTTTATTTGTTTGTTTGCTTGTACAAGGCATCACGCATAAATTGCCGAACGGATTTTGACGAAACTTTGTAAAGGGACAGTGTATATCCAGGAATAAATAATATATAATAAAATCTCCATAATTATCCAAGAAATAGAAAACCCAGCAACAAAAACTTTAGTGCAGTACAAATATAGTATACTTCAGAGGTCTACTAAAACCAGCTAAATTGATTTTTGATTTTCAAAACCGAAATAAAAAAATTATAATTGAGAAATCTGAAAAGAGATTATTTCGATGAAGTAGTTATTCAGGGACCGTGTTGAAAACTCTCTGTAGACCAAACTTCTAGCGTTCTTCAGACTTTGTCAAGATGATGATTTATTTGCTAAAAGTCTGTAACGAGATGGCTGTTACTGCACACTATTAGCGGCGCTTTCTCTACTGCGTTCCTCAAAAAGGTAAATGGTGTTACCACACGATGTTCCAAGCGGCCTGCAGCACAAGGCACCTCCTGGATGACGACCGAAATTGGGACGAAACTTTCGGTGATGCAGTCGTAAGTATCACCACTCAAGACTGAGCCATTTGTTCGCTGTGTTTTGTGGGGCTCTCGAACCCAATGTAACGTGGGAGAAGTATCGTCCGCGTCTCGCGGAAGATGTCCTAGCATGCTCTATGAGGAACGGTGAACTAGATGTGGATCACCTTCGTTCTTCGTCGGATCTCTTCATTACGAATCATATCCTTCAAAGATACGCCTAGCATAGCCCTCTCCATAGCTCGCTGAGCGACTTGAAACTTGTGGATCAGGCCCACTGTCAGTGCACGTTCCACGTTTCTGCACCGTAGGCGCAGGCAGGACGCACTGATTAAAGACTTTTAGCATAGGCGAAGTGAAGACTTGACGTAATTATCCAAATGCTGCCCAGTCCAACTGGAATCTTCTGTCAGCTTCCCTATCAAAGTTGTTTCTACCCAACTGTATAGTCTGTCCTAGGTAGACGTACTCCTGTACAACTTCGATGTTGACATTATCGACGATCACCGGGCTTAGGTCGACGTGTGAGTTGGACATGACTTTCGTCTTGTCTACGTTCATCCTAAGACCTACTCGTCTGGAAGAGCAGTTGAGGCTGGTCAGCATTCCCTCGAGATCTTGCAGCGACTCTGCCATCAAAACTATGTCGTCTACAAATCGAAGGTGTGAGATGTGCTCGCCGTTTATACTTATGCCCCGTTCCCTCCAGTTCAGTGTTTTAAAGACATCCTCCTTTGCGCTGGTAAATAGTTTCGGGGATATAACATCCCCCTGTCTAACCCCCCTCTGCAACTGGATTGGCTTAGTCTGCTGATTCTGGAGTTGAACGGTCATTGTGGCAGCGTTATACAGGCATCTCAACACCTCGATATATCGCCAATCGACTTGGCATCGCTGCAGGGATTCCAGAACAGTCCATGTTTCGAAGGCTTTCTCGTAGTCTACAAATGCAAGACACAAGGGCTGGTTGTACTCTTCGGTTGAACTCTTACTTGACCGTATTTAATTGTGGAATGTATTGATAGATGAGTCATTATATAAATAAATATCAAAGTGGTTAAATTTTTATCGAACGGTTAATACAATTTGATTTATATAAAAGTTTTAAAAGTAATACAGATTAAATTCGCCTTGCTATACAAATATATGTGTTAAAGCATTACCATTTATTCACCAATATCTTTCGTAACTTTCATATTATGTATTTTAAAATCAGGTCCGGCTGGAGGTTGCTCTGAAAAATTCGTCAATTATATAAAACCAAAATTAAATAAAACTATACAAATAAAAGAAGGAACTAATGTTTTACTACTTTTATACTAATAAAAAACTTATTTTATTAAATTGATTGCTTGATTGCTTCGTTGGCTTAGTGGTTCTACTCGAGCGTCAGAGGACGTAGGTTGGACTTCCACTGAGGACAGACAACTTTAAACAATTTGTACAAGTTGGTACTAGTCTAGGTTTTATATTTGTAAACTCTCTTGTGTCCAAAGTCAATAAATAGTACTGAAATACTAGTTTGGATTATGTATTTGTAAGTGTATTTTTACTTTCGAACTACAACAGGAGTCAGAAAGAGAGAAATCAAAATAGACAATAATTTTATCTGATTTTAAGTTTGTGCTGTTGATGAAAAACGATTGTATTTCCTTCGAAGTCGAAAAAAAAACACGGAAAAAAGGGGTATGTTTGTATGAATGCCAGTCCGTCATCGAGCATGCAACCAGCGCATTAATGTTTTTCGTCAGCCTTGAAGTTGAGAGTATCTATCCTATAGATACAATGATTTGCTTAAAAATTGCGCCTGGTAAATAAACACTCATATCTGTCCATAATAAATCATTCATCACATTTGATCATTATCACATTTCATTCGATTTTGTATTGATTTTATTTGTTCAATAATATGAGTTATTAACGCCTGCAATAAAAAATATTATTATTATTATCAGAGCCGGATTAACCATGTCGGGGCCCCTAGGCAATGCACGTGTCGGGGGCCCTTTACCATGTTATGGCGGCCGAAAGTATTCTAACTTCCTGAAATATAGTTTATCTACCACAATGCAATGCTCCGCACGCGTGGACTACACCTTTAATCCGACTACGACTCCGACCCCGAAGCCCACGTCAACGCCCAGGCCCACGCCTACTCCTTATTTCACTCTAAGAAATATTTTCAAAAAAGGGCCCGGGGCGGGGGGGCCCTAGGCACTTGCCTACACTGCCTAATGGATAATCCGGCCCTGATTATTATAATACCCGGGCTAGGGCTATGCTCAGGGTTTCTTTGAAGGAAATGATTCGTAATGAGGAGATGCGATGCAGAAAGAAGGTCACGACATAGCCGAAAGGATTATCACGCTGAAGTGGCAGTGGGCAGGCCACATATACCGCAGTACCGACGGCCGTTGGGGCCGACGAGTTCTGGAGTAGAAATCGCGGATCGGCACGCGCAGGGTGGATCAACTACCTGAAGAAAGTGGCCGGATGCGGCTGGATGCATAGTGCACAGGACCGGGTGTGGTGGCGTTCATTGGGGAAGGCTTATGACCAGTAGATGCCAGTAGTGGACGTCTAGGTGCTGACATGGTGATGAATATTATTATAATACCCAGGTTCTAGTTAAAGCAGTAAACCATACATACCATAACATTAAATTTTGATAAATAAAAAGTTAAATGTCTGAAAAATTGTCGAAGTGATTAAATCATCGTAAGAAATTTCATATGTGTTTTACATATAACATGGCGTCGCTAATTTATGTCAAATAAAATTTAAAAAAATTTAGATTTTTTTTATAAAGACTGTAAACTGTGTAGCTACGATTTGCTTAAAAATGTTCATGTGTTTACGGTAACAACCGGGAAAATCGGTAAACCAAACTCCTTACAAAATCATCATAAAGCGAATTCATTATCATACAGGATAAACAAATGGATTGCGATCCAGCGATCTCAGAACTACGATAAACCTGTGGCCTCAGAACAATGAATAAGCACCTGTGGCGCTGTGTGTCATTTGTTTTTTTTTAGTTCAAACTTGATTGAAAACACCAAACTGTTTGTCAATCCCTAACTGTCCGAGCTGGGCAGATGTGGAATAAACTGCCGACGATAATTCAAGATAAATACTTCTGTCACATCTTTTAAAAATAATGTAATAAATCACTATCTGTCTCACTTAGTATAATATGGTATGTATGTATGTATGTATGTATGTTTATTATTATTATTAATATTAATTACTAGGTGTGCCCGCGGCTCCGCTCGCGTGGACTACTCACTCTCAATCCGACTTCGACTTCGCTTCCGCTCCCACTCCTACTCTCTCACCCACACCCACTACCACTCCCACGCCCACGCCCACTACAGCTCCAAATGTAGTTCTGTATGTTCTCACTCATTGCAATACGAATTCCGTAATTTCTTTGTAGTTGTAGTAGTCTATATTTAATTATTATGTAGTCTATTATGCACTTATTGTAGCCCCTTCGCTCTTACTGTTAAGGTTAGCTGGAAGAGATCGCTTTGTACACAAAATGTATAACTGTATTTAGTTTTAAAATGTGAAATAAAGAATATATATTTATTTGCACTTGATTTGAAACAGTTTTTATATTTTATTAGGTTTTTTGGAAACCTAATCTTTATTTATGTTATACTCGTATATGTATATAACTAATAATAAGACTGTTTTTCCCGGTAAAATATGTAACGTCGATTATTGAGAACTTGTGCAGTATGGCTGTATCGTTTATTTCTATCCGCTCGGCAACTCATTTTGGAGAAACTGGAAACTACAGGTGTTTGATTACACTGGGCATTAGAAAATTAGAAATCAGCAAAAATGGAAACAGGTGGAGCTTATTATTAATAACCTACTTCTAAATAAGTGCCTACCTATACCTGATATTAGATTGATACATAGACACTTATTCACTGATATTACACAAATTCAAAAACTAATAAAAAATAAAAAAAAATCTTACGCTTCGCGAGCACTCACCGACATATCTACTGTTGTCTTTTCTAAAAGACATTGGAGACCTGCAGCCGTATGCCCGCGTGCGTGCCAGTGGCGAGTCTCTGACTGGGCATGTCTCGCAGTAGGGCTACAACGCTTGTAATTCTATCGTAACGACACGGGCATCTCTACAGACAGCCCTACAGCGAGCGCAGCGATACAATGCAATCAGTGTGTTTGGAAGCAACATCGTTAGAGTAGAGGTAAACATACGATACCTAAGATATTTGTATCATGTTTATATAGTGATTGTGATACATAATATTATACTACTACCCTAGAAACACACGCACTGTTCCACACATTCCCACACATCCACGCTAGCGGAGCCGCGGATACATCTATTATCATGCATGCCTATATATTTTATAAGTATTTTACATATTATATTCACATATATTATACATTACATTTGAATAAACATATAGTTACATAGATATACACATATATAAATTATGTCATTATGTTAGTTTACGAAGTGTTTGGTGAAGATGGTAGGCACTTTTTGCTCGTCGAGTAAAGGAGAAGTAAGTTCTTTTTTAAATTAAAGATTGAACGTCCCTATATTTTATCCAATCGCTTCATGTAATTTGAAGACCACACGGAAAGAGTAAGTAAGTCACACAAACATTTTGAGATAATACGAATTTATATTTACGACTACTTACCGCATTAAAAAAAATCAATCGTTTGTATCTTAGTGAATATATTTTAGACTGAAATGATATCGAAACTGAACTGAACAGAATGATATTTTTAGTTTTTTTTATTATTAGCAATGAAATTATATTAAAATGTCAATTTCGACATCAAGGTAACTAAAATGACTCTTTCCTTATAATAAATATTATATATTAGATTTAGGCCACATTCGTCAGATTAGATTTCATGATTTTGAATTTTCTTGTTTTAAATTTGATATTTTATTTTGTGTAATTATCGTATGAGTATCTTGTACTATAAGATCATACTGAAGTTAAATAAATGCATGAGTTCAATACTTCTTTGTAGGATTTATCGGTAGAAATGGATCAATGAGGATAAAAAATGGAATTAATTTACAAATTTATGAGCCGGTGAGTAACATTATTACTGGCAAAATGAGTAGGTACTTCGCTTTTTTTTTCAATAACATTAATCAACTGCGAATTTTTTGGATGAACTAAGGATTCAAATATTGCTTAGAACAGTTTTTATTATAACCCTACAATCACAAATATAATTACGTTCACACAGTTTTACAAAAATATATTAATAGCGTTTGTTGTCTTCGACTGGTAAAACTTCGACTTTTCTTTTTCTTATCACTACTGATTATAAAATACATCAGGTGTTACCTATTCTATCTCCACAGATTAAATAAACAAGAAATTTATAAAAATTAATATTTAACTAAAATTGTCACTACAAAGTTACTCTTAACTTTAAAAATTATATAATTTTTATCAACTGTTTTCACCTGCGAAATTGTATCATCATATCAGCCCTTAGACGTCCACTGCTGGACATAGGCCTTCCACAATGGACACCGCCACACCCAGTCCTCTGTCCTTAATTGTATAAAACTTACCAAATCCGTTTCAGCGGTTTCACTTAACTGCTACACTACGAAGCGCACTGAAGGCCGCGTGAATAGCGTGCTCTCACCGCGACGGTGCAACGGCGACTGCCGGGAAACTAAACTGTAGCAAGTCGCAAAGGCTGGGCGGGAGAGTCTACGACACGCCCAGACGTTTCACCGCACCGCCTACGCTACGGAGCTACGAACTACGAGTACGGACTACGCAAACGTAGAAATAAAGTCACCAACAGAAATAAAAACGTTCGCATTCGTAACTAAATTTTAAAAAGTATCTCTATAAGACATCGTTTCTGTTTCATTAAAAGGTTATCCAATCTTTTGTGTGTCCCAGAGCTACCTATATTTCTCTGTTACGTGTTTTACTTTCGAACGACGATAAAAGCGAATGGAGCATTTAGATCACGCGGGAAAAAAAACAGGTTTTTGATGAGGAAACGCCGGAAAATCGGTTATACATTCAGTCAAAAAAGTATCGGGAATGGATTATGGTTCCAAATTCAATATTTTTGTTTTTTGTTGTTGTTGGATTGGCACTACTTTTTTCCGCGCAGTTATCTGTTATTTATATTTAATACAGTGTTGTTTTTAGTTATATTATATCTAGTGCTTAGACAAACAAAATTTGTCTGAGATCTAGTGTATATTGCGATTTTCATAATGAACAAAAATATCGAACAAAGAGTTTGTCTCAAATTTTGCATAGCCAATGGAATTTCGTGTTCGGAGTCACTGAAAATGTTACAGAAGGCTTACGGTGAGTCGACTACCTATATCAAAAACAAGTGCTTACAAGTGGTACAAAGCGTTCAAAACCGGTCGAGATGTGATGGAAGATTTGCCTCGCTCTGGTAGGCTATCAACGTCTGCAACTGAAGTTAACATCGCAAAAGTGAAGGAAATAGTGACTGAAAATCCTCAATCAACTTTGAGAGAGATAGCCGTTAAACTTTCTGTATCTCACGAATCGATCCGTACCATTTTAAATAATCACTTGGGTATGAAACATGTTGCAGCTCGGCGTGTCCCAAAAGACCTGAATTTTCTCCAAAAACTAATTCGCTTACGAGTCGCTGAGGACATGCTAGAACGTGTCAACCACCTTATTCACCAGATACTCGTATGGCTCCATGCGACTTTTTTCTTTTTCCTAAGCTCAAATTACCACTTCGTGGCACCCGTTTCCATTCGATAGAAGACATAAAGGAGAATTCGCGGCGAGAACTGTACTCAATTCCGGAAAAAGCGTTTCAAAAATGTTTTGATGATTGGATTATTCGTTGGCGTAAGTGTGTCGCTTCTGAAGGAGCACACTTTGAAGGTGATAAAATAAAGTTGGATGAATAATTAACATTTTGTGTATTATTGATCTTTTCCCGTTACTTTCTTGACAGAGTAGTACAACACAATATACTTTATTGCACAAATAAAATTACAATTTGCGGAAGTTACAACAAAGAAACTGTCTTACTGCTTTAAGCTATTTTTCCAGACAACCTATTTTTGCAACCATATTTTTATTTGTATTGATACGAGTACATCACCACCTCCCTCTACCCCATATTTCGCTACCTTCATCTCTCCCTTCCTGTCCCACTTACCTCTCTCCGCCCCTCCCACTCTTCCATTTCCTTCTTTCCCCTGAACCCGTTCCTAAACCCCTCTCCTTTGCCCTTCTGCCCTCATTCCCTTCCCCACCCCTCACCCTCAACTTCCTCATCCCTCACCATCCTGTCATGTCGTGGATTTTACATGACATAAATAGTTATTACCACTGAATAACCATTTAAAATTGTATGTTGTTTGTACACTGACGAGGAAAAATAAGTAGGTAGTCACTTACATAAATGACAATATTTCGTAAACTGGTGAAGATAGCTTGTTGAAGTAAAAAGTAACATTAGAGATTATTTTATTACGCATAATAAAAACAGCAAATATGTAGTAACAAATAACTTAAATGTAATGTGTTAAAAAAGGGACAAATGGAAGTTTTCTAAACTTATTCGTTAAAAAAATAAAAAACCGTTGACGACGGATTTATCATTTAAACTTATTTATAAGTTATTCAGTACCGTGTCTTTTCTCCGTGTGCTCTTAATACAGATTGAAGATGATTTGGCATTCTGAATACCCGATCTCTCTATCAGTGCTAAGTAATATGCTCGATAAGTGCGTGTTAGAGCACAAAGCGTAAGCAGGGAAGAATTTCGGCTTCTTACACATCGGCCAAGCTCGTCCCAGACATGTTCAATAGGGTACATGTCGGGGCTACGCGCTAGCTACTGCATTGGATGGATCCCCACTTCCTGCATTCGCCGTTCACCACTTGAGCGGTGTGTGGCAGAAACGGGACAGAAACGGGCCAACATGTTTATTGAGGACCTCAGTAACGTATCTTTCAATAGTCAGGTTCCGTTTTCTATAGTCATTAGTTCCATGCGACATTTGGAACATCTGGAAACATCTGAGAACAACACTACTCCATTCATCATCACCGCATTCGATATGCTTGCGGGCATACTCTTACTACTCGATTATGCCGTTGTTTTGGACTGTTGGCTAGCCATAATGCTTCAGGTTGTCTTCTACAAGAGGTCTTCTAACTGTACATTGACTTAAGGGTATCTCTTCGGGTCAGCAGAATTTTCTGTTGGATCGCAACACTCGTCATAAATCGATTCCTTAACATTTTTGAAACAATCTATGATTTTCTCGGCGTGTCGTACATCTATGCCTACCATTTTATTTTGAACAGTACGAAGTGTCACACCTACTGTCCTTGCTATACTTCGCTACATCACCATGCTAGTTCTACCACGGTGTCTATGTACATTTAAGTAATAACATTCCTCTGTTGTGAGAGGCATGACAATTTATTCCGCTGGTACTTTTAATTAAAATTTAGTCTCAACAGGCTAGTATGATAACTTGATAAATATAATGATAAATAGTTGTGAAAAATGAGTGACAATGAAAGTAATCTACGTCTCGAAAATGCATTTTTTGTTTTTATTTTTATAAACTTATTGGTTGCAATCTGCATTAGGCCACTATGTAAAAAGGTTTTAATAATTGTGATATAAAACTTGTTTCAATATACTTGTTATTCTAAGGAGATATCTTGATTAGTTTAGAACATATTGTCATTTATGTGACTAGGTACTTATTTTTGCTCGGCATTGCCGTATAGGGGTGTAAGGGAGCGCAAATACACCGGGCTCCAAATGCCAACCTCACCTGCACGTGGTGCGCCTTGCTGATTGACCAACGAGGCTCTGGCGACCGATAATGGCAGTATAACCATTCAACCTCTCACTAGGCCATAAATACCACAGACCGGTGGCGGGCAGCTACGTCTGCCCAGCGTGGCCATTATGGGAAAATGAATAGATAACTTCCCCATGAATAGATAACAGAAGTCGCGGCTGCCAGTTCCCGGCAGCTCTACTATTCCTGGCTAAGAAGGTGGCCGGAAGCGGCTGAATGCGGAGGGCGGAGGACCGGGTTCATTGGGGAAGGCCTCTATGTGCAACAGTGGACGTCTAAGGGCTGATATTATGAGTGTAGTATTTTTGTTATAATGAATTTATGACTATACAACTTAGATGAGCTATACAACGACTTTAGAGACATTGACACTTCCTGCCAATGTAATAATTTTAACTAATTGTATGACTCTGTAGCTGAGGTGTTTAGGACGATAAATTATGACCTTTTAGCTGCTATAAAAATGATCTGGCTGACCATTATATTTTGAAGTTGGCCAATAGCGTCAGGGGATTCATTTACGGGATTTAAAATAGGAAGTATTTCAAATAAAAAGGGAATTCTGGGATTCTTTCTGGGGACTCTGTGATCGTTTTCATCAAGCCAAAGGCTGCATGTATTTCCTATTTAATTTCTACTGCTAAAACCAACAAGTGCTCGTGTGTACCGCAACCAAAGCGCAAAGCTGTGCTAGAAACCTCGCGAGTGCTAGTGCGCGGGTGGACCCGAGATAACTTGCGCGCCCGCGCCGTGTTGTCGACTTATCCAGGCTATGAGTTGGATACTCTACCTCGTACCTCACCATTCCGCCTGCCAAGCATGGTGATTATGGCAAATCCCCCAATGGACAGTTTATATAGTAATTTATAACATCTATTATAAAGCCTATATATTGAGAAATATTCTTACCAAGATTCCAGATTTTATCTATATAAACAAAAAGTTATGGATTTTTTTATTAAAATCGACTAAGATTGTTCGCAGTTTGGCGAGTCACTCGATTAGATATTACTAGCATCGGTGTTTTTCTAAATATGGTTAATAATAATATCATTTTATATCAAAAACAATCAACTCCACGGCCTTGGACGACGGTGTTTCACGGTACTAAAAATATTCAATTTTCTTTAAGTTTAAAAAGACGTAAATCTAAAAAAATAAGAAAATATGCAAGTAGTATAAAATAAATATAGCCGTAATAATTTCGTTACATACATGCCTATCACATTTTATCGTCATTTATTACGCCAACCTTACTATATTTAAGAGTGGGCAATAAAAATGAGAAATTATTTTTAATAACAGTGTAAGGGGTGCAAGCGGGTGCGGTGACACAACAATATTTTGGCGTCGCTAATGCCGACCCTTATTACGTCACATTCTTTAGCGAGACTAGCGGAGACTAGTGTAATAATATAAGAATAACCCACCACTTATTTTATGACCTGCAGTTTTACGCGGAAGTAAGGCGTAAGCTCGTGTTATTAATCTTTTAAGGACTATATTCCTGTACTAAGTAGCTAGAGACATACCTACTATTTGAAATTTAAAGAATTTTTTTATTGTCCGTGGTGTACATGGTGTTTAGAAAGTTAATCGGTGCGGTATCTGTCAACGGTGCCACCAGGACAAGACTTGTCCTGACCAAGACATCTGCTCTGGTGAGCGTGACCATTGTGGGCATTCCTACAGGAATAGTCGTGAAACCCTATGACCAACAGTAGCTTTTTACAGGCTAATAATGATTACTGAAAGCCCTCTGAAATATCCCAAAAAACACTCCAAGTAAAATCCTAGTTACGACGGAGTTATTGTCAGCCAATAGGGAGCTTATAAGAGATCCCCTAGGTACGAATAATTAAAAGAAAATCATAGTAGGTACATTAGTACAATAATTGTGAATATACGAGTATATATTAATATTTTAATGTGTGAAATACATTAAATATTCATAATGCAAACAACAAGTAACACACATATTTAATAACATTGTTATGGTTGGGCGGGCGGTGTCACTACCTGACGTGATTTCAGGACAACATACATATTTTCGTGGAGGGAGGACAAAAACGAAGCGAATCGTGACGAGGCTCGGAATGCGATGCGATTATGAAACGCCATTTGTCAAGTTTTTATTGGGCACCCTAAAGCAGCATCTATTGTTGTGCTACCCCCCTGCGCACCGCCACCCTGCTCGCCTGACCCTCGTCTGGTGACGTTAATTCATAATTTTTATAACTTGTTAACATTTAGAGGATTACTTGTGGCGCGGCCGCGGAGGGCAGGCTCCGATTGCCGTTTAATTAAATTTTATCCTCTTCTCTTACAATCACCCACTTTCACTTTGAAGCGACGAGGAGGGCGGAGGACGTATAATAGCACAAGAGTTTGGACGTACACTCGCGGAAAGGGAATGATTAGCAGGTCGGCCGTAACCATAATTAACAGTATATTTACAATCACGAAATAAGACGTTTGAAGACGAAAGACACGAATTGAAGTTTTATATTCAAATTATTACACGGAAATTTGGAAACTCCTTCAACTGCTAAAACATTCCCTTTTCGCGAGTGTACCTACTTTAAATGAATTATCTTGACTACATGGATTACTAACTATTAACTAGAGATGAAACGGATAGTGATTTGACCGGATACCGGATGTCCGGCGAGCCTCTAGACCGGATATCCGGCCGTAGGATATCATACAATTTGGAGTTCAAATTAACATTAAAACTAATTCAGTTCAACCGATTTCGAGAAAATCGATGTCTACATTTTGGTAGTACCTACTGGAACACCTTTTATATGAATTTTGCCAGACTCATGGATACTGCCGAAAGATAATACGCCAGGAGGTTCTAGAACAAGCAAAGTTTGATCAAATTGGTTACAGCGGTTTTTGACAAAATTGCAATTTTGACAGCTACCCTCACATTAAAAGCCAGCGGGAAACTACTAAGAATCCTCTGATGAATTAGTCTGTTTAAATTTGGCTGTCAACCAGACTAACTGTTTAGACGCTAGACAAAACGTGACCGACGGAAAATCTCGGGAAAATTGTTTTTTGAGATACTGGTAATTTAGAAATAGAGCACATTTTTAGAAGAAAAAAACACGATTCACCTCTCTACGCTCGAAAGTAAAAACAGTTTTATGTTATGTGGTTTTAATGTTATTTTCCCTATATCCATAAACCAATTTGTCAGCGTAAATTTTACTATCTGGTATCCGGCCGGATATTGGATTACTATCCGGTATCCGGCCGGATAGTAAAATTAGGCCGGATACTGGATAGTTACCGAATATCCGTTTCATCTCTACTTAATAGTAGAGATGAAACGGTTTCTCAAAAGGTTAAAGGTTACTGAAAAGGTTTTTTTTACCATACCCTTTCACGAAATTATTAATATAGACATTTGTTTTATTATTTGAGTAGACAACATTTATCCGCAAAATTTCCAGTCAATTTCAAGAACAAGATGCATTTTTTATGGTCAACACAGGCAGCCACAATAGAATTGCAATATTATTGATTTTCCTTATTTTTCACGTCTTTAGATTAGTCTTTTTGTAATCGACTTAAGGTCCGACCAAACCAATGCGTCCTGCGTCCGCGGTGGCGATCAGTCTGCGTTCAATTGAGGACCTCCGTGGGGGAACGGGTAGCTCTCGGCCTGCCACGCCGGAGGTTGCGGGTTCGAATCCCGCTAGAGGCAAATGTTCGTATGATGAATAGGAATGTTTGTACCCAAGTCTTGGATGTTTATATATTTATTTAAGTATGTCTATCCGTTATCCAGTAACCATACCACAGGCTTTGCCTAGTTTGGGACTAGATAATTGGTGTGAATGTCTGTGATATTTATTTATTTATTAATTGCATTCACATCGAGCTCGAAGGTCGCGTTCGCGTCCGCGTTCATTCTGCGTTCTGTCATCCATCACCGACGTTGTCATTTCGTAGCTTTGCAGCAGAGGGGTGCTTTGCGATACAAAAATATATAAAATCGACGAAGAAAAATTGTATTAATAACAACTTTCGTAGAAAATTAAAATGTTTTTTTTTTCAGTGGCCATTTCAGTTGAGATTCTTAATTATTTTATCCTATACCAGCTGTGCCTACGGCTCCGCTCGCGTGTGCTACAGAATCCGCTCCCCTTCCCACTTCCGCTCCCGCTTCTGCTCCCGCTCCCACCCGCACCCGCACTTCTATTCTCACCCCCACTCTCACTCCAGCTCCAAATGTACTCCAGACTCATCGCAATATGCATAGTACTGAACATTATAATTATACTTCTTTGTTATACTCGTATTGCATACTACCTTACCTACTGTATGTATTTGAAAACTACAAATGTCCATAACTTTTGACTGAGTAAACCGATTGCGATGAAATAAAGCCTATGTTTTACTCGAGTTAAGCCCCATGTTTTTGTGAAAACTGCATAAAATTTCATTCAGTAGTTTTTGCGTGATGAGGTAACAAACATACATACAGACAGACACAAAAATCTAAAAACAATTATTTTGGCTTCTATTGGCCTCATAAAGACCCCTCATGCATATTTTTCTACAATATCTCTCATGTACAGACATAGACCAGTTACAGTTTTATTTGAGGTATAGATATCTATAAATCTAATAAATAAAAATAAACTACGCGTGTCTGTACATTGAAGATATTTGCAAAAAAATGTGGGGTCTAAGGATAAGCAATAGAACACATTTCGATCATTTTTAGAATTTTTGTCTGTTTGTCTGTGCACGCATCACTTAAAAACTACTGAACTGATTTCGATGGACTTTTCACAGAAACAGTGCTTAATTCGGTATAACATATAGGCTATATTTCATTGCAATCGGCCCAGTCAATCAAAAGTAATGCTAATTAATGGTTTCGAAAACTCGCATACACCAATGTGTAGAATGTCTATGCACGACGGAATTCGTGAGAGGGAGCGGGTATGGTACCAATGTAATGTGAGTTTGGGAAAATTATAAATTCGCATAACTTATGATTGAGTAGCTGGAGCTGGATCTGGATCCATCCTCATCATATCAGCCTTACTGCTGGACATAGGCTTTCCCCAATGAACGCTACCACATCTCGACCTCCGCCCTGCGCATCCAGCCGCTTCCGGCCACCTTCTTAACTAGACCTAGCCAGGAACAGTAGGGCTGCCGGGAACTGGGGGCCGCGGATTCGGTTGGGTGTAAGAGAAAACAAAGACATCAGTCGCTCCAAATGCCAACCTCACATGCCTGCTGGTTGACCAACGAGGCTCTGTCGACCTACAATGGCGGTATAACCATTCAATAATTTACTACGCTATAAATACCACAGACCGGTGACGAACTGCAGCGTCACCGGTGCGAGGCATAGTACTGCGATGGCCAGCACGTCTGCCCAGCGTGACCATTATGGGCAAAACTCTCCCATGAATTGTAAACAGAAATCAAAATGATTATGTTTAATGAAGCTAATTCTAGAACATTGTAGAAATGGTAACATAAATCGGCTCATATGAAAATTGCAACTGTAATTGGGTTGGGTGACATATTGAGATAATTGTGATGTATAAATAATTATAGTAACAAGTAGTCTTAGAAAATGCCACGTGCTGCGCCGCGTCTCAATAAAGCATTCAGTCTACATGGTATCTCGGCGTTTGATTGTCCCATACATATTTTGTATGTATGTATGTATGTAACCATAAATTATGTTGTAAAATTATACTCAGGTGTCGTAGTTTTTTTGTGTGTGTATTATGCCAATAGGCAAGTGGAAAGTTTTCATGTTGGATCGCAAAGCTGGGACGCTTATATTCGTCGCGTAAAACAATTTATGACATTAAATAAAATCGACGTTGCCACTCTTTTTACTTTGGTAGATAGTGAGTGATATGCGCTTATAAGTGATTTGTACGCGCCGGATCCGCCCAAAAATAAACATTCGCGAATGGAATTACTCTTGAAACTGATCTGATCCATTCTGATCCGGTTCCAGGAGCACCTGGAACCGACTCAGAATGGTCAGAAATCGCAGAGAGACGTTTTAGGCAAACGAAACAACGGCAGGGTTTACCTACAAAGTTTGAAGCATTTAGCGTCAACCTGCAAGTTCGGCAGCACCCTCGAGAAGAACCTGCGCGACCAGATCGTGTGAGGGTTATACAGTGAGGTGATGCAGTCACGGCTGTTTGCGGGGAATACTTTAGACTACAAAAGCGCCGTGGAACTGGCGCTGGTGCTGGAGGTGGCGGAGCAGAATGCAGCAGTGGCACGCGCTCCGGTCGCCACGGTATAGGCACTGGCGGCGGAGACGCCAGACGGCCGCTTACACCGCTTCGACAAGGCAGCGGCGGGCCGTGGGCAGCGCGCGGGCTCGGCGGCGCCGCCGGCGCGTCTCACCTGTGCTCGCTACGGTAAGTCTTCACACCCAAAAGGCAGATGCAGATATAAGCATTATACGTGTGTTTGTTCTGATGAACAAGGTTATTTGAAGGTAATGTGTCGGCAAAATAAAGTTGAATGCAGTGGTGGTTTACCAAGGAAAACCAAGATGTTTTTTTATTGAAATTAGCAAGCTGAAGTGGCAGTGGGCGGGCTACATTTGTCGCAGAACTGATGACCGTTGGGGCAGACGAGTTCTGGAATAGAGACAGCGGAATGGCACGCGCCGGGGGGGACGCCTCGCCGACAGATGGACCGACGACCTGAAGAAGGTGCCAGGAAGCGGAGGGCGGAAGACCGGGTGTGGTGGCATTAATTGGGGAAGGCCTATGTCGCTGATATGATAATACAAGAATTGGGCATTTTGTTAATCTCAAACGTAACAACATTATCTAATACGTAACAAACCAAATACTTTAACACACAAGAATAATTTTCGACAAACTGTCAAAATAAACATAATAAAGCGATGCACTCGTCGCTCGAACAGCCCTGAGCTCATATTCCCACTCCGCCCGGTGCAAACCGGTTTGTACCCAAGCCGGGGCCGGAGCACCTCCCCGCGCTCCAGTCCGTGACAGGTACATTACTACACCTACATCGCTGTGTGTGTAGTAATGTACCTGCCGCGCGCCGATAGTATGAATCTTGTCCTCTATATGATTTTATTTTGTGACTTTAGAACTGTAGCCGCACGCGGTAGTTTTCAGGCCCCACCCACCACGGTAAACTTTTCGTTGCGCCGTTTTCGTTCCTACATAATATTTCCATATTTAATCTCAGTTTACTGGGCACCAACCCTAACGTCTTTAACCTACACACATCGCTCGCGCCTGTTTGTGCACAAAAGAATAGCTGTGCGCCTGGCTGCTCACGTGTGCTGGGTGTGAGGTTGAACAGCGAATAGTAACTACTAAAAACAAATCTAAATGATATGTTACATCATTCGCATAAACCTGTCATAATTTTGTCCAGCAGATGACTTAATATAAACTAACGAGTAACACCACAGGGCAGAGCTAGTGATTAAATATTTGTTATTAAACGATATAGAGCGTATTCAATTAATAAGCATCGATATTAAAACGGCACGCAGGGGCGGGCTGGAGTTCCGCCAGTGCAGCCATATTTCGCGCTTCACCAGTCAAAGCGAACCATGTTCTGGGCGGGAAGCAGACATTTTTAATATCTGCACTGGCTAAGTATAACCGTATAACGAAATAGCTTACTGCCATCATAGTAAGGAAAATTACTGTCTTTATTACGGCCGACTTTTATCTACGATTGGTATAACCACACTTTAGTTAGAAGGACCATGCAACACATGGTGTAACATTCTCCTGTAGTAACCACGAGAGGCGCGGTTCACTTGTATGAAAAACTTCTGTCATGTGCATGTAACAACGACTATCCAGTACCATAGATTACTTAATAATACTACGTAGCCACGTGCTACGTGCCAGTACTATCAACGATTGTCCAGTACTTATAAGTTATTTTAAATCCTATAGGTAATGAGTGAGGCACTTTGGAGTAATAACTTTATTTTAAAAAAGCAATTTTAATGAACGAACTATTGAAACATTAGTTCGAAAACGCAGATCGACATTAAATGAAAAGAGGTAAATTATATTAATATCAATTTAATGAAAAAACATATCGTAAGGATAACTATCACAATGTAACTATTATGTTAAATGTATAAACAATTGTGTTTTTAACTTAATATAATCGTGATCAGGCACGGAAATGATAGCGAGATGAGCTATCATATCATATGAGGACGAGAGACCTTTCCCATATTCGTGGGATACAACAGGCTCTTAGTAATATTAACTTTGACAAAATTATTTTTATAAGTAAAATATTTACAAATACAATTCAGACAGAAAATTAAGGACTATGTTTAAGATTTCCCGATTGCATCGCTTGTTTCCTATTTGACGAGACTTTATGTAATAGGTACAAATAAATTCGTGAGTACTAGCGCTAGGACTAAGGCGCAATGCTACATGTTTAAAGTATAGTAAACTAGCTGTTGTCCATGTCTTCATTGGCATGGAGAACCTAACATTACAAATTATTATGTAATACAAAATCCTAAAAGAAAACTATTAATCTGGTTATGCATTGAAAAGATTTATTTACATAAATTAGCCATGCAACGATTCCGCTCGGACCTTCAGTTTTTTTTTAAATATAGTTGAAATTTATTTTGTGTGAATCATAAAATAAAACTGGAAGAGAATGCCATATTAGCATTACGTTTGTACCGAGACTGCCCCTCCTCTTCCTCTCGCTTTACAATTTATTGGTTTCATTTCCCTTGTTTTCTCAACAGCTTATTTTCCAGACCCGTATTTTGTTCACCTTTTTTCGCACGGAATATTTCTTCTTTCATTTTTTATATTCAATACAAATTAACATTACAAATTATTATGTATTTCCCGTAGGAATAGAACGTTTTTTCAGGATAGGAACTACATATGTCTTATTCCAGGACCTAACCTATATGTGTGCCAAGTTTCATCCCGATGCGTCCAGTGGTTGAAGTGTGATGGATTAACAAACATCCAAACATCCAAATATCCAAACTTTCGCATTTATAATATAAGATGAATGCCACAGCACTTTTCTATTTTGTGTCAAAATTGATCAATTCTCATTAATAATTATAAAACTGTTGTTAATGACAAAAATTGAACAAATTTTTGAGTTGAATGTGCAATGTGCGTTCAATAATAGCTATTTACATATTTTCATTTCTAAACACATTGGCGTACTCCCATAATATCTAATAAATAAAATCGTAAACTTCGCGTGTCTGTACATTGAAGATATTTGCAAAAAAAAAATTGGGGGGGTCTAAGGATAAGCAACAGAACACATTTCGATCATTTTTGAAATTTTTGTCTGTTTGTCTGTTTATCTGTTTGTCTGTTTGTCTGTGAGTTTGTGCACGCATCACTTAAAAACTACTGAACGGATTTTGATGGACTATTCACAAAAACATGGGGCTTAACTTAACTTAACATTTAGTCTTTATTTCATCGCAATCGGCTAACTCAATCAAAAGTTATAGACATTTACAGTTTTCAAATACATTAGTAGGTAAGGTTATTATGCAATATATTGCATATAGTAGTATTTCCGTACTATTCAGATTGCGATAAGTTTGGATTACATTTGGAGCTGCGGGTGGGAATTGGAGTGCGAGTGGGCGTGGGCGTGGGAAAAGGGGAGTGGGTGTGGGAGCGGAAGCGGGAGCGGGAGAGGACCGGGAGCGGGACCGGAGCAGGAGCGGAAGCGGGAGCGGAAGCTAAAGCGGGAGCGGGAGTGGGAATGGGAGCGATTCTGTAGTTCACCGAGCCGAGGTCACCTGGACCTATTCCTGGACCTGGACGATACACTGCGAAGAATATAGGGTGTAAATGTTCGACTGAATTCGTGAGCGGTAGCGGGAGCGGGTATGGTACCAGTGTAATTTGAGTGTTTGTAAATTAGTTAACCGATTACGATGAATTTGTGGTATACGTATGCAACAAAGTAATGTTGGTCGGAATTTGGATTGCAATGGATTAGTTACGAGGACTACATTTGGAGAGACGAGGGAAAGAGGTTTGAGGGGAGGGTAGAGGGAAGGGTTCCTGGACCTATTCCTGGACCTGGACCTGGACCTGGACCTGGACCGGGACCGGGACCGGGACCGGGACCTGGACCTGGACCTGGACCTGGATTTAAAGTCTGAGTGGAAGTGGGATATAGAGCGGAAGTGGGAATAGGAGCGGATCCTGTAGTCCACGCGAGCGGAGCCGCGGGCACAGCTAGTCTAATAAATAAAATCGTAAACTTTGTGTGTCCGTACATTGAAGACATTTGCATAAAAAAAAATTGGGGCGTCTAAAGATAAGCAACAGAACACATTTCGATCATTTTTGAAATGTTTGTCTGTGAGTTTGTGCACGCATCACTTAAAAACTAATAAACAGATTTTAATTGACTTTTTAAAGAAACATGGGGCTTAATGGTATTATGCAATATATTGCATATAATAGTATTTCCGTACTATTCAGATTGCGATGAGATTGGACTACATTTGGAGCTAGTAGAGGGAATGGGAGTGGGAGTGAGCGTAAGCGTGGGCGTGGGCGTCGGAAAAGGGGAGTGGGGTGGTAGTGTAGTAGTGCGGAGGCGGAGCGGGAGCGGGGGCGGCAGCGGGAGCGGGAGCGGGAATAGGAGCGGATTCTGTAGTTCACGCGGAGCCGCGGGCATAGCTAGTCTATACATATAATAAAACAGTAGAAAAACAAAAGAAAAGCGAATTTGTACATTAAAGTAAAAAAAAAATTCATTCCCCGGACATTACTTAAGACCAGTAGAGTCCAAAAATATAATTAAAAAATTTCGTGTCTGTCTGTATGTATGTGTACGGGCTAATCTTGGAAACTACTGAACAGAAATTGACGGCGTTTTCACTGTTTAATAGCTTTAAGTTCGGGACACAATCTGGTATAAGTCATATCTCAATAAAATGTCAGGAGGCTGATCTACAAGATGATCTCTCATTTCATATCATTTGTATTTCATATCGTTTGTAGTTCAACATTATTGGTCGTAGCAGAAACTTGACAGAGAGTGAAAGAAATGTTTTAAAGCTCATTTATAGTTTTATTTATTTATTTTAGCCGTTCTATTTCAGGGTATTTCCATCAGCTCGATACAAAAAGTTCGTTATTCGATAATAAGTGGCCCAGTATTAGATCGGCCATCGTCGACAATGTCAATATCTAAGTTGTTCAGGAGTTCGTCTACCTAGGACAGACAATACAGTTGGGTAGGATTAATTTCGATAGGGAAGCTGACAGAAGAATCCAGTTAGGCTGGGCAGTATTCGGAAAACTGCGTCAAGTCTTCACGTCGGCCATTCATTCATATTCATATCATCCTTCCACAATGTTTAAAGACAAAAGTCTTTATTCAGTGCGTCCTGTCTGTCATGATCACGACGCGGAGACATGGACACTGACGGTGGGCCTGATCCACAAGTTTCAAGTCCATCAGCGAGCTATAGGGTTATGTTCGGGTTCTCTATGTGGGACATGATTCGTAATGAAGAGATCCAACGAATAACGAATGTGACCGACATAGCCAAAAGGATTAGTAATCTGAAGTGGCAGTGGGCGGGTCACATCTGTCGCAGTACCGACGGCCGTTGGCGAGAACGAGTTCTACAGTGGAGACCGTAGATCGCCACGACGCCCCGCCGCCAGGTGGATCGACGACCTGAAGAAGGTGGCCGGAAGAGGCTGGATTCGTGGGGCAGAGGACCGGGTGCGTTTGGGGAAGGAATTTTCAAGGTGGTGGAAAGGGCATAAGGAAGGAAAGAAAATGGGAGAGGGGAAAGGGGAAAGGGAATATCACCTGCAAAATTATTATTTTTTAATAAAATAAAAACACCGAACTTCTTACACAATATTAAAACTTAAAAATATAAATAATTTAATGATAATCTTTTAATTCATGATAAACATGAAGTAAATGTGAACTTTATTAAAAAAAACATAACATCTGAAAAAACCTAATTCTGTAGTCCAACGGGCGGAACCGCCGTCGGCAGGCAAATTTTATGTATATGAATATTTTCAGATTAATAGATTTCTTTAAGGGTTTAGTAATAATAATGTGTAATGTTAAGCTGTCCACGCGGTCGAAGTCGCAGGCAACAGCTAGTTAGTAATAAAGCGAATAGAAATATTTGGTACCTGTGTATTTTTATCGAGACATTGAATTGAACAAATAAACTGTAGAGATAAAATATGATTAGAAAAACATAGATTATAGGGGAATGGGGAGGGGGTAGGAGGAAGAGCAAGGGAGGAGTAGAGAGAGAGAGGGCCTTCAACGTACGGGGAAGGGGTTAGGGTGGGGTGACGTATGGGAGGGAAAGGGGTGGGAGAATGGGGAATGAGAGTCGGACAGAGAATGTATATCCCCTGCGAAAAATATTTGTTTTAAGATTAGATAAAAATACATAACTTCTTGCACCATAATAAAACATAAAAATTATAAGTAACTATGGAGTAAATTTAAACTTTATAAAAATAAATATGATTCTGTAGTCCCAACAACTAATTTATGTAAATAAATATTTTCAATGCAAAATAGATTCTTTGAACGATGAACAATGAAGAAATCCGACGAAGAATAAAGGTGAAAGAATTAGTAAGCTAAAGTGGTAGTAGGCGGGTTACATCTGTCGCAGAATCGATGGCTATTGGGACAGATAAGTTCTGGAGTGGAGACAACGATTCGGCAAGCGCAGGGTGGAACGCCCCGCCGCCAGGTGGATCGAAGACCTGAAGAAGGTGGCCGGAAACGGCTGGATACGGAAAGCAGAGGACTGGGTGTAGTGACGTTCATTGGGGAAGGCAGATGTCCAGAAGTGGACGTCTAAGGGCTGATATGATGAATGCATAACCAGATTAATAGATTTTTATTTTAGGATTTACTTAATACATAATAAAATGTAATGTTACGTGGTCCACGCAGACTAAGTCGAGGGCAAACACCTAGTACTAAATAAATGAATATGAATAAGTTCAAATTGGCAGTACCTTCTACTATACAACCTTCAGGATTGGCAAATCATCTGCCGAGCATCCTGTATATCTATGTTTTGTAACAAAGGCCGGAACCTTTACTGTTTGCCAAATTAAATTATAACATTGTTGCTGAATTTTATATGCTACTATAAATAATTATATAACAACTCAATAACAAGCCCTATTCTGAAGGCACATACTAAATTTGACAGTTCTATCTTTAGTCTCTGTGTAATACAATGCTAAACAGAATCATCAGACCTGTTCAATTGTATGTGTCAGAATCGAACGCAATACTTATTACAGACAGCGTGACCGTAAAAACCATCAAATTTTATGCAAAGCAAATGAGTTCAAAAATTCGAAAAAATTGGTGTAGTTCCTTTTCATTTGATTGGTGGTGGACAATGGTGACTTTTTATTTTACTAAAAATGTGTTCTATATTACCTACATTTCAAACCAACACAACTATGGGTTTGTCGACTTCATATTATATTTAATTCCAACGTGGTCCCTCGAGTTTTTAGTAAACTTTTTAACAAAAATAAGACACGGTGGGCCTGATCCACAAGTTTTAAGTCCCTCAGCAAGCTATGGAGAGGACTATGCTTGGGGTCTCTATAAGAAATATGATTCGTAATGAGGAGATCTGACGAATAACGAAGGTGACCGACATAGCCGAAAGAGTTAGTAAGCTGAAGTGGCAGTGGGCGGGTCGCAATACCGACGGCCACTAAAGCAGTCTAGAGTAGAGACATAGGTGTCAAGGATAAGGGAGAGGAAATATGGTAAGGAAAATGGCGGAGGAAGGGTAAGGGTAGGGGCGGGAAAGGGGGGGAGAGGGGTTTTCAACGTGATGGGAAGGGGATGGGGAAGGAAAGAACTAAGGGGGTTTGGAAAGGGGGAATGGGAGGGGGTAATTATCACCTGCGTTTTTTTAAATAGCCTACCACTCATTATCTGCATGACCTAAAGGTCAACTGGAAGAGAATGCCATATTGGCATTATGTTCGCCTTTTGTAGTTAATGTGCAAAAAGTTTTTACATAAAAAAAAATAGAATAAAAACGCCTAACGCACACCTTGCACAATAGTAAAACTTAAAAAATATGACTAAATATATGATAATCTGTAATTCATGATAAACATGAAGTAAATGTCAACTTTATTAAAAACAAAACAAAAAACCGAACTCTGTAGTCCAACGGGCGGAACCGCCGCCGGCACGCTAACTTTATGTGTGTAATTTTTATCAATACATAACCAGATTAATGGTTTTCTTTTAGGATTTAGTAATACATACTCGTAGTGTAATGTTAAGTGGTCCACGCGGACAAAATCGCGAGCAACGGCTAGTAAAAAATAAATATATAAAAAAATACTTTCAAGACTTTTTGAAATTAAAAAAGAAAGCTTTTTATTTGGTTATTCTGTTTACCGATGACGGTTGTTACAAATCTAGGTTACAAGCGAAGCCAGAGCGGACAACTACCTTCTAAATCTAACCAGTCCCTATAATATAATGAACTAATTATATTAGGCAGTTTGACGACCTGAGCCAATAACAATATAATGGGCCCGATTCTGAAGGCACACATTTAAAATTTGACAGACCTAAAATTGGTTTCGTCTTTATCTTCATAATACTGCTGACAAGGATAGCAACAGTTTTAGTGCTGTCAAATTTTAACATTGTGCCGTCTGAATCGAGCCCAATATTTCTGTAGTTAAGCATAGATAAGAATAACTAGTACCAATTAACTAGTACAACTATTGATATGTGTACCAATTCATGTTTATCATCCGTTTATAGAGAAAACATTGCATAGTATTCATATACTTATTATCACTGGTTTTTACTAAAAAGAAAGTTAACTACTCAGTAGCCTAAGCCTTGAGTTATCATCTAGGTAACAAGTTATTAACTAAATAAGGGTTCCTTTTTTCCTTTTAAAGTAAGGAACCCTAAAAATGACAATATTTGAACTACGTATTGTTTATGTGCTACTTGAACTATGAAGCATTAGACAATACCACAGGTGGTAATCCTAAATAAGCCTAGCATATTGGAAGTCATGGAACTTGGAAGTTTTAAAAAAAGAATGACACTTATAACTGTGTGAAAATGATAACGTTAGTAATTGTTAGTTCGAAAATGTGAAATTGTTCGCTGTTACCCCAATGATTGCGATAAAAAATTAACAAGCAACCGGGTTTACATGAAAATATATCTGATTTTCATTTTAAAAAAGCCGAATGAGTTTGAATGAGTGAAGCGTATGGATCAGGGTGAACCAAGTACTAATGTGCTGGCGTCGATGTCGCTCTACTCGCTTCTAAGGATACTTAAGTTCAAATACATTAAGAAGATTAGTGTTCAAAACCTAAATCTAAAAATAAATCATTATAGTAATTAGTGAACCTGTAACATATCACTAGTTAAACTTCTTGCTGTATAGTACAGTGGAAACACCGTCACCTTGCGCAGCAGAAATATGGTAGCAATAGTTTATACGCCAGGCTGTGACTATCTCACACATCACATAATGATAATGTGTTCAAATCTATATCCTAAGTTCTCATCCTCTTCCCAGAGCTACTTACATCAGACGACTTGTCGTCTCCGCGGGAGGTGATATCCGACACGATGATGTCGGAAACGCATTTGATGTATCGGGTTGTTGCGTGGGTGACGCTTGCGACTAACGCCGTGGTGTTGCTGTCGAGCGAGTCGAGGAGCCGCGCACTCGCGATCACCGCGCCCGCTGCTAGATGCAGCGTACTCAACATTGCCGAGGCTGCAACAAAACCGCATTCGTTATAGGCCGTTTCGCACAAAGCGAGGCGAGTAAATATTTTGATGGTGCATTCGAAATTCGCGTCGCCACTCGCGTAGTTGGTGTTTTTATAAGTATGGATCATTCCAGCTCGGATAAGGTCGAATTTCAGCAACCTGTGACCCAGCAGGATTTAGTACGCAATATGTACTGGGGATAAGTGGGTTCTACAAGTGTATATAATTTGTAGGGATTACTCCACAATTAAAACTTTTATTAGGTACTTTTAATATGAATGTGAAAAATGATAATACTTACTGGTTGTAGGACTTGGCGAGATTTTAACGACGCTGCACACGCGACGGTTGATGTTATCGCGGTTGTATTCGCACAAGTTCACGATGACTCTGATGGACCGGTGCAGCTCTGTGGGTAAGTTCACTCTCACAGCGATCACCAGAGCAGCGTCGACACTCGACCACAATGGCACGCAATACCCTGGAAGACCACATACTTATGTGAATGAGATATGCCAAGGAACATGTGAGTTAAGTTAGACATTAGGCTAATGTGATGTGGTGTATATGGCACCGCTTCCGAGACCAGCGACAACCGCGCTCGTCTGTTACGTTCGGTCGTGATCCATAAAAGTCTACCTTCAGTCTGTCCCAAATATTTTAAATTTACATCAGTAAATAGGTATTACCCTGACTGACGCACGGCTCAAACTATTGGGTCTAGAAACTTAAAATTCGCCATAGATACGAATTTGCAGGCAAAAGCAAGTAACTTATATGAGATAAACTTACTAATTTCTTAAACTCACCAAGAGTACTATACACATGAAACTCTGAGGCTATGATCTCCTGCACAGAGAATGTGAACCCAATGAAATGGAGGTAGGAGCGTACGAGTTTCGGTGTCATTGGGATGCTAACGCTAGTCATCTTGACAACCAGTTGGATGCACGACCCCAGCAGGATGGGGAACCGAGCCACAAGTGCTTTCTTAAATTCCTCCCGATTGGCGGTTTCTGCAAGAAATTCTGACAGCATTTATATATTTATATATATTTTTGAGATAAAAAAGTTGGAAAAATATCCAAAACTTAAGTGTTTAGTGAGGGGTAACAACACAAACAACACAATAACTATTATAAACTAGCTGTGCCCGCGGCTCCGCTCGCGTGATCTACAGAATACGCTCCCATTCCCACTCCCGCTTCCGCTTCCGCCCCGCTACCGCTTCCGCACCCGCTTCCCTCGCGCTCCCGCTTCCGTTCCCATACCCACTCCCCTTTTCCCACGCCCACTCCCACTCCAATCCCCACTCGCAGCTCCAAATGTAGTCCAAACTCATCGCAATCTGAATAGTACTGAAATACTATTATCTGCAATATATTGCATACTAACCTTACCTACTAATGTATTTGAAAACTAAAAATGTTTATAACTTTTGATTGAGTTAGTCGATTGCGATGAAATAAAAACTAAATGTTAAGTTAAGCCCCATGTTTTTGTGAAAAGTCCATCAAAATCCGTTCAGTAGTTTTTAAGTGATGCGTGCACAAACTCACAGACAGTGTAATGTTAAGTTGTCCATGCGAACAAAAGTCGAGGGCAACAGCTAGTTGTTAATTATTGTAGCATGCAGGGATATCATACAACATCAGGTATATTAAAGGTAGTGTTAAAGGCCCTATACAGCAGTCGGGACATTATTTTGAGGCTTTCGTACTTACCTGCAACAATATGCGCGTTTTCACGCATGTAAAGTGCCAGGTAACGCTCCAGGAGTCGGCAGGACTGTCCCTGCACGCCATGTTCCTCTAACCCCATAATAGCGCACATGTTCCACACAAACTTGCGTGAATCGGTCTTAAGCAGCTTCACATTCAATTGGTTTCCTTCTTTCACTGAATAAACAGGGGAAAAAAATATCCTATTGTAATGAAACTGGATCTATTTCTTAACTAAGCATTATAAAATAATATGGCTTAGTAATGTATGTTTGCAGCAAAAAAAAAGAGTAATAAAATAATATCAGACTAATACTTTATTACTTAATAGCTGTGCCCGCGGCTTCGCTCGCGTGGTCTACAAAATTATTTTTAATCTCACTCTCAATCCGACTCCGGCGCCCACGCCCACTGCAACTGCCACTACCACGCCCACCTCCACACCCATGCCCACTACAGCTTCAATAGTGCTAACCTAACTCATCGCAATCCGAACTGCACCGAACATTATCGTTATACTTTGTTAATTCCATACCTACTGATGTCTTTAAAAACTAAAACTTCCCATAAATTTTGATTGAATAAGCCGCTGGCAATGAAATAAAGACTAAATGTTACTCTGAGTTAGGCCCTATGTTACTGTGAAAAGTCCATCAAAATCGGTCCTGTAGTTTTTACGTAATAAATATCTCAGACGTTCACACCAATTATCCAGTCCCAAACTAGGCAGAGCCTGGGCTATGGTTACTAGATAACGGATACACATACTTAAATAAATATATAAACATCCAAGACCCAAGTCTTGGATGTTTATATATTTATTGTACAAACATTCATATTCATCATACGAACACTTGCCCCTAGCGGGATTCGAACCCGCAACCTCCGTGGTGGCAGTCCGAGAGCTACCCGTTCCGCCACGGAGGTCGTAATGCGTTGTGCTCGCAATTGTATAATTTATGAAAGCATCTTTCTACTTTTTATCCGCCGTCAAGTTGCCACCTAACAATAAATTCAGTAGCCACACCAAAAAATCACTACCAATTTAAATTAAAACAAAGCTTACAACTCAATATAAAGCTGCTACTTTATAATTCACTGTAGCTGCCAACCTATTATTTTTGATACCCATTTTAATTATTTATAAAACCTTAAATCAGATTAGTTTGTCGCCGCGTTAAATACATGCCTTTAAGTAGGTGTTATTACCATGCCATAAAGTTCATTTTTAGGGCCGCATAACTAAGTATGTTTGTAAAGAATTTTTGCCGATTTCTAAAAGACTGTGTTAGATTCATCGTTTTATTTTTCCTCTAATACTGACATAAACTTCTATCAATTCTAATTATTTCAGACTTTTTTCTGTGCAAACTTCGGAGATAAAGGGAGAGAATAGTATTTTTTCAGATATTATCCTACTAATATTATAAATGCGAAAGTTTGGATATTTGGATGTTTGTTATACTCAATTCAACCACTGGACTGATCGGGATGAAATTTGACACACATATAGGTTAGGTCCTGGAATAGGACACAGGATAGTTTTTATCCCGAAAAACATCCCATTCCTACGGGAAATACGTAATAATTTGTCATGTCAAGTTGTCCACGCGGACGAAGTCGCGAGCAACAGCTAGTTCATTTATAAATCGAAAACTAAGGGACATAAAAGAAAACGAAAACCTATTTTAGAATATACAAATGATGCCCTTTCATACGATACCCCACTTGACCTAGTAACCACACTTAAAAAAAATTACCCACCGTTTTGGCCCCTTTTTAAATGAAATTAAAAATATTTTTTTAATTCTATCATTCGCAAAAAGTTGGGTAGGCATTATTTAAAATTATTCTAAATTTCAAGTTGATAGCATTAGTAGTTCCTGAAATAATCAGCTGTGACAGACGGACGGACAGATAGAGTCACTTCATAAGGGTTCCATTTTTACCAATTTGGTATGGAACGTTAAACATTACATAACGTTCCTAATTTTAGGAGGATATTTGATAAAAAAAAACATAACTACACCTCATACCATGAAGCAAAATAATTTTTCGTAGCTCGTAGTTTCATCTCAAAGTGTTTTCCTTCATGATTGACACTAATTGATTATTAAATTAGATAACGGTTGATTTTAAAATATGCATCTGTTATCCAATGTATTAACCAAAAATTATTTTGCTTCATGGTATGAGGTATAGTAGTTCTAAAGCAGATACATTTTTAATTAGCTACCTAAGAAGGTAGATATAATTATGGTAACTGCGCACAATTTTCAGCGCAATAGGTAGACACAAGAAACAATGAGAACGATGGAATGCTGCAGACCGCCGTTTAGATTGGAACATATATGCTTGGTCACCATGAACTATCATCGCATCACTAATAAAATTACAGTAGGTAACTACGTAAACATGCTAAAAAAGTAAATACAATGAAAATCTATATTGTACAACACCTTCGTTTTCGTGGTCTTCCAATAACCTGTCCATAAATTGAGAAACAATGTAAGAGTCCATTTTGCGATTTGTTATTACACTTCCGACTTCACAAAGCTTCACTTCTTGACTAAACTCGGCTTTACTTCTTGACGTGACTATAAATATACGTATTTATTCACAACTACCTCCATTCACTGCCGTCCCAGTATAATAGTAGGTGAAAAAAACGATGTATGAAACGAGCAGCAGTATTGGCAATGTAATCCGTCCAAAATAGAAAGAACACCGAAACATATAATTGTTATAGAATTCAAGTCTTCGTACCCAGACGGATTGTACGTGCCACCGCCACGTTGATTTCAATCTGTCACAAATAAAATATGTTTATTTTATTTCAGACTTAACCAACATAGAAACACATGAGTTAGTTGAGCTACAGTGACTATACAGTGAAACTGAAACAAAATGAATACAGTTAAATAAACACGTAAAATGTGTAATTAATAAATTTCAGGGTGAATAACCAAAAATGAGTATTTATGGCAAATGTCCACTGAATAACGATGTGTTAGTATTTTTTTCTATTGCAAATCTACCTATATGTTAGTAATTTAGAGGGACTAATGAATTTTTCTATTTAAAAACATAACTTGAATTTAACAATAGTGTTGTACTCAAGCTGTACTATTTATACCGATAATCGACTTGGACTTTGTTGCCGGTAATCTTATTAATTCAATGAATATTGTATTTCATTGTAAAAAAAGATTTATTTACTTCCCAGTTGTAAACAATGGGTCAAACTAACTGGCAAGTATGTATTTTAAAAGTATAAGTATTGTATTCTGTTTTAATAATAATAAGGATGTCTAATTAGTTTTGTTTCTTTTTCAGGACCTTCAATATTACTTCAGAAGCTGCTGACATAACAAAACGTTGACATCGGTGTAATTCCTTTGCTCAAGCTGGAGATAAGCTTTTTTATATTTGGTCCTGAATTCCTTAGGTGAATACCAATAACTATAAAAGTTCACGATTCTTTTTAATACTCCCATTTTTGGTACAAATATTGACAGTGAATTGAAGTATAAAGGAATTCAGGGTTAAGAGGTTGCCGGTGTAATATAGTGAACAGGGATTGGAATTAGGTAGTGCATTGATGTACTTGCAACGAAATGTTTATTACAAAAAAAATGTCATTATTTGTTTGTGTATAAGCTCATACAGTTATATAAATTGACATTTCACATCGCTCATTTAATAATCTATAATTCTTCTTCCACTTCCCACTTCCCAGTAAAATAAGATACAAATATGAAATTATCTTTTTTTAATTGAACCGGAATTTTCATAGAAAAGTTAATAAAATCCCGTGAAAAGGAATGTCCATATTAATCTTCAGTGCCATATTTTCGTTTCAAGTACATAAACGACACTAGGTACTTACCTAATTCCGATCCCTGGTAATAAATGACAATAATGTATTAAAACAAGTTTCTTTACTGTTTACAAATTAAAAATTAAGAAATTCTGTGGGGTACCTACTATCGATAAAAGTACCTGACTCATTCACATCCCTATTTTGGTGGTTATGTTGGCACACCTGGTCTGCAAATATCTTGTTATAATTTCGGTAAGGTTTGGTGTAGTTATACCTTTCACAAAATGCTTAATGCTACGTTTATACTCTGCTCGTTTCATACATTTTCCTTTTTCACGAAGTATCTATGAGAGTCTCATCTCTTTTTAGCGTATCGTTCGTTCTCTTTGCCCCAATACACCGACTGGGCCCATTAGCCTATTTCATATTAGTAGCCAATATTATATATAACACTTAACCATTAATAATATAAATAAATTAATAATATTAGTTTTTACATTTTCTTCTTTCATATTCATACTATTTAATGTCTTTAGTTGCAAATATCAATATTATTATCCAATGCTTGAACCTTTTTATTAGCCACCACTGTTTAAGAGTATGTCACTGATTGTCACAATAAAATTGACATAATTTTTTCATGGAATTATCTAGGTCTATCTAGGTTGTTCCCGCGTTTTTTGCAGAACAGTCTATATTGTGTATTTATTTTTCTAAAATAATGTATACTTCGCGCTTTGTGTTTGTTTAGTAGTGATAGTATATTATACGAACTTCCTAACCTCAAAGCTTACTAAAGTTTACTATCAACGTTAGTAGGGAACTCGGTGACTATGACTATATCAAGACCGGTGTGGGTCTAAAGCACTCTGATATTGATAGTAAACAGAAAATAAAAAGATATCGTGATTAGACTGATAGCATTATTACCAATGTCTTAAAACAAAAAAAAATGCGTTACCTATTTGATTCTAATGTAATTCGCGTGAGATTTCTATTAGTTTATTGTAAGAATTGTATTGTAACAAGTAGCTAACTGACTTATAAATAATCTCAATTTTGAAAATGTAATTTGGTGACTTGAAATTCTAATTTGAAGTATGGGAAAAGGAATGTGTCTAGCTATGCCCGCGGCTCCGCTACCATTTCCACTTCCGCTCCCTATCTCATTTCCACTTCCACTCAGACTCTCAATCCCACTCCCGCTCCAGTTCCAGGTCCAGGACCAGGTTCAGGTCAAGGTCGCATAATTTTTGAGTTAGCCGATTGCTATGAAATAAAACCTAAAGCGCACGCTCCAGCTTCCGCTTACGAATTTCGTCGAGCATTTTCACCCTACACCTTCTTTGTTGTATACTAATGCGAAAACTAAAAATTCGCATAACTTTTAATTGACTTCACGGATTGCAATGAAATAAAGCCTATATGTTACAACGAATTAAGCACTATGTTTGTGTGAAAAGTCCATTAAATCGGTTTTGTGGTTTTTAAGTGATGCGTGCTCAAACAAACAGACAAAAATTATCTAAATGTGTTCTATTGCTTATCCTTAGACCCCATATTTTTTTTGCAAATATCTTTAATGTACAGACACGCCAAGTTTACGTTTTTATTTATTAGACTAGCTGTGCCCGCGGCTCCGCTCGCGTGGATTACAGAATCCGCTCCCGTTCCCACTCTCGCTGCCTATCCCACTTCCATTCAGACTGCCAATCCCAATCCTGATCCCGATCCCAACCCCAATCTCGACCCGAACCCCAATCCCAATCCCACTCTCGCTCTAACGGTAGTACAAACCAATCGCAATATGAATTGTATCAAACATAAAAATAGGTAAGTACTTCTTTGATATAATGGCTTCTAGAAAAAATTACTTTACTAATATCTCAGGTTCTAAGTGGCGTATCAAGATGAAACATGCACCAGATTTTAAGTTAGACCTCCAGCAAGACAACTGTGAAAACTGCATCAAATTTCATTCAGTGGTTTTTGCGTGATGCGGTAACAAACATACATACATACAGACAGACAGACATACGGACAGACAAAAATACCAAAAAACAGTTATTTTGTCTTCTATTGGCCCTTATAAAGACCTCATAGATATTGTAGAAAGACTACATTTTTCTACAATATCTCCCATGTACAGACATAGATCAGTTACAGTTTTGTTATATGTATAGATTATTATTAACATTTTGGGCTAACATTATACGCAGGAGAACGCTGCTATCCGTCTGGTGCAGTCCCATATTCGTAGGGCTTATTCTGGCATTACGACTAGGTTCGACTAATTCACCTTACCAACCGACTAAATCAGTAGCTCGCTAGTACTGCGGTTCTGGTGGTATCATACCCCTATAACTTTTAAACGGCTAACCGACTAAATCTAGTTTTTTGCGACTAAATTCGACTAATTGAATTGAACTAAGTGAATCCGACAAAAACCCAAACAATAATCATCGGCAGCCAATCATTTATCTCTAGGACCGATTTCGCGCAATTGCCGCCTGTTTTGTTTGATGGTATACTTATACCCTTCAGCGATCATGCAAAAAACCTGGGAATCTGGTTCGATAAAACACTCTCATGGAACAAGCAGGTAGCTGAGGTTAGCAGGAAGATGTTTGCAGTTACGGGATCATTAAAACGTCTTCGCAACTTTTTGCCAACTTCTACCAAAATTGCACTTGCACAATCTCTGTTTCTACCTATTTTGGACTACGCCGACACTTGTTACCTGGACCTCACGATGGAACAACTCAATAAACTCGAGCGGATGCAAAACCTCTGCATACGGTTCGTTTTCGGCCTACGCAAATATGACCACGTGTCTGATTACCGTAACCAACTCAAATGGCTTCCAATTCGTCGTCGCAAAGATTTTCATATTCTTTCTCTTCTCTATTCTATCCTGTTTAATCCCTTGACACCTATCTACCTTAAGCAACGCTTTCAATTCCTCTCTTCTACTCACGATCGCCCTCTGCGTTCCTCTGATAACCTACGTCTTTATGTTCCTTCCCATTTCACTAATTTCTTTGATCACTCTTTCTGTATCCAAGCTATCCGTCTATGGAATTCCTTACCTGCTTCAATCAGACAGGCGAAGTCCCTTGACGTGTTCAAGAAGCAAGTCAAGGAGCGCCTTTCAAATTTGTAATCACACTTTTTGCTTCGTATTTTTTATAATTATTGTAGTGTATTCTTATTTAACTATAACTTATTTGCTATTTTATTTTATTTATTATAGTCATATAAGTACCTATTTATCAATTAAATTTTATAATCAGCGCAACCTACAATTTCTCTGGCATAATATTTTTCTACCCAAAGGTTGTCTGGAAGAAATCGCTTAAAGCGATAAGACCGCCTAAATTTTATTATTTGTAACTTCTGTAACGTGTAACTGTATTTGTTTGTGCAATAAAGTGTATTGTATTGTATTGTAATTACCGACATTTGTTCTATCTATTGAAAATTGCAATTCGCATTAGTGGCATGCCAGAATAAGGCCTACCCCTTATTCGCCTTGATGACACACCCACTACTGGTGGTGGTAGCTATATTCTAAGCCGGGAACCACACGGCTAATTACAATCAACACACGCCATTGCACAAACAAGGACAGTTACAAGATTTAGAAGTTAAAAATAGTACAATTTAGGCGATCTTAAAGCTGTAAGCGCTTTTTTGGCGTCCACCCTTTTTTGGTAAGACTGCCTAGATGTAAGCTACTTTATTAGTGTATCTGTGTATTTTTTATTGTGCAATAATGAATAATTGAATTGAACTGAGTTAAAATTATAAGAAATATCGAGGTCTCCTTGTAAAATATAAATCTTATCGTCACTTGAACTGTGTATTTTAGCTGCTTCCTTGCCTTTAAAATTTGATATTTTATTATACTTGCTAGATTAATGAAAAACAACTCATTATCTTCTAATAAATAAAAACGTAAACTACGCTTGTCTGTACATTGTAGATATTTGCAAAAAAAATTGGGGGTCTAAAGATAAGTAATAGGTAGAACACATTTCGATAATTTTTCGAATTTTTTTCAGTTCTGTTCACGCATCACTCAAAAACTACTGAACCGATCTTAATGGACTTTTCACCGAAACATAGTGCTTAATTCGGTGCAACATACTGGTTTTACTTCATTGCATTCAGTCCAGTCAATCAAAAGTTATGCGAATTTATAGTTTTCGAAAACTCGCATACACTGCAATACAAAGAAGTGTAGGGTGTAAATGCTCGACGGAATCCATGAGCGGGAGCGGAAGTGGCTTTATTTCATGACAATCGGCTAACTCAAAAGTTGCGAATTTATAGTTTTCAAAAACTCACATACGAGTACATACATTAGGGACATTGGTACGCAACAAAGTATTGCTCAGCGGAATTTGCATTGCGATCGTTTAGTTAGGACTACATTTGGAGCGACGAGGGTAAGAGAGAAAGAGGTTCGAGGAGAGGGTTGAGGGAAGGGTTGAGAGCAGAGTTGAGGGCAGGGTTAAGGGGGGTAGAGCGGGAGCTGGAGTGGGAACTGGATCTGGATCTGGACTTGGAGGGGATGGGTGAAGGGGCGGCGGAAGGGGAGGGGGAAGGGAATAAATATACTTTTTAAAATCTTTAAATTTAAATTTCAAAATTTACTTAATAATTTTCTACTTTATTTAAATCTGTAGTCCACGCCAGCGGACCTGCGGGCACAGCCAGGAAATTATAAATATACGTAACTGAGGTATTAAGAGATACAGAAACTAAAAACATAATTACAATAGGTACTTTACATTAACAAACAAAATAATAAGTAGATCAAGAAAACATATTTAGAGAGGTACAAAGGAAGATAATACATATACGCGGGTAGGTACTTAGGTAAGAAGTGATTATGATCAGTGCAGTGCGAGTTTAGGCGGCATCAAAGAAGTCATTCGCCATGTTACGCTTCATGTATGTGTAGAACAAATCGAAATCCACATCGATGCATTGAAATAATTGCTCGCTCGCAGTAGAAATGCTTTCCGTCTGTAATTGGTGGTACATGTAATAGTGAACGCTGCCTGAGTCACAATTGGTTAGTGCGAAGATTTAGCTTGGCAAGCAATTCCGGGCAATCTACTGAGCCATTTGCGATACTCATAAGGTAGCAAACGTCGTTGATGTTGCGACGAACTTCAAGTGGCAAAAAGTGGGATCGTTTACACCTGTGATTATAGTCCGAAGTTTTTTGGTATGCCTTGTAGTCTATGAAGCGCATAAATCTCTTCTGGATGCCCTCAATACGTGATTTATATACTTCGTATTGAGGGTTCCAGACTTGAGAAGCATATTCTAATTGGCTGCGTACGAAGGCACAGTAAAGAATCGTTACTGACTTTAGATAGCGAAAGTTAGAAGAAGTGCGCATGATGAAGCCAAGGGCCTTGGATGATTAGTTGACAATATTTTCCATTTGTTTATCGAACATGAGTTTATCATCGTGTATTGCACCCAAGTCCTTGATCACATTAACTCGACTAATACTATTATTTAAAAGGGTGTAACCGTATTCTAAGAGCAACGTGTGGATATACTTACTTAGCTCTAATTTGTTTATGGCACAATAGGATTCAAATCTAATCGAGTCATCATGTAGTTGACATGTATCCGTTATGCTATGTATTTCTTTAAGAATTTTCATGTCACCAGCTCAGCGAAAACGGATTTTCGTATGACTATTGGTTTTGAATGAAATATAGTAATAATGTGGGAACCTACCTATAATTTCAGCTGCCGGCTGAAAAGAAAAATGAGGTTATGTATCAAATATTAAAATTAACTACTTACACATAAATAAGATGTATGTATGTACTTATAAATAACTACTACTAAAAGAGCAAAATTTTTTTTAATTTTTTTCTTACATTTGTATGTATGTTATGTTGGTTTTATCTTCTTAGATCGACGGCATTTTTAGTGTGTGAACAGAAAGTTTCTATCATCCTGGAAAACTTATTTTATAAGGTTCCTTACGAATAACGCAAAATGACGCAAATCTCCATACAAATTGATCAAGATCCCAAATAGGAGTTTGACATAGCAAAACTTGATTAGAATGATCACATAAATTGATAATTTATGTGATTGATGGAAAGTTTCTGATTTTTATAAGTCTATACACACGAGTAGGCATGTTCGTTACGTCTAGGGATTAACGCGCTATGAGTGAGTGAAATAGTAACATGTACGAGCACAAATACGCCGCATGAAGTAAAAGTAAAATAAGTAAAATGGAAAAGCGAGACGGAATGGGCGTGGCTGCAGCAAGGCGGTTTCATTTTTCTCTTTGGCTCCGCCCTACTGAAATACGCCCACGCGCCATTTACTTTCTCTTCAATGCTAAAGTACTATAAAATAATATGTTCTCTTACTTTCTGTTCTCTCAGCTCTCTGAAGTACCGTCGCCAGTAATTATGTCGGGGCCTGTTAAGTGCAAAATAGTCATTTTGCAGGTATTGCAGTTTTAGTATCATGTCTATATCAAATGTGATCATAAACTCAAGGATGTACGAGTATCATTAAGTAAATGTTACATGCATGAGATAAGATCAGATATATATTTAAATGTAATTCGGGAAAAATGGAGCAAACAGGTTTCGCCCAAACGTAGATTTTTTTTTATTTCTATATATATATATATATATATTCTTTATTGCACATCTCTTCAGCCAACCTTATTGCACTACTAAGATACAGATCCGAGACAAGGTCGATAGCTGTCAAAATAATACTGCCGATCCTAAACCATTCGTGTTTTTATTCTAATGAGATGAGATCTTCATTTCGGATAACAGCTAATTCAAAGTTAAAGCCAAGTCAAAATTTTAAATAGCCATAAAAAATACTGGTCTGTATCTATCTCAGAATGTACTAAATTTATATCTGTACTCAAATGAAAGATCTGAACGAGATTTCATTTCGTTTGATAGCTGTCAAAATTAAAAACAGCCATATCATGAAAACTACTGATCCTATACTAGTCGTGTCTTTATACAAATGTAAGGTCTGGACGAGCTCTTTATTTCAGATGACAGCTGCAAAAGCTCAAAACAGCCATAAATGGAAAACTGCTAGTCTAGGATTTTGATTTCCTCGGATTAGGTCTTACTTAACTCAAATGAATGTTTCGTAAAATACTGCGACACTATGTCAAATACTGGCTACTCTTTTTTGTAGATGTTTTAAACTGTTGTTGTAACTTCAACCTTACGTCGTACAGATTTACTCGCACGGTCGGGCCGCGACTTACAGTTCGTTGGTTCGCAGTAGTAGTAGTTCGTAGTTGGTTTTTAGGATTCAAACTCTACAAACTCCCTCGCACACACATACACACAAATAAACTAAAAATCACAAAACCAAAAACCGACATCAGAAAGAAGACACTCGAAAACAGATTCTAGATACGGCCCTATAAATAATAATAATTCTAAATCTCGCAGCCCATTAAAATAATCTACTCTGTATAAATACTTAACAACAATAAATAACAAAAGCTGTCTGGAAGAAATCGCTTAAAGCGATAAGACCGCCTAAATTGTACTATTTTTTACTTTTAAAACTTGTAACTGTTTAAACTGTATTTGTTTGTGCTATAAAGTGTTTTGTATTATATAATAAATATGACAGAGTTACGAATTCAAATGTCTCGGACATTCCCGGCATACCTAGCAGTATAGTAACCCTGCCAGTGCCAAAGGTCGGACCAAATTACCCCCGTCATCCATCACCCACAATCGAACATCACTCGGCCCGGCGGCTTTGCCCGGCTTAGCGGCTAGACAGCTCAATTTCACAGATGGTAATGTCCTACATATGTTTTACAGCTACTTTACGTTACTAATTTCTGTTTCGTGGGTAAACGTGCAGAAATCTTACCATTTTAATCGTCACTTCAAGCGTAAACCCATTAGGAATAACCTTACACAAAGTTATTTTGTTATTGTTTTGTTTTAAAATTACTATTAAGTATAATGGGTGTGCAATAAATAATTCTAGGTACATTAGAATAAAAGTTAGCGTATTTTATTTTAGACAATTGGACCCCAATATGATTAAAAATCTATTTTTGTTTAGACATAAGAACAGAATGGCCGATGAAATTGGTAAATATACACATAAAAGCTCCGCTTAAATTTCCTAAAATTGATATTCCCACCCCCGAGCTGAACTAGTATTAACCCATGCGGGATTTTTTCTGTCAACAACTGATATGTAAATTCCTTCCGACTTAAAGGTTCGGAAAATGCTCATATTTATATTATCGTTGTTATTTATTTTCTCTTGTGAGCCGTAAAATATGGCACTATGGAAATGTGGGGATTTGCCGCGTACTATAGTTTGACAAGATGACAGTTATAGGAATGGGTTGGGGCTCGGGGTGGCACCGCGCCGTTCGGAGGCTGGAGGGTTAAGTGTACATCTGAGACGGCCTGTAACGTGTTTATTGCCATTCGTTCTTTATGTTATGCAGTACACCTTTCAATATTTCCAATTTATTGAATTTTATTGGGCTAGTACTTACTTCACTCGCGTGATACGCCAGAAAACCTAGGCTACTCAGAGCTTGGACAATGGAGGTCAATAGAAGATCCTTAGATTCGTTACCCTATATCTTCACATTTACAAATTGGCCATATATCAAACACATAATATCCCATTCCTAACACAGACTTTGTTGTTAGTAGATACCTACTTGATTTCAAAAATGTAATATACTTTTAAATCTCTTAGAGTTCAAATGCAATATCTAACAAAGAATGCAGGGGGTCTGGGGAGCACGGGATAGTTTTCTTTGTTCAGTCGGCCGTGTGATCACATGCAAACCGATGAGATGGCGTACGCTCTGTGTATATCCTCCAGCCAGACACTAACTGAACACCTACCAAATAACTCTGTATTATTATGAAAAGAATGAGATACCTAATCGATTATATCTGAAAATTCGAATGTGATTTTTTAAACAGCTCAACGGGTAATCTTTGCCGCTGGCGTTATCGCGGTACAGAAAGGTACCTAGCAAATTTAAATTTGAAAAAGCAATGCACGCTGTAAAAATGTAAAGTAGACAAGTAAAATTTTCCTAACGAGAAATAATCGAGGTTCACCGCACGTTGTCCAACACCATCCGATAAGGTTACCTACGTATCCACAATGACAATATGCTTGAACATTATTTTGTGCGCAAAATGCTACTCTATGACATGCTAGTTAAGGTTCTGTCTAGCTGTAACTATCGTAGATTTACACACATATGAATTGCACATTTAGTTGCGAGGGTGCGAAAACTTGTTGTTATCTCGAACGAGGCCAATTTCGGCAAATGGATACTAAGTCCTAGCTCTCGTATCTCTTTTTATGTCGTAAGGAGCTCGCGCACTTTTAAAATATCGACAAACGACATATTGCGTCGACGTGGAATGGCGTGCAAGCAATTTAGGAAGGATTTGCTTTAAAGTCCATATATCTACAATTTGAGCAGGTTTAGCAATGCCCATCTATCTATTAGTTTTCTATGTGCATTAAAATAATATCTTAATAAAGGGTATCCTTTATATCATAGATAGAAAATAAATAACATCACCGAAAAACTTATGGGATAAATCGAGCGCTTCCTAGAGATATCACTATGTATCTCCTAACTGAAGAAACTTGACTTGTCGGTTTATAAAAACAACTTTTTAACCATCAGGTGTTGGTTCCGTTGCAGCATGGTAGTGATTGAATGACTGAAAGATATTTTACATTTTGAAGAGTGATGTTTTGCATTCATGTCACGACAGATAATCAGTTTCATATTACGGCGTTAAAATGACAACGAGCCGTCCAGTAGGAAAAAAGAAATAGGACAAGGCCCACGAGAGACTTTAGGACATCAAGCTATCATTAAGTCTCAAAAATAAGTTAGGTATTTATTTTTTAAATTATTTATCATTTAAAATACATGTTCTAGAAGAAAAGAACAACTCGAAATTTTCAACATTCAAAACTTGCTAAGGAAAATGTAGGATGTGTAGAACTAAACATATCATGTGTTAGAGATAAGTATGGAGTTGAAATTTCACCTCACAATCATAACTTTATAAGAAAGGCAACTCAAACGTCCATTACCGCACAACGCCCATAATGGCACATCGCCCATTATGGCACATTTCATTTCATTTATTTAGCCATAATTTATATGTACATACATGTTCTTAAAAATACATCACGGTTCCAGTATAAATTTACCCAAGGGTGTAGCTTGCAATATTCTATAGGTAATCTAATTTGTACAATGTCAATATATTAATTTTAGATTTCCCATTAACTACATACTTAATTCATTCTGTACATCACCCATAATGGAACATGGATTAGAAACAGACCTTACATTACAGTTAGATTATTTAAATATACACGTACGTAATTTTATAATAGTACGTAATTTTTGAACACAATTTACATATAAACAGTACAATTTTAAACCGTAAAACAGTTAGATAACAAATTCTACATGTTTATAATTAAATATAATGTATTATTTATCACATGATTCACAAGAATTCAAAAATCATAACAAATTTGGACTTACCAAACTAGCAGTATCTAAGCATAACACGCACTCCGGATTTTTTTTCCCATAAAGGTGTTGGCCCTAAAGGAAGACGACACGTCACAATTCACAAATAAAAATTATCCAAAGGTGTCAATTCCCAGCGTGAATCGAACCCACGTGGCCTCAGCGCTCTAGTCTAACGCCAAATCTACAAGAGGTATCTCTACGTGTGACTGTTGTTGTTTGTACATCAAAACATCAATACACATAATTACATTTAGTCGACATATATCCGATTAGGGGAGAATAATGAATTCCGGCAGACGACTCTGTCAGATAAAAATTTACAAAATAGCTAGGTATATTTAATACTTTCATTGTTACATATAGTATGATAATTATTTAATATTTTGCTACGTTAATATTATAAAAGGTTTAACATATTTGTCTATCTGGTCGTTTAGAAATCGAGAACTGAATCGAATATTTAATTTTATTTTTTAACATTGTCACATTTATAATATTTTTTTATAATAAATAATAACTTATGACATATACGGTACTAAATAACCGCAAAGCCACAATCACAAAATGTTTAGTAACAACAGTAGACGCCAATGTTGTTACTAAACATTTTGTGATTGCCTCTTTGCTCTCTGTCGGCTGGCCGTTAGTTGCCAGGATTTCGATATTGTATCGATAGTTATGTATCACAGTTGCAAAATCCATCATTGGTACATTATTTTCGAACGTCATGAATCACGATACTAAAGAAAGTATTGTGAATTTAGTTCAATAGTAGTAGTAGTAGTATAGTGGACCGAGTTACCAATAAGATCGATACACTGATCTAGGGGCCTATTCCATAATCATTTCGGCTAATAACCGTTGAACTACAAACCTATTTAACTCTAAGTAGTTAGAGAGTACCAAATAGCTCAATTACGCGACGTTTATTATCCGAAATGCTTACGAAGTAAGGCCTCCAGATAGCTATTTTAAGGCTACCCGTAGATCGTTTGCCAAAAACTGAATCAATACTTCGAAATTCCGATATTACTAAAATAATCGATAGCGAAATATGTTGAGCGAAATCGTTTTGGTGCATGTCCACTCTTGGAGCAAGCGCTGTTCACGCTTCGCTGAGCGCCCTTTGAGGGCAAACCATGCGAGAAGTCATCCACTTATCGCAGCGCGATCCAATGCTGACATTTTTTCCGTTTTCCCCAACTTTTCGCTTGGAAGACTGTATTCCAAACGTGACATAATTGAATCAGCCGCCTCGAAGCGCGTCCGCTTACAGATCGTTTCTGTAAATTAATTCCGACGGTTAGACTAACATTAATGAAAACATTTTTTCGACCGCCCAGTTGGCTTAGAGCGTTAGACTAGAGTGCCAAAGACTGTGGGTACGTTTCCCACCAGATAAGTTTGTAAAAAAAAAGTTGGTCCCGGTCTGGATGTTATATTTCTGAATTATCCTATTTTTGTTAAATCCCATAGAACAGAAGAAAAAAATCTAATTTGGGATGAGACAAGTGTACAGTTAACCAATTGGAAGTGTTACAATATCGGCAACAGGGTCGAGTACTCGGGTATCGGGGTATCGGGGAAATATGTTCATAATGGAATAAGAGCTATGTTATATCTATCTTTGTCATAACGTGCGTAATGTCAGTGACATGTTTTCTTTTTTTTTTATACGGAAGGCATAAATATCTAAATACTATTAAAATCATGCATTAAATAATAGCAGTAAATGAACAAACAATACATTTCATTTATTATAGTTTATAATCGTCAATTGATGTGACAAATTTTATATTTATTTTATTTTTATGGCAGAACTAATTTAATAATAACATCTCTCTCACGATAACTATTTAGATTAATAATTGATTATAAACTCCTTGAATTGTTGCTGCTTGCTGCTTGTTGTGACAAGGTTATACTTATTTCCGTAAACGGACGTAGAAGTATCTATAAATTAAATTATCTTTAATACCTACGCCTAATATAGGTTTTTTTACTGAAAGTCATAATCATATAAACCTTGCGTTAACATTGCGCTTACAATACAAATCCTTAGAGTTGGGATAGAATAGGTAGGTATAGTACTGAAAAAAATATTTTTTATCTCAATCGAGTCAGTTCCAACGCACACTTTTAAAACCTGACGGGGAAAAAATGTTTCGAAAGATGCCTTCAAAAGTTTCACTACATAAAATATTCTATAGTTACCTAGTCTAGCAAAATTTTAATAGACACTCCACTCAAAAACAAACCCCTCGCTTGAACCTTACAAAACTCTAGCTACAACTGTAATTACCTACATACAAGTGCTATCAAATAAAAACGGCACAGTTGCATGGGGCAAAGGCAAAAGGTTTTGAGACGGTCGTTTCACGCCGACTGTAATGCAATTTGGAGTGAGAATCAAAGCGACAGTGCTAGCACCCTCGCAGCCCCCAGCGACACTGGTAGCTACACGCCAAAGATTAAAGAGTCCTTTTTTATTTTACTTATTAGCCTACATTTAGTGAGCATACGTGAGAACTGAGATATTTACCTTTACACCTTTCCTTTCTCCACTTACCCCTCACACCCACCTACACCCACTCCAAGTAAACCCCTATATATGTTTCTGGAAACTCGCATCAAAATTGGGTTATCTACGGTACTGTGCGTGTACAAACAAACAGACAAAAATTAACTTAGATTAAGACGCTACCAAGAAACATATATAAATCCAGACAAACATACAAAATACACAGATGACTATAAAAACCATAACCTTCTTTTTGGCTTCGTTATAGGCGAGGAATTTATCATAGGTCGATGACGGGTAGGACACCGAGCAATGACGAACTCTGCGATAGCTAGCTAACACGTCTTAGCTAAGCTTCGCTACCTATTATGAGCCATACATAATACTTTATTTCGTAGCTAAATGTCAAAAAAAATGATGATAGAAAATGAAGTCATTTCTATTATAAACTAGCAGTGCCCGCGGCTTCGCTCGCATGGACTACAGAATCCGCTCCCGTTCCTGCTTCCGCTCCCGTTCCCACTTCCGCTCCCGTTCCCACTTCCGCTCCATATCCCACTTCCATTCCTAATCAGACTCCGAATCTGAACCCGAATCCGAAACTAAAACTCAATCCCAATCCTAATCCCACGCCCACGCAAGCCCACTACAGCTCCAAATGTAGTCCTAACTCATCGCAATCTGAACTGCACCGAACATTAATTATACTTCTTTGTTATATTACATATCTACTAATATATGTCCGCTCGCGTGGACTACTCACTCTCGGTCCTACTTCGACTTCGACTACGACTTAAACCCCGACCTCGACCTCCACCCCGACGCCCATGCACACGCCCATGCCCACGTCCACACCGACTTCCACTCCCACTCCATCTCCAAATGTAATCCAAACCAATTGCAATTTGAATTATACCGAACATAATCATTTTATTTCTTTGTTACATTGCATATACCTACTAAGTAATGTATTAGAAAACTAATAATTCCCATGACTTTTGATTGAGTTAGGCTAAATGTTAAATTAAGCCCCATGTTTCTGTGAAAAGTCCATCAAAATCCGTTCAGTACTTTTTAAGTAATGCGTGCACAAACTCACAGACAAACAGACAGAAATTCCAAAAATTATTGAAATGTGTTCTATTACTTATCCTTAGATCCCCCAATTTTTTTTAGAAAAATCTTTAATGTTTACATTCAAATCTTTAATGTGTACACGCCAAGTTTACGATTTTATTTATTAGATTTTTGTCATAATCTTTGTCGTTGCTGAACATCCAGTGTATCTTTTACAGTCTGTTTCAAATTGAAATGTTTTTCCTCGTATTTACAAGTACCTAGATACCTCTGTATGGACAATGATTAAAGGTGCGTGTGTGTAGGCATGACATGTAGATAGGAATAATAGCTAGATATAAGGTAGTTAACATTGGTAACGTTTTCCAACAATATAAAATTACTTATGCGGTTTAAATATACGAGTAGTTGTACAACTTCGTAATTGACATGTTGAAGACAAGGACACTTTCATTTGCATCAAGTTGTTAGTTCCCAGTGGAAATCGAACCTACAACTACAGTTTCAAGCACATGTAATTTGCCATTCAATGCAGATATAGTAAGATTATCATTTGTTAAAAAAGAGAACGCTAATCTAAAGTAAACGCCGTACATACATAGCGACAATTAAAACTGTTAATGAAATAGTTTAGTCAGTAGTATGGTAGGTATGAAATAAAGCTGCATCGTACAGCTGCGGTCGAACATTGTGCAGCGCAGCGGGCGGCTGGTACGTACAAACCGTTGTACAGACCGTTTTGTGCAAGCTTTTTGCAGCAACGGTCAGTGCGGTGCCGACATATGACACTGCCATGTTTGTGTTGTATCGTAGTGACGTTATCGGATTGTGAATATTAAACCTACTCAAAATATTCAACGTTCAGTTCGATGTATTGGTCGATGGAAATCGTGCATGCCACGGGCTAATGGATTTAATCTAATTTCGAAGTTAAAGGCAATACAATCAAAATAATTCTATTACAGAAATTAAAAGAAATATATATTTATAATCTTCGAGATTTAAGAGAACAATCTTATCGGTTCTTTCAGACAACCTTAAAAAAATTGGGCGATATACGTAGTGTATTTGTTCATAAACATCGACGTTTAATATGCCCCTGTCCGTGCCTCGTGAAGAGCGTGTGTGTTTTGCGCCAGGCACCATGTGACGGCGTAATTAGTGCGTGACCGCTGGCCGCGCGTCACGTCCACTCTCGCGCCCTGTCGACACGACGCTGGCGTACCTCTACACAACACTATCACTACCACTACAATGCTATTTGCTAATAAAATTTAAAGGAAATAACAAAATTCTTAAAAAAATAGTTTATAAATTAAATAGTAATATTTTCAAGGAATATATGCAATCATCATCTGCCGAATTGGGTCCACAGATGTACATAAGCCTATCCAATAGAATGCCACTTTTGGTGGACTGTCAATTGGGGGATATCCATCATACCATGCGTGGCAGGCGGATTGGTGATCTCAGTAACGATGTTGATATACACAGGAGAACGCTGCTGCCGTCGCTGGTGCAATACCAAGTAGGATAAAGAAAGAATCGATCTAGGTCATAGAATACTCTTTCTATGAAGTATTTTAAACGTATATGAGTTTTGGATATTTGCAAATGTTAAGTAACTATAAATATGGAATGATCAAATATACGCCACACATCCTGAGGGTATCGAATGTGAAGTGAATTTCTCCACTGCAAGTACAGCACGGTTTCTCAATTACCAGACACTCTTCAAAACTCTTTCATCCACACCACCGTATTACAGGAGGGCTTCAGATGCGTCACACAATCAGTCCGTGGTAAATTATATAAAAAATACATTTCAAGCTTCAGCTGGCTGCGAGATGGTTTCTTTATTAGTTTTCCGACGGCATCGGCACCGCGCCCGCACGCCCGTCGCGGGGGACGTGTGAAAAAATCTCCGCTAGGGGATGAGGGGAGGGGGGGATTAAGCGCTCGTTTATCGGCCTCCAAGGCGGACTTATTGCCGTAATACAATCTCTGTTATGTCGCACTCGGATTATCCATATCAGCGTGTTTTACGGGAAAATGTATCGCCAACATTGTATGTGTTTGTTATGACGTGTATATTTTTTTTGCTGGTATTACTTATTTAAGTAGGTACTAAATATAAATATGCGAACTTTATTGGGAACATAGTAATCTGATGTGTGATAATCTGCAATTTATATGTGGATATAATTTTCGAGCCGTTAATTCATTCATTTGTTAAATTTGTTTAAATATTTGAATTTTGCTAAACGAAGTATACACAGACTAATTTTATTAAACTAAAGTCCACATAATACAAATGCAGCTTGTATAGAACTACAAAGAAGCTGACAGACAAATAAATTACTTTTTTATGCATGTACCGAAAGCTCAAGTTGCAAATCCTCGCAAATTGAAAACGCCATTATCGAGTCTAAGCAATTTGTACACAGATGGTGCTACGGGCTACGCGCGCTACGGGGCTCGCATCAGTTACTGCGGCGGCGGCGGTGGCGGCGTAGCGGTTACAAATTTGATAAAAGTTGAAGTATAGTATAGTTTTTGATACAGTGATCAGCAACACGTAAGTGGGTTAACTATTATAATTACTACATGCAAATAAGACAATACATTTAGTGCAATATATGTACAGATCGTAACAACTATTTACGTCTTGTATTTTATTACGCGATCTTTTAAATAATATTCATATAAACAGCATTCACATTCTTTATTTTTATTATATTACAGACTACTTCTATGTGAAAACAAATTAATATCAGCTTTAAATTGTAACACTTATTAAAAAAATATATAAATTGTGTCCTAAAATTATAACAAAAATAAATATATTTATTATTTTCATAGGTAAGTATGTAAGCTAGGCCGGTGGAGCCACACCAGCTGCAGACGATAAGGGGCAGGCCTCGTAAATAAGTAAGATGTTGACGAGCACCACGCGACTGGAATTGAAAGTAGCGTGCACGCACAAAAATACAAATTCATAGTTTTTCACTTCATTTTACAACCTAAAGAAATTCGTTATTACATAAATATAATAAGTTTGTCTACTCTACTTGCCTAATTAACTTTTATATCTTTGTAAAACCGCCTTACTTATTGTGTTATATAGTTATCTACTATTACTGCAAACACGCGCTGTTTCGCTGTTATTAAGACCTTCTACAAGAAACCGCCTAACCCGTCTGTTCTGGTTCGTTTAATTTCGTTTTGTGTTATTTAAAAAAAACAACAGCTCAAGTGATTGCTTACTAAATATCTAGGTATGTAGTGGTTTATTCTTCGTTGACAACCAGTTGTCTAAAAATAATCCCAATTGGTGATAAATTAAAATATGCATAAAAGTTCTCGAAAATTTAGTGAACATACATATTTTTATCAATATATATTTATTTTATTTATTACTACATTATGCAGCTGGTGGAACAAATAACATCACAAATTATTATGATTAAATCAAAATACCACAAGAATATTTTTTGCAGGAAGTCGGTCAAATAATAATAACATCTCCGTTCACCGCAGGAAATTAGGTACTCGTATTATTTGTCTGATCCTATAATACATATTTTACCGCAAGGGCATTGCTTTTATCCCTCCCATTCCCCCTTCGATTCCCCTTCCCTTTCCCTACTTTTCCCCAAACCGCTTTTCCCCCATCTTCTTCCAACCCCCTTTCCCATCCCTCTTCCCAGCCCTCTCACTCCCATCCTCTCGATCCTTTCCCTTCCCCTTTCCCCATCCTTACCCTCTCCCCTTCCCCTTCTCTTCCTATTCCCCCCGTTTCCCTCTATTCCTTCCTTCTCCCATTCCCGTCTCGCCTTCCTGCCCTCGGAGTGATCGATTACAGAGCTACTAATTAACGGATAACGTTTTTTTTTTCATCGGGACTTGTATAAATGGCAAAAAATAAACTATGCAACAGCTAAAATATAATTAAACTATAAATGAGCAAGAAAATATTTAATGGTTCCGCCCAGTTTTTTCCATAGCTAGTAATATTAAACTGCACTTTCATACAAATGACACGAAATGACAGTTCATCTTCTGGATCAGTCTCCTGATATTTTATTAAGATACAACTTATACTAGACTGTGTCCAGAACCCTAAGCTATTAAACAGTGAAAACCTCGTCAAATACTGTTCAGTAGTTACGAAGAATAGCCTTACAAACATACATAAATCCTAAAAGCAAATAAACAAAATTTTAAAACGGTTCTAACATGTTAAGTTACGTATTTTAACTTTCGTATTTTGGTTGGTTTTTTTCCGAATATATTTAATGTACCGACTTTTTTATCTTTACGATTTTATAATATGTATGGATAATGTATAAACGCACGTTGAGGGTAAAAAACATTAACGCACCTAATCTGCATGTGATGTTGAAGAACAAAAATTAATTAAACTAACCGCCATTAGTACGTAGCAAATCGTTTATCATTCATCGCAACTCCGGGGCAGCGGGCAGCCGCGTCACACAGCAATTAATTTGTCGTGATACCTCAAATTATATTAAAACAAAACTGCAAGGGTTGATCTGCGCCGCTATCGATATATACTCGTATTTAGGTACATATTCTATATAAAGTACGATATTTTTAATTATAAAATATCAATGTATCCATGCACTGCTTTTGATCTCTCGCTATTTTAAGTTTCTCCCACAATGAAGGTTGGCTAGAAGAGATCTGTTATAGAGATTAGTCCACCTTTGTACACCATGTTTATGCCTTTTGTGTAAAAAAAATTATGTGCAAATAACCCACAGCTTTCATTTACAGTTACTAAAGCTTTTAACTTTACATTAATTTGACGCAAAATTTTACTTTTTACATTAATTAGTGTTTATTGCGTTCTTTGGATGTTTAAACTTATTAAGAGCAAATCTATTCTAATAAATAAAAGCGTAAACTTCGCGTACATTGAAGATATTTGTAAAAAAAGTTAATTGTGGGGGTAAGGATAAGTAATAGAACAAATTTCAATAACTTGAAATTTTTTGTCTATTTGCCCGTTTGTCCGTATTTCCGTTTGTTCGCTTGTCCGTTGATCCGTTTGTCCGCTTGTCCGTTGATCCGTTTGTCCGCTTGTCCGTTGGTCCGTTTGTCTGTTTATCTGTTTGTTTGTTCGGTGTAACATACAGGCTTTATTTCTTTGCAATCGGTGCAGTCAATCAAAAGTTATGCGAATTTATAGTTTTCGAAAACTCTCATAAACTGCGTTCGTATACAACAAAGAAGTACATAGTATTATTATTAAGTATTCTGTGAAAGAAGTGTAGGGTGCAAATGCTAGACTGAATTCGTGAGCGGTAGCCGGAGCGTGTATTTCATCGTAATCGGCTAACACAATGAAAAGTTATGGAAATTTGTAGTTTCTCTAAAACTCACATACATTTCATTGGCATTGGTGGTTGAAGGGAGGGTTGAGGCGAGGGTTGAGGCGAGGGTTGAGGCGAGGGTTGAGGCGAGGGTTGAGGCGAGGGTTGAGGGGAGGGTTGAGGCGAGGGTTGAGGGGAGGATTGAGGGGAGTATTGAGAGCAGAGTTAAGGGGGGTAAATGCGGGAGTGGTAGCGAGACCTTGAGCGGGAACTGGATCTGGAGCTGGACCTGGAGCTGGATCTGAATTTGGATATTATTCTGGAACAGGACCTGGCATGTACCCGGACCCGGCCCTGGCCTTGACCTGGACCTGGCGTAAACTTCGCGTGCATGCATGCACACTGGTGATCCATGATTATATACATAAACACATATAAGTTGCATTGGTAATCGTAGGGAAAAGTGGCTTCACTTTTTATGTTCTCATAAATTCTCGGCCTCCCTAAATGCGAGATTGGCCTCCCCAAATATTTCAAAAAGATCATATTTTGTTTAAATCTATCTAATAAATAAAAACGTAAACTTCGCGTGTATGTACATTGAAGATTATATTATTTACTAGCTGTGCCCGCGGCTCCGCTCGCGTGGACTACAGGATCCGCTCCCATTCCCACTTCCGCTCCCTATCCCACTTCCACTCAGACTTCAAATCCATGTCCAGGTCCAGGTCCAGGTCCAGGTCCAGGTCCAGGTCCAGGTCCAGGTCCAGGTCCAGGTCCAGGTCCAGGTCCAGGTCCAGGTCCAGGTCCAGGTCCAGGTCCAGGTTCAGGTCCAGGTCCAGGTCCAGGTCCAGGTCCAGGTCCAGGTCCAGGCCCAGGTCCAGGTCCAGGTCCAGGACCAGGTCCAAATCCAGGTCCAGGTCCAGGTCCAGGTCCAGGTCCAGGTCCAGGTCCAGGTCCAGGTCCAGGTCCAGGTCCAGGTCCAGGTCCAGGTCCAGGTCCAGGTCCAGGTCCAGGTCCAGGTCCAGGTCCAGGTCCAGGTACAGGTCCAGGCCCAGGTCCAGGTCCAGGTCCAGGTCCAGGACCAGGTCCAAATCCAGGTCCAGGTCCAGGTCCAGGTCCAGGGCCAGGTCCAGGTCCAGGTCCAGGTCCAGGTCCAGGTCCAGGTCCAGGTCCATTTGTCCAGGTCCAGGTCGAGGTCCAGGCCTAGGTCCAGGTTCAGGTTTAGGTTCAGGTTCAGGTTCAGGTCCAGATCTGGTACAGGTCAGGTCCAGGTCCAGGCCAGGCCCAGGCCCAGGCCTAGTTCCAGTTCCAGTTCCAGGTCCAGATCCAGATCCTCAACTCTCCCGTCAACCCTCCTCTCAACACTCCTCTCAACCCTTCCCTCAACACTCCCCTCAACCCTCCTCTCAACCCTCTCCTCAGCTCTCCCTTCAACTCTCCCCTCAAACCTCTTTCCCTCGTCTCTCCAAATGTAGTCCTCGTAACTAATCCATCGCATTCCAAATTCCGACCAACATTACTTTGTTGCATACCTATCTATACCACAAATTCATCGTAATCGGGTAACTCAGTCAAAAGTTATGCGAATTTTCAAACACTCAAATTACACTGGTACCATACCCGCTCCCGCTCCCGCTCTGGTCCAGCTCCGGTACCTCTCCCGCTCCCCTCCCGCTTCCGCTACCGCTACCGCTTCCGCTTCCGCTCTCAATCCCACCCCCACGCCCACGCCCACTCCCACTCCCACTCTCACTCCAATTCCTACTCGCAGCTCCAAATGTAAACCAAACTCATCGCAATCTGAATAGTAGGTACGGAAATACTACTTTCAGCAATATATTGCATAATAACCTTACCTAACTAATGTATTTGAAAACTAAAACTGTCAATAACTTTTGATTGAGTTAGCCGATTGCGATGAAATAAAGACTAAATGTTAAGTTAAGTTAAGCACCATGTTTTTGTGAAAAGTTCATCAAAATCCGTTCAGTAGTTTTTAAGTGATGCGTGCACAAACTCACAGACAAAGAGACAAACAGACAAAAATTTCAAAAATGATCGAAATGTGTTCTCTTGCTTATCCTTAGACCACCCAATTTTTTTTTTGCAAATATCTTCAATGTACAGACACGCGAAGTTTACGATTTTATTTATTAGACTAGCTGTGCCCGCGGCTTCGCTCGCGTGGACTACAGGATCCGCTACCATTCCCACTTCGCTCCCTATCCCACTTCCACTCAGACTTCAAATCCAGGTCCAGGTCCAGGTCCAGGTCCAGGTCCAGGTCCAGGTCCAGGTCCAGGTCCAGGTCCAGGTCCAGGTCCAGGTCCAGGTCCAGGTCCAGGTCCAGGTCCAGGTCCAGGTCCAGGTCCAGGTCCAGGTCCAGGTCCAGGTCCAGGTCCAGGTCCAGGTCCAGGTCCAGGTGCAGGTCCAGGTGCAGGTCCAGGTCCAGGTCCAGGTCCAGGTCCAGGTCCAGGTCCAGGTCCAGGACCAGGTCCAGGTCCAGGTCCAGGTCCAGGTCCAGGTCCAGGTCCAGGTCCAGGTCCTGCTCCAGGTCCTGCTCCAGGTCCTGCTCCAGGTCCAGGTCAAGGTCCAGGTCCAGGTCAAGGCCAGGTCCAGGTCCAGGTCCAGGTCCAGGTCTTGCTCCAGGTCCTGCTCCAGGTCCTGCTCCAGGTCCTGCTCCAGGTCCTGCTCCAGGTCCAGGTCCAGGTCCAGGTCCAGGTCCAGGTCCAGGTCCAGGTCCAGGTCCAGGTCCAGGTCCAGGTCCAGGTCCAGGTCCAGGTCCAGGTCCAGGTCCAGGTCCAGGGCCAGGCCCAGGCCCAGGTCCAGGTCCAGGTCCAGGTCCAGGTCCAGGTCCAGGTCCAGGTCCAGGTCCAGGTCCAGGTCCAGGTCCAGGTCCAGGTCCAGGTCCAGGTCCAGGTCCAGGTCCAGGTCCAGGTCCAGGTCCAGGTCCAGGTCCAGGTCCTGGTCCAGGTCCAGGTCCAGGACCAGGACCAGGTCCAGGTCCAGGTCCAGGTCCAGGTCCAGGTCCAGGTCCAGGTCCAGGTCCTGCTCCAGGTCCTGCTCCAGGTCCTGCTCCAGGTCCTGCTCCAGGTCCTGCTCCAGGTCCTGCTCCAGGTCCAGGTCCAGGTCCAGGTCCTGGTCCAGGCCCAGGTCCAGGTCCAGGTCCAGGTCAAGATCCAGGTCCAGGTCAAGGCCAGGTCCAGGTCCAGGTCCAGGTCCAGGTCCAGGTCCAGGTCCTGCTCCAGGTCCTGCTCCAGGTCCTGCTCCAGGTCCAGGTCCAGGTCCAGGTCCAGGGCCAGGTCCAGGTCCAGGTCCAGGTCCAGGTCCAGGTCCAGGTCCAGGTCCAGGTCCAGGGCCAGGGCCAGGCCCAGGCCCAGGTCCAGGTCCAGGTCCAGGTCCAGGTCCAGGTCCAGTCCAGGCCCAGGCCCAGGCCCAGGCCCAGGTCCAGGTCCAAGTCCAGGTCCAGGCCAAGTCCAGGTCCAGGTCCAGGTCCGGTTCCGCTCCTGCTCCCCTCCCGCTCCCCTCCCATCCCACCCCCCACGCCCACGCCCACTCCCACTCCCACTCCCACTCCCACTCCCACTCCCACTCCCACTCCCACTCCCACTCCAATTCCTACTCGCAGCTCCAAATGTAATAATCCAAACTCATCGCAATCTGAATAGTAGGTACGGAAATACTACTTTAAGCAATATATTGCATAATAACCTTACCTAACTAATGTATTTGAAAACTAAAAATATCTATAACTTTTGATTGAGTTAGCCGATTGCGATGAAATAAAGACTAAATGTTAAGTTAAGTTAAGCACCATGTTTTTGTGAAAAGTCCATCAAAATCCGTTCAGTAGTTTTTAAGTGATGCGTGCACAAACTCACAGACAAACAGACAAACAGACAAAAATTTCAAAAATGATCGAAATGTGTTCTGTTGCTTATCCTTAGACCCCCCAATTTTGTTTTTTGCAAATATCTTCAATGTACAGACACGCGAAGTTTACGATTTTATTTATTAGATTAAGGATAAATAACTGAACACATTTCGGTCATTTTTGTCTGTATGTCTGTTTTGGGAATGGGAGATTGAGAGTCTAAGTGGGAGTGGACGTGGAAGTGGGAAAGGGAATGGGAGTGGAAGTGGGAATGACAGCGGATTCTGTAGTCCACGCGAGCGGAGCCGCGGGCACAGCTAGTGTATAATAATACTTATTAGCTAGTTAATATGATAGTACTTACAACCTTAGGCCTACCGTCATGGGCCTTACCTCCAGGCGGCGGTCATGCTCCCAGTCTGGAATGAAGTGTTAGTCATCGCAATACTAGGTCAAGCACCTGTGGTGCTGCTGTGTCCGTCATCGGCATTTATAGTCTGTTCTTCGTATCATTAAGGCCTCATCTCTTAGCTAACAGATGAACTTAACATTTGGGTGATTTATTGATGTTTTTTTGTCTTCTTACAACAACGTCATCAGTGTGACTCTTGCCTTCTTCCCCAGGCTCGAGTAATATCAGGATAACATCTGTAAAACGAGCAGATTGACTTAATGGTGTTTGCAAAGTTTCGCGCACAGAAAATTTTAGTTCACGGGCGAGAACCACTAATGCTGGGGGGCTACAGGGTCGGGTTGAAGGGGTGGGGGCGGGGGCGATTAGTAGCAGCTGTCATACCTCGCGGATATGTTATTTATTGACGACATGAATAGTAGAAACTTCGTGAACTCGTTACGGCTCATCGACAGTTCTCGTAGGTTCATAGACTCTAAAAAACAGACGGAAAAATTATAAGAGACTTACACTAGGTACGCCTATATTTGAATTGTAAATTTTATGATACTAGGACTTGCCTAAGTTATGGAAAGTTTGTGTGCCTGCCATATAAATAAGCATGAGTAGTTTCACGTTTAAAAAGTAGGAATCTGAAGATAAGGTGGAGGTTTGTGTGTGAATTTTAGGTGTAAGGTTAACAGAAGCGGTTGATAATGATGTTATTGTTGTGCTACGTAACCTGCCTCCTCCATATCGGTTTGATATTTTCGAGCTCGTGTGACCGCGACGGGCGGTTAGTGCGAGCGGCCCGACCGCACCTGTCAGAATATTAGATTGGCGACATTAGTCTGTTTCCGAAACGCATTGCGCGCCGCTCCCTGCGTCAAACCGGGTAAGCAATCAAAAATCCTATTTTGAAATAAACTCGCGGTCAGACATTTTCATCTATGACAGCCGAATTGACAGTAACAGCGAAAATATTTGGTGGATATCTACATAACAGTGCTTAGATTATTGGTTTTTGGTCTGAGTAACAGTGGGATTAGAATCCTGTCATCTACCTCTTGTGCTGAGCAACTGTAGAAATATAAGGTAGAGATAGATTGTTAAGATAGTCTTTATAGTCAAGTAAAACAATCGGAGGTACTCTAAGATGCCCGCAGGCTGAATCTATAAAACACATAATTACAGGTGTAAATAGTTTAAATTGATAAAATGCTAGTTGTAATAATAGTTTAACAAGATAGATGCTCGTACCGTCATTATTATAAGATGAACAGTTACTTACAATTTTTCAGTTTTGTGTATTGCTGATTGTTCAGTAATTGTAAAGTATTTGAACATCTCATTTCGTATAAAAAAAAACATTTTGAAAATTGTCATACAGCTATCTTATCCTTTCTAGTCGAAAAGTATAAATATAATTTCTCTAAATCTTGCACCTCAGTCATAGATAAAAATAACTACGATTGGTTTCACACCAACACACTTACATGATATTTTACTACTAAACAACACTAGGTTTTATTGCATTAGCTATTCGAAGACCGGATAACCTTTTATCCGTGTTAACCGTAGAAATGAACAAAATTTTGCAAACGGCTTTATGAAACGCAACGCGCAATAAGGCCTCTTTGTTATTTTGTGGGGTAGAAACTTATTCATCCCGCAAAGCCGCTCATGTATGAACCAAATCCCGCCCGGTCACCGCTGATTGCATTGTCATGTCTAGTGGACGTTGCCCGGGCGCAAGATTTACAACCATCCTATTGTGATAATAAGCACTATAATCGTTTAACGATCGGCGAATTTTACGGGGAAGCACGTTGTATCGGTTTGTAAAACAAGCGAGCCGACGTGATTGGAATGTTTTATTCGACCCTTAACATATGAGACCAACATGATGTATGTTTGCCCTTTTGATGTGGAACTTATCGATAGGTGACAATGTAATTAAAACAAATGACTGGGTGTTTAGGATTGTTAACTGATTGTAATTTGACTTTTTAAATATCTTAGATTGAACTGGAAAAGTCAAGGTGGTCACTCACTGGTTGAGTAACTCTAGATGGCGCGAGTAGTGAAAAACTAAAGTTCAAATTGTTTCAATTTAATTGAAAGTTAAAATTTGTGTACATAAATGTAAATCTTGTCACAATGATTGGATACTCTGAGTGGTAGTCTAGAAGACCGACGAAACTGATTTTTATCATAGATTGTGGCCAAACAAATTCAGGTACAATTAAAAACAAATTTTTGCCAGTTGGCGCCATCTAGCGTTACTCGTGAGCGACCACCTTAATTCAGAACTTTGTAGCAAAATGTTCTTTGCCATTTGAATACGTTTCGAAAATGGACTACATTTTAAATATCACATATCGAAGTACCCAGATTGAGAGTCAGAACAGTGTGTAGACATTTATCCAGCTACGATAAACCCAAAAAGAGGGTAATGTTGCTGCTGCGTACGGACCGCGACGCGACGTCGGTCGATCGTCAAACTTATACAATAATAACGGAAGTGCGGACGAACTTGTTGTCACGCACTCCGTCACCCGCGCAACAGATGTTGACTATACCGCTTCAACGCGTGTTTCTCTTCTAAACAAATAGTCTTCGGCAACAATGTAGGTTCTAGATAGACACAAAAAATCTTTATTGACACAAATTAGGAAATAATAAGTATAAATTGATAGAAAGTGTACAAAGGCGGAATCATCGCCAAAGCGATCTCTTACAGGCAATATTAGTTAGCCAAGTAAAATAAAAAAGGCATGGAGCTACAGAGTATTCCAAGAAAAACGTTTACCAGGTACAAATTGCAATTTCATTTCAATCCTAACAGAATATACATTTAATAAAGGTACAATAGTGACAAAACAGTATGTTGCGCAACTGTTACATAATGAGGAGTACCTGTGTCTACCTATTACGTTATTCACACTCACATACACATAATATTCCCTAAGACCCACACGACCATTATTCTAAACCAACACAAACACACACACGTAACACAATATTACACTAGGTATTGGTTTATTTAGATACTAGCTGTTGCCCGCGACTTCGTCCGCGTGGATAAATTAACATAACACATTATTATGAATACCACATGAAAATGTTTTGCAGGAACTTTATATATTTTTCTCTGTATGTTAAATAGTTTATCACAATGGCATATGCCTTTACTCCTCCACTTCCCCCTTCGATTCCCCCTCACCTTCTCGTTCCCCTCCCCTTCCCCTCTTTTTAGATCTCCCCTTTACCCTACCCTTCCTCTACACCCCCCTCTCCTCCCAACACCCTACCCACATCCCTCTTCTCAGCCCTCCCCTTTCCCCTTCTCTTCCCCTACCCCCCCATTCCCTTGCTCCCTGCAGAATATTTTGCTACTAAACCAGTCCATAGGTGTTCGGTAATCGCCCCTGTCCGATCGAGGAGTATGTCTGAAAACACTGGAGCGTGTGAGTTGTCACCAAATTGGAGCCGCATATAATGCGTAAGATGCAATTTTAGTACAGAGCGCTTGATGCAGGCGTTCACCTCATCGGCAGTGGTGCCCCGCGTCACCACCGGCAACGTCTAGTGAAAACCACCGTAAAAGTGACCGGACCCACCGCACGATTCCCCGTCCAGATGTTCTATTCTGTTCACAGCTTCTACAGCTTTCTTGTGTCCCATAGTGAAGTTATCCTAAACGATCAGATAGCAGTCCTGGATCACCCGGGCTTTGTCACTGTTACGTGACGTGACACACAGGAGTTTCTCTGCTGTGGTATGGGCCGTTTTATCGCCAAGAAGCAGTGTGGCAGCGATCCATGCGGACACTACAGCGCAGGCGATCTTCCCTTGTCGTCTTGACTTCTACCAGAAGTATGCCAGTGAGAAATGAATTTATCGGTGCATCCTCCAAGCTTCTTACAACTTTGTTGAAAACCACTCTTTGCCCAACTGTGAGTCTTGGAATGTTATCAACTTAACAATAGTGAGTGATAACTCACGTTCGTTGGCATTTCAGTTAATTGGTTTCCGCAGCGTACTCACGCTTCAAATCGGTTCAGTATTTTTTAAGTGAATTCACAGACAAACAGACAAAAATTCCAAAAATGATTGAAATGTGTTCTAAATTACTTATCCTTAGACCCCCAATTTTTTTTGCAAATATCTTCAATGTAAAGACACGCGATGTTTATGATTTTGTTTGTTAGACTAGCTGTGCCTATGTAGATCACAAAAAAAGGTTCCCGCTCCCGTTCCCACTCCCACGCCCACAACAGCTCCAAATGTAGTCCTAACTCATCGCAATCTGTATTGCACCGAAATTATAATTATACTTCTTTGTTAATATTGCATGCCTACTAATGTATTTAAAAACTAAAAATGCCCATAACTTTTGATTGAGTTCGCCGATTGCTATGAAAAAAAGCCTATAGGCTATTTACTCCGAATTAAGCCCTATGTTTATATGAAAACTTCATTAGAATTGCTTCAGTAGTTTTTACGTGATGCGTGCACAAACAGATAAACAGTCAAAAATTTCAAAAATGATCCTAATGTTAATTCTATTCTATTACTGAATCATCGCCCAATATTTTTTTTGCGTATATCTTCAATGCACAGACACGCGAAATTACGAAGATTACGTTACATAGACCAGTTAAACTAATTCTGATGCTTGAAAAATATAAGTTATACGAGTACACTGACTGGGAAGGAACTGGCTCTTGACACGCCCTGGCTCCAAGGCTGTATTTGTTTTTATCGTAGATATGTCTGTGTATGATCAATAAAGATTTATTTTATTGTTTAGCCATTTTTGATATTGTAATTAGCGATTGTAGTGAAGGAGTATATAAACTTTTTTTATTACAGTGTAAACTTTGCAGTCCACTTCGGTGCACTATAATTATTTATGATTTTTTTCTAAATAATATGCCTTATAACTGTACTGTCTATCAATTATTTGTTATTTGGTATTCTAGAACGTCGAAAAATCCTTGCCATTTATTGGAACCCTTGAATACTGCGTAATTGTTACTTACTTACTTAATGATTATGAAGTTATAAAAATTCTACTATTGCCACACTTATAATATTGTTCGAAATCAGGAAGATTATAAAAGGTAGAGACGATAAACAAAAGGGAACATGAGTTTTAAATCCCGTATGGACGTGTTAACCCCATTATCAGCATTGGGATTAACGGGCACGGCGATAAGCCCCGCAGACAGAGGTCCGATTTATGCCGACGCGGCGGCAATTTGTCGGTCCGATCACTTATTGGAACATTTGGCCTTGTTTTGTATATGGAGAGGCTATACTCAGTGTCTTTAAAGAATATTTATTCTTAGAAATTAAGAACTATGGCATCGACATATATAAATAAAAACGTAAACTTCGCGTGACTGTACATTGAAGATATTTAAAAAAAAATCTCTAAGGATAACAGAACACATTTCGGTCATTTTTGAATTTTTTGTCTGTTGTGTGTTAATTTGTGCACGCATCACTTAAAAACTATTGAACGGATTTTGATGGACTTTTCACAGAAATATAGGGCTTAACTTAACATTTAGTCTTTATTTCATCGCAATCGGCTAACTAATAAAAAATTATGGAAATTTTTAGTTTTCTAATACATTAGTAGGTATGCAATTTAACAAAGAAGTGTATAATGTTCGATGCTATTCAGATTGCGATGAGTTTGGACTACATTTAGAGGGGTGGGAGTGGGAAAAGGAGTGAGATTGGCAGTGGCAGTGCGAGCGGAAGCGGGAGCGGAAGTGGGAAGGGGAGCGGATTCTGTAGTCCACACGAGCGGAGCCGCGTGCACAGCTAGTATTGAATAAACACTAATAATAATTTATAATAATATTCTGTTTATATTGTTTGTTAATGCACAAAAAGTCACTGAGTTCATGTTAAAATATGGTGGGAACAGCATTTAATTTAAAAGCATAACAGAGAGTTATTCCACCTGCCGTTTTATCAGATCCGTAATGAAATCGTAGAACCAGCGTTTGCAACGAGCATAAAGCAACACCGGAGATGGGTCACTATACTCAGGCATTACCCTCTTCCAAATGTACTTACAAGACCACCGGTAATGCGCGTTATCTAAATATATCGATGTGTACGAGAAGTTATATATATATATATTACTGCAAGCGTGTACTCAGAAAAATTACACGATGTTACGTATCGGAACAAAACGGTATGACGTCTCCGGCCCCGGTGTGCTTTAAGGCTACAAACGTAGCGGACTCGTAGCTGCTACACGCTAATCCCCATCTGCAAAGCCGTACGTTTCATGCCTCTTTATTACATTAATTTAAATGTTTGCGCCGCGGATTGCCGCCCCCAGCTCGCCATAAATAAATCCTACGGTGATCAGCTCTGTGTACACGACACGAACTGTGAAAGACATCTTTCAAGAGGTAACATTCCGATTTATGACATATAGGTATTGACGATTTACTGGTGATACGGTTTTACTTAAAATGACCCACTGTACCACCAGTGGTGGTGGTACAGTGGGTTTGTAGTTTGCCTTTCAGTAAAGAAAGAAAGAAATTTTCAGCATTAAGACTACAGACGGTGAAGTATAAAGTGCAATGAAATAAAACTAACTTCAGCAATCAAATAACTTAGTAAGTTTCACTGTTAGGCATAGGTGTAATTAACAACGAGGGTGTTGGTCTTCAAATACGATTGACAATTGCTTCTATAATATATGCAAAATTATTATTGATAATATCCGAAATTTGTCTTAAAATCGAATTTATACGGCCCATATTTCAGCCATCGACCTAACGAATGTAAGGTGTTCTCTCTCATTCTAATCTACCATGACTTCACTACAATAATAGTAATTCTGTTTCTTCCTGAGTTTAAGCCGCAAAGGTGTCAGCCTGAGCCTCAGTATACCGGGCGGATTAAGTCTGTCATCGCACCTGGATTTCCGACAAACGAGCGCACTTAATCACACTAAGCCATCGGAATGCAAACGAAAATATTTACTAGTCGACAGTGCTAAGTTATTGCTCTATAATCCGATAAACAGAGAGCGCTCGATCGAAAATTGTGTTATCGCCGCTGTAAAGCGTTCACAAGTCGTCGCTTTACGAGGGCAGGCGCCGCCGGGGGGCATGCAAACATAAAAATTCTCTATCGGGACTAATAGGAACGAAACAAATAAAAGGATACGTAAATAGGAGCGTCGGATAAATTCCAGTGGGGCTGGAGTGCGCGTAAATCCGCGCGATTTGTATCTCGCCCTGACAGGGGGTGCGGGCCCGCGCCGCCCCCACCCCACGCCGAAGCCACCCCCTACTCATTCTGACAATTAAATTAGTACAATATTTTTTAAACGCTAAAGCGACTGGTATGACTAAAAATAAGAGGCTGCTATAAGATTTCTTTAACTGGCTCAGTCTCACAAACATCATAACGTCAACCCTTAGACGTTCACTACTGGACATATGCCTTCCCCATTGAAGGTGCCGTCTCACCGTGATCCGCGGTCTCCACTGCAGAACTCGTATGGCCCAACGGTCGTCGGTTTGCGACAGGTGACCGGCCCACTATCATTTCAGCTTGCAAATCCTTTCAAATATGTTGGTCACCTTCGTATTCGCTAAACAATTACTAGATATACCTTGAACAATGTGAGAGTTGGTCTTAATTTATATTGTACTAGCTGTGCCCGCGGCTCCGATCGCGTGGACTACAGAATCTTAACGGATTTTATTACTCTTTATTAAACAAATTGCCGTGTGGTTTCCGGTAGAGTAGAATAGGACCACTCCAACTTTTCCCGTGGATGTGGTACAAGGAAACTAAGGGAATACATTATAAAACATCAATCAGGCCTCCCCAACCCGTCTGGCCAGCGCGGGGAGTGTAGGCCAAATCCTTCGTCCGTCTCAAGCAGATGAGAGAGGGTTGTGCTCCTGAAGTGGAGACAAATATAACCTGATGATGATAAAACAAACAGAGCATCATATAATCAAGTGAATTTGAGAATTTGTATTCTATACAAGTATATACAATTATTACAAAATACATAATGCGTAATACTATAATATTTGACAAAGGCTTATAAAGCCCGCTAGGTTTCGTTGAAAAAAAAAACCTGTTATAGTTTTTTTTAAACATTTTAATAAAACATGTGTTCAAATAATGTTAACCACGTTTCCACTGTGTACGTACCACGAGCCCAGCCAGAACCGCGCGGGCCGCAGGTCACGTCCCGCTCGCGTCTATGCAAATGATATTAAATTACAAACGCTTCGTAACAACTGTGCCGCGCCGCTCCCGTAAAGAGGTGCAATTACACCAATCAAATTGAAATTTTAGAGCACTAATTGCGGTCGGCGTGTTTTATGACTTCGGGTCTGTTGCGATATGAAGTGGCGTTTGACGAAAGGAGTATAAGGAGAAACCACTTTGTTTGCGTTAATTTATGGAGTGTATTTAATCTGCATAAAAGTTGTCATGCAAGATGTTATAACGGTAGTTGATTACTATTCGGTTGCTGTAACTATTGAAATAATCTAACTTATATCTCTCTTCTTTGAAGGATATGATTCGTAATACGACGAAGAACAAAGCTCAGAGACATAGCCGAAAGAATTAGCAAGCTGAAGTGGAAGTGGCGGGTCATATTTGTTTCAGACGAGTTCTGCAGTGAAGACCGCGGATCGGCACACGCAGTGTGGTACCGACGACCTGAAGAAGGTGAACGGAAGCGGATGAATACGGAGGGCGGAGGACAGAGTGTAATAGCGTAGGAAAAGGTTCCAGCAGTTGTCCAGCAGTTTACATCTCAGGGCTGATATGAACTTTATCTCCTTGATAGCCAAGTGGTGGGGGCGTTTTTATGCGTTACCAAGAAGCCGTGGATGTAGAAGAAAATGTGAAATATTAGGATAGTAGTGTCAATTTAAAGTTTTACTCGTATCATCAGATTTAAAATTTTACAGTACTAAATTTTATTTTGTTTTATCTTTTTACTATTATTTGACAGGCATACAAATAATTGTAGTGATGTGTCTAATAAATAAATAAATATCTCTGACGTATTTACCAATTATCCAGTCCCAAACTAGGCAGAGCCTGTAGTATGGTTACTAGATAACGGATACACATCTATATACTTATAATAAAACTGTAACTGGTCTGTGTCTGTACATGAGAGATATTTAAAAAAAAATGTATGAGGGGGCTATTATATTATAGAAGCTAAAACATTTTTTTTTAGAATCTTTGTCTGTCTCTCTGTCTGTTTGTCTGTATGTATGTTTGTATTTGTTACCGCATCACGCAAAAACGACTGAATGAAATTTGATGCAGTTTTCACAGTTGTCTTGCTGGTGGTCTAACTTAATCTGGTGCATGTTTCATCTTGATACGCCACTTAGAACCTGAGATATTAATAAAGTATTTTTTTCTAGAAGCCATTATATCGGATGATAATATAACAACTGTTAATATTTCTTCCAGTAACTCAGTATCATATTTAGAAATCATTCATGAAAAAAACATCTATTTTTTACGAAAATTTTGATAAAAAAAATGCAATATTTCTGGAACGTACGAGTATGTTCATCATATGGGCGAGTTCAACGGCCGCGGCGCGGCGAACGGCGCGGCGCGTATGGGATTGAGTGAAATTTAGATTTTGGAGATAGGGATGGGGTTGAGGTTGAGATTGGGATATTGAGAGTCTCGAGTCTGAGTGGGAGTGGAAGTAGAAGTGGGAAGAGAACGGGAGCGGAAGTGGGAACGGGGGCTGATTCTGTAGTTCATGCGAGCGGAGCCGCGGGCACAGCTAGTATCTAAATAAATATATAAACACCCAAGACTTGGGTACAAATATTCATATGGATCATACGAACATTTGCCCCTAGCGGGATTCGAACCCAATAATAATAGGTATCAGTTGAAGGTAAGAATAATGGAGGAACGTATAAAATACTAAATCTAATATCAAAATACAGCGCTGCGGGGCCAGTAGAGGGGAACATCGATAGTGCGGTCGGAGGTGCTAAGCCGGCCCGCGAGCCCGCAGCGCGCCACCTGCGACCGCATCACTCGGGATTTAGTTGCTGCTTAGCACCCCCTCCAGCGGCGCACGCAGACTTATATTGCAGGGGGTTATCATAACGTACCGAACTGAATGACAGACGTCGTTCGATGATAATTTTGTAAAACGATTTTTTTTAAACTGATAATCTAGTAAAACGTAAACTTCACGTGCCTGCACATTGAATATATTTGCGAATTTATAGTTTTAGAAAACTAGCATATACTGCATTATTAATTAATATACGATAAGTATGACGACGAAATGTAGAGTGACGGAATTCTTATCGCTATAAGAACATTTTTGAGATAAAAGCGGAGGTAGGTGTTAATGGAAGAGGAGAAGGGAGAATAAGAGAAGGGAGGGATGAGAAAAGTGGAGGGTTAGGGGAGAGGGCAGGTGTAGGCGGTTGCGGTGGCAATGGCAGTGTGGTGGTGTGGCGGTGACGGTCCGACTTCGTCCGCGTGGACTAGTTAACATCACAATTTATTATGATTAAATTAAATTGCCACATGAAAATGTTTTGCAGGAAGGCGGTAAACGAATATAACATCTCCGTTCACAGCAGGATGTAAGTTTTTCTTGTCTGATCCTAAAACAAATATTTTATCGCAAGTCCTTTACCCCTATTCTTCCCCCTCCAATTCCCCCTCACCTTGCCCTCCCCGCCCCTTCGCCTTACTTTCGGCCTCCTCCTACTTTCCTCCCAACCGCTCCCTCCTCTCCTACCTCCAATATGCAACAGCGAAAAGCCCGTTAAATACTATTCAGTAGTTTCCAAGATTAGCAGGTACACACATACATACATCCCACAAACAAACAAATAAACGAACGAACGAACACACATACGTACAAACAGACACGAAATTAAAAAAATAGGTATATTATTGATCTCCACTTGATCTTGTCTTAAGTAATGCCTGAGGTTTTTTTTTATTAATGAACAGCAACGGCTTTTCACTGTTTTATTACCTACTAGCTGTGCCCGCGGCTCCGCTCGCATGGACTACAGGATCCGCTCTCATTCCCACTTCCGCTCGCTATCCCACTTCCACTCAGACTTCAAATCCAGGTCCAGTTCCAGGCCCAGACCCAGGTCCAGGTCCAGATCCTCAACCTTCCCCTCAAACCTCTTTCCCTCGTCTCTCCAAATGTAGTCCTCGTAACTAATTCATCGCAATCCAAATTCCGGCCAACATTACTTTGTTGCATACGTATACCACAAACTCATCCTAATCGGGTAACTCAATCAAAAGTTATGCGAATTTTCAAACACTCACATTACATGGTACCATACCCGCTCCCGCTACCGCTCACGAATTCAATCGAACATTTACACCCTACATTCTTCGCAGTGTATGCGAGTTTTCGGAAACTATACATTCGCATAACTTTTGATTGACTGCACCGATTGCAATGAAATAAAGCCTATATGTTACATCAAATTAAGCCCCATGTTTCTGTGAAAAGCGCATCAAAATCCGATCAGTAGTTTTTAAGTGATGCATGCACAAACTCACAGACAAACAGATAAACAGACAAAAATTTCAAAAATGATCGAAATGTGTTCTGTTGCTTATCCTTAGATCCCTCAATTGACTGAGACTTTTGACTTTTTGACACAATAGTCGCGGTATGGTGGTCTGGAGCAAGTAAATAAAGTCGCCGCACATACTGTGGCAATTGTACCAGTCCGCTGGGTGTTCGGTCTGAAAACTCTTGAGAGTGAGAGTTGCCACAAAGTTGGAGCCACATATTTCAGTACTCCCGACCATAGTACAAAGTGCTTGAGGCAGGCGTTTACCTCATCGGCAGTAGTGTTCCGCGTCACCACTCGTGATAGCACCTGTCGCACGTCCGGATACGGATGTCCTGGAGCATTTTGTTCACAGATTCTACAGCGTTCTTGTGCGCGATGGTACACTCAACCTAAAGGATCAGACAGCAGTCCTGGATCACCCAGGCTTTGTCACTGTTATATGACGTGACACATAGGAGTTTCCGTGCTGTCTAAATTGATGGGAATCTTGTAGGTAGGTGGTGGTCATTTACTGCCAGGAAGCAGTGTGGTAGCTATCCCTGAGAACGCTATAGCGCGGGTGATCTTATTAGAAACTAGCTGTGCCCGCGGCTCAGCTCGCGTGGACTACAGGATCCGCTCACATTCCCACTTCCGCTCCCTATCCCATTTCCACTCAGACCATCTCACTCTCAATCCCACTCCCGCTCCCGCTCCCGCTCCCGCTCCCGTTGCCGCTCCCGCTCCCGGTCCAGGTCCAGGTCTACCCTCGTCGCTCCTAATGTAGTCCTCCATACTAAACGTTTGCAATCCAAATTCCGCCGAGTATTACTTTGTTACATATCCATTGAATGTATTATAGGTATGTATGCGAGTTTTTGAAAACTATAAATTCGCATAACTTTTGATTTAGCCGATTAACGACGCGAAGTTTACGTTTTTATTTATTAGATATTTCTGCTCCCGCTCCCACACCCACTCCCCTTTTCCCACGCCCGCTCCCACGACCACTCCCACTCCCACTCCCACTTCAATTCCCACTCGCAGCTCCAAATGTAATCCAAACTCATCACAATCTGAATAGTACGGAAATACTATTATTTGCAATATATTGCATACTAACCTTACCGTATATGAAAACTAAAAAAGTCTGTAACTTTGGATTGAGTTAGCCGATTGCGACGAAATAAAGACTAAATGTTAAGTTAAGTTAAGCCCTATGTTTTTGTGAAAAGTCCATCAAAATCCGTTCAGTAGTTTTTAAGTGATGCGTGCACAAACTCACAGACAAACAGACGTCTGTTGACAAAAATTCCAAAAATGATTGAAATGTGTTCTGTTACTTATCTTTAGAACCCCCAATTTTTTTTTGCAAATATCTTCAATGTACAGACACGCGATGTTTACGATTTTTATTTTAGGAAATAAGAATAATAATAGATTATTTGAAACACTGTAATAAGAAGCAGTGTTATCACTTATCAACAATGTTATGTTACTAGTGAGATCTAAAGGTTCCTGCCTAACTTTGTTTTTTTATTGCACTTTTTATAGCACCTCTTTCTGGCTGACTTAAAAAACTTCAATTACTTTTAAAAACAAAGTCGACTCCCGGCCGCATCTTATTGCGGTCGACGACAACCGAGCAATCTAAAAGCCAAATAAGCGGCATATCGCCGCGTTTTTCTTAAAGGAGTCACTGTTGGAAACTACGTTAAAATGATTTAACTCCCCCCTGATAGCGTTACGGCGGGCGCTATTATTGAGATCGTCGGCCCGGGGCCGCCGGGCTAATAAACGCTTATCAACGCCCTCATTATCACACCCTTAACATCGCTTTAATGTCTTGCTCTTGAACAAAACATATTTAATCACATTTTTCCCCAGCAAAGGAACTTTTTAAATTTCATAAATTCTCAGCGGCGGAAAAAGACGGAGGAGCGGAGTGCAGCTCTGAGGATAACGGGACGATAATATCTAAGTGGAAACTCATTCTGCTTTCTTTTTACTATGCCTATTTTATATATAAAAAAGTTATATATATTCCGTAGAGTTTGATCTTGGTACCTGGAAATAAAACCTATGACCTTTATGGTTTGAGATAATAACGCCAATTAAGCGGTCTAATCAGCGATTCAATGTCAACTCATTATAAGTACATAGTCCTTACACGAGATTTTGTATTAATTTTGCGTCTAAATACCTAGGTTACTTAATTACTTAACTACTAGTAAACAAGCAAGATCTTTGGTCTATAGGTTTATTTGAAAATATATTAATACCGAAATTATCTGATTAATTAATAATGTACGTAAAGGTAAGTTAAGGGTCGTCTCGTAGTAGCAGACGTCCCCCGCGTAGCCGCTTCTATCAACCACCACCCTGATCTTTTAAGCCCGACTTTACGGCTGCTACGCGCCACTAAATTATAATATAACACGTCGTAAATTTCACAAACTATCCATTTATGACACGCCAGAATTAAGGATCTTTCTACTTGGTTTAATAATAGCCGAGGAAACTTTGAAGGGTGTAAGAAAGCACAACAACATCAAAAAATCTAAATATCAACCTCACCTCCTCGCGATTTTCTACTTCTGATTCAGAGTTCAAAGTAGTTCGTCACGCAACTCCACCACACACCTGTCCGAGGCCTAGTACTATGATGACTATTATTGGCCCTTTATAAGAAAGGCATACGTTCAGTAGACCCCCCCCCCCCCGTACAATAATTGAAAAAAAAAGACTGAATAAAAGGATGTTATAGATTAATTTGCTTTAAAACTGGATCTCGTTAAAAATATGCCCCAAATCTACTCTATTACACGGTGGTGCTTGCATAAACTATGCTAAATAAAACCCTTAAAAGTTTAAGAGTGATCTAGTATGCTTGTACAAAAGCCGCAGGTGTATTGGTGCATTTACCCAGGATTTGTCAAGTATTCTTTTGATCGAATCTCTCCCCCATATTTAAACTCGAAATAAGAGCTTGCAAGCAAACAGTATCGTTGGTACTGTGTAGGGAAAAAATAAAAAGGGTGTCTACGCCAAAGTAGATACTCGTTACCCGTAATAATATTCGAAGCAACGCTACGGAGAAAGAACCGAATTGAATATTAAATGAAATAATTTATGCCATATTTATCATTTTGCAAATGAACAGTCTCACCTTAATGAAAGCGTTGAATCCAATTTTTTGCAACAAAGTCTGGCGTTTTATATATAAACAAAATTTAAATAAAGTAGGTATACCTTGCAAAGTTGGTGTGCTTGAATTTAATGAAAAAATATACCAGGCAACTTATAGCTATAAAATTAGAGCTTTTTGCTAACACCTATACCTATTATTATAAATTATATGCATAGGCCAGATCATTTTGTATTTTGAACAGTAGGTATTACATGGATATTGTCGGCGTGCCGACTATATTCGGTCTGATTACTAATTTGATAGTTTTAGATCAATATAATTTGAAAATACTCGTCAATTTTAAGCATTATATCTTCGCTCTCTTTTTTCATATTTTTCCGTTTGGGGCAATTTGTAGTTACTTCATAATGACATACATTTTGTAGAATATTAACTAATTTTCTATTGGTTTTTACCTACAACGAACTCATGAGACAGAAAAATAATTAAATTGTGTGCTTGACTCCTATACATGCAAAAAGCAAAGCGAATTTGCGGCGAAGCCACTATGCGCACATTAGTGGACCGTAAATCACGTGGGATCACGCGTTGGCTATCTGTGACGCGTAGTGCACCCGCTGCCCGTAACATTGTACATACATGGTGGAAAAATATGTGGGGCTCTACATAATTATTCGGAGTTACGAATAACGTAGCTAGCCTGCTATCTTTACATTTCTCACACAAAACATTTCACTGATAAACAAATTTGAGACGTCTAAGAATTTTTTCGATTGAATTGACATTTTTCAACACGTGACGTTACTCTCAGTTTATTACATTGACTATTTAATTAATAATTAGTAAAAGTTTGTACTCAATAAAACCTTAGATTGCGTCCTGAAAATTTTTGTTTTTGCATACTTGGCTTTCGTTTTGAAGTTGTGCTTTTATTTTGGAGTAAAATTACGTAAAAATGGAATCAAACTCAAGCAAACGACTCATATCGTGTCACTTTTAGTCAAACGCTTTCCTAACAATGCGTGATACTCAAGGACCACTCCAGATGTTCCAAAGAATATTGGTGTTTGACCAATTTATCACTGATCTGACCTTTAATTCTCCTATTTTTATAGGTAGGTAATGAATATCCAGCAGTGCATCGTTATTACTACAAAGAGACACACAAACATAATGCTAATACACACCACTTAAATATAATCTCAAACTAGTATTCCTTAACCAGTCTTAACCCATAACAGAGCCAAATGGTAATAAATCTTCTATCCCCAGGGAAAATCGGAACCTTGATGATCACTAGCATCAAAGCAAATGCCTTAACCACTGGGCCAAGAGGTAGTGAGTATACAAGTCGAGTCCACTGTCTTGATTAGGTAAAAAATCTGTTCCCATTTCTTTCTTGTAGGTCCTGTTTGTGACAAAAATAAAATTAAAACTAATGTCATGTAAAGTTAAATAAACCACCGGGCAGGTGAGGTAAAGGTGGTGCGGGCGGGGTTGGTGGGGGCGAGGGATCTTCGTTAAGGTTTAATTAAATCGTCCACGGGCGGCCTCTCGCGCTTTAATTCCACCGTTATTAACGCTGTTAAAAAGTGAACAGCTACAACTGGAAAACCTATCGAGACTTCAATCGAATTGATAAAAATAAGTGTTCAGGTAATAATAATACGTCAGAATGATTATACCTTTCTGACTTGATAGAACTGTTCGGGGTCCTCTAACCACATGAAGGGAAAAAACCATGTCACAACACAAAAAAGGATTTATCTTCATAATAATAATGATGAGTACTCTGCTCTAATCAACAACTTAGCTTTCGCGTCAACTGCTGTTCGCTATCTAATTGCATTTAATGCAATTACGACCTAGATCTAAGATTAGAATTCATGTTAAAAAACGATAACGTATGCTTTATATTCTTGGGTGTCATCATGCCAGTAGCCATCCATGCACGCCTTGTTTTTTTGCTGAGTTAAAATACTTTGGTTTCCTGACCCTATAATTCGTTTCGATGGTTCAAATGTTGTCTGGAAGAAATCGCTTAAAGCGATAATAGCGCTTAAATTGTACTATTTTAACTTTTAAAACTTGTAACTGTATTTGTTTGTGCAATAAAGTGTATTGTGTCTCTCAGCATAATGAAAATAATAGGAATAAAATATAGATGATTCTACACCAGCTATACTTTACTTTTCCAAAAAAAACAAGTACAAACAACCTAGATTCTAAAATTCATCTTTCGACTCTACAGCTTGCACCGCGCACTTGGCACCGCGGACGAGTGGTCGGTGCGTTTCCGCAGAGGAACACTCGCGATAAGACTGTGCAGACAACCTGCCCCCGTCCCCGCCCCCTCTGCACCCCCGTCCTACCCTCTTGAAACACTCTTAGATCCCACCAAACTGTTTGGATTTAATATTACGCTTAAGTGTTGTTCCTAAAGACGTCCTCTGCTAAGTACTAATTTGTTCCAGCCCGAGACGATTAAACCATTCTTACTTACGTTTCTACAGTTTTATTAAATTGTTAATTTATAGTACTTTAAATTGGTACATTTAATAAATGTTTATTATTCTGTATCTGCCATGCCGGAGGTTGCGGGTTCGAATCCCGCTAGGGGCAAATGTTCGTATGATGAATATGAATGTTTGAACCCAAGTCTTGGATGTTTATATGTTAATTAAAAAAAATGCATTCTATAGAAGTATTTGTAACTTTTGTGTAAAACTAAATAATAACCTAACAATGAAATTCATTATTATTATTCACTAGCTTTGCCCGTGACTTCATACGCGAGACCACTGAAAAGTTTAAATTCGCATAATTAGTGAACCGATTGAGATAATATAAAACTAAATGTTTCTTCAAGTTAAGCCCTTGTGTCAGTAGTGTTACGTGATGCATGCACAAATAGACAAAATATTCAAAATGATTCTATCACTTATCCTTCATCCCCCAATTGTTATTTATTTCAGACACGCAAAGTTTACAGTTTTATTTTATTAGGGAAATCGGGTTTAGCCGCGCATCCAACATTGCCCCTAACATGCACATGCGATTGAGTATACTATTTACAGTCGTAAATGTCACAATCATGAGGTTCAGTAAACTTTCGTTAAAGGTAAGTGCCTACTTACACAGCATCGTCCACCCCTTATTGTTAGGAGATGTTATAACCTAATTTAATTAATAATATCTATAAAAATAATAATGAATGTAGGTATATGTAATTGTTGTGTAAGTGAATAAGTATATTTTCTTTTTTACCTACTTAAATTAAAATTGGTAATTTCAATAGTGAAAAATTAAACAACGCTCCCGGGTTTGCACACATTTTTGAATTTATAATTTTTCATATGCATTTTGTTCGATATCTGAGTGGGAGTTAGTGTTCTGTATATATTTTTATGTAGGAAAACGTTTAGGTAGCTGGTCAGTACGTCTGTCTGATTTGATCCTGAACCCAGAGCCAGCTGAGCATTCCAAACCCATAGACCAGCCATTCACGTACCTGCCAGGCTTCGTCTGGCACTAGAGCTGAAGTCCTTTACTTTCCCTGGTGCAGCAGGATCCCACACAGCACTGCTAAGTTCTTAAAGTCTATGCTTTTAATGTTTTCAAGCCGAACTGATTTATCGCCGCCGGCGCCGAACCGAACAAAAATTGCGTGGAGACCGAGCTTGCGGCCATTATTCTTTGCGTCGGGCGCATGCGTGTTGCGTGCGACTGAGAGCCAACCGGCGCAGAGGCGTATCAGTGACAGCCCGCTCTACAATTTGGCGGCCCGTTTGAAATATTACTAATTTATAAAGTCCAAGATTCTCGGACACATTTATAATTATAACATTTTCAAAATATTATTTTCTTATTCTTGTTTCTACTTATGTTGGCAGCATGTAGTAATTAATATACATTTTAAGAAATTGCTGACATTGCGCACGCGTGCGTGTTACATATTTAGGTTGTTAACATTTTATATTAATTTTTAACTTTAATGCAATAAACAGACATACTCGTCCAGCAAGTCGAACCATAATGTACGGTGTATCCGGTGTATGATGTTGGAACCTCGTGGTTGCAAGGTCCAAGTTAGATAACTCGGGAAAGATGGTGTGAAGAGAAAGGCGTCTGTGGCTACCGAGTATGTTTATTGCACTAAGATAAAAATGTATGTATAAATAGTTAACATGCTATGTCATGCGCACGCCCGCTCATCTTTAGCAATTTCCTGCAATGTAGAATCTATACCTACTCATAAAGTGATGACGTCTTGTTCAGAGTTTTATGATTTGCTAGCTGTGCCCGCGGCTCCGCTCACACGACTACAGAATTAAATAAAGTAAAAAATTATTACGTGTCAATTCTCTTCCCAGGTCCAGGTCAAGGTCCAGCTCCCGATCCCGCATCTACTCTCTTTAATCCTGCCCTCAACTCTGCTCTCGACCCTGTTCTCAACACTTCCTTCAACCCTCCTCTCGAACCTCTTTCTCTCTTACCCTCGTCGTTCCAAATGTGGACTAACTTATTCATCGCCAACCAAATTTCGCCGAGCATTACTTTATTATATACCAATATAATGTATGCGAGTTTTTGAAAACTAGAAATTGAGTTAGCCGATGGGGAAGAAATAAAGCCGATATATTACTCCGAATTAAGCCCTTTGTTTTTCTAAATACTCTTTCCAACTTGGTTCAGTAGATTTTACGTGATGCGTGCACAAACAAACCGATAAACAGACAAAGATTCCAAAATGTGTTCTATTAATAAACCTTGAACCTAATTTTTTTTGCAATTATGTTAAGATACCCGAAGTTAACGGTTTTATTTATTAGATTTTTGAACGGAAATCTAAGCGTATAATTATTATTTTGTATTTTATTACTAAGTATTATTCTCCCAAAATTTAGGCATCCTAAACTTTGAAATACGAATATGAAGTTTCAGAAAAAAAATCTCAAGATGTCAACTTAACACTAGGTAAGTACTCGTAGCTGTACCCAAAGATGAAGGCTTCATCTTTGTCTGTACCTACCTGCTTTTTATAGGCTGTAGTACACACCAAAACTCATTATTACCACTAAAATAATAGTTAGCACATTTCATAGAAAATGTCATAACAATGAAATCTAATTTTAGTATGGAATACCAATCTTCTAATAAATAAAAATGTAAACTTCGCGGGTCTGTACGTTGAAGATAAATGCAAAAAAATGAATTGGGTGGTCTTAAGATAGGTGGTCTTAACAGAACATAATTCAATCATTTTTGAAATTTTTGTCTGTTTGTTTGGTTATCTGTTTGTTTGTGCACGCATCACTCAAAAACTACTGAACCGGTTTTGATGGACTTTTCACAGAAACATAGGGCTTAACTCGGAGTAACATATAGGCTTTATTGGTTTACTCAATCAAAAGTTGTGGATATTTTTAGTTTTCAAGTACATTAGTAGGTAAGGTTAGTATGCAATATAACAGGGATGGCCAAGCTCCTTGATAGACCGACCCATTTTTCATAATTAGAAATTTTTCGTGAGCCGCAATTAAATAAGTATGTATTTAAAAGGTATGCAAAAAAGGTATTAATTTTTTTTTACTGAAATTGTATTTATTGAAAAAATATAAATAAAAGTACAAAATATGTGTATTAAATTTAAATATTAAAAATTAAACACATTTATTTTAGGTCTCTTGAGAATTATTTAAAAGGAGAATGCCCAAAATTGTATGGGAGTTTGCCCTTGAACTTTGAACCTGGCGTCTGGATCAAATTGTCGTCAAAATACAGGCAAAATACTAAGGATTATTATAAAAAGAAAGTCGTTTAACTATTTAGTGGGAAAATTGAATAATCTTACTTTAAATGAAATCTTTGTTGGCGCACAGTTTTCACAACACCGTAGGTATATGGCCACGATTAACCGTTCCCGATCTTGATGTTATAGTTTGGTTATTAGTCGGCGACAGTATATTGCGTTCGACACTACATTAGACTCATTAAAATAGATTTTTTCACCCAAATACATAATGTAAACAAACGGAGACAAAACAGGTTGACATCGTATCGGATATGACGTCACAGTACGAAATCATAATGCATATCAATAGTGAGGTTCTACTAAACGGGTTTAACAAGTTGAATAATCGATATTTCGGTTACGTAACAATAATTTCATAAATATCTTTTAAGAACGTGTATTACTTTAAATCAGTATAAATACCGTATTTCCAGTCATTAAATGAAAAAAGTGATGGGAAACGTGATGGGTGGATTATCGCGCCAGTAACTGAAAGACAGTATCAACTATGGTCGACAAATATCGATTATAAATATATATATCGATTTTAATTCTGCTTTCACTACTCTAGTTGAAAAGATGCCGGTCGGCCGGCGGAAATTCATCAACGTTTTTATTATATGTTATTATTAAACTCCCTATTCTATTAGCTTTAAAAAAAATTGAGGGGATTCAAAATTCAGACCAATATTTTTGGTACATGAATAGTAAAGACGCATTAGGCCCACTTTTGGGCATTCTCCTTTGGTCGTTTTTGTTGATGTATAAATTCAATTGCCCGAAAATATGATCTTACTATTTTAACCAAAAGTTCAATCCTGTATTGAAACGTAATTTCACATGTGTTTCCGAATGTTGTCAAAATCTGACGGCGTTTTATTTTACCCCAATCATGAACGGACCTTCTTTATTTTTGGGTTCAATCTCGCCATTGTTCTTTGTTACAACGTTGCACTTAGTCTTTCCTAGTTATTTGTTGTCAGTTATTTAAAATACATTTTGAACACATACGGTATACGATATATTTTTTTAAATATAATAAAATATAATGTTCTGATACTTTGTTATATTTTTAGTCACATGCTGTTTATCATTAGACCACCTAGTAGCTATATCAGTTTGAATATCTTTATTAGTTACGAAATAATCGGCTGGTGACACTTTTCCGTTTCACCTGTATACAATATTTCAACTTATATAAATTTACATTTTGAATCTAAATATACTCGTGCAAAACCGAGGCGCTTCGCTAGTTACATATATAGGTACCCGTGTCAACTTGTTTTTTTCTCTCCTAATTTTTCATCCACATATTTGACAACAATAAATCACAGCAATAATCAGAAGTCTACAGTAACTTATTAAATTGATTTCATTAACTCGATCAAAGTAGTAATAAATATTAATAGTAATTCAATCGTGTTCTTTTTTTGTCAACTGTATGAAATAAAAATAATCGTCTATATCTTTTAAATGGTAGAAGTACATAATATTCTGAATTTTGGATATGTGGATCACTAACTTAGGTACAAATGTTGTACGTTTACAGAATTCTGATATCTTTTGTAGTTATCAAGATATAGCCGTGGCTCTGCTGTAGTGATGTCATTTTATCAGAGCCACAAACAAACCCGAATATCTCGGAAACGGTAAGGATTTGAGATCTGAATTTTGGATATGTGGAGCACAAATTCGAGTACATATTTTGTACTATTACAGAATGTTGATATCTTTTGTAGTTTCCGAGATATACAATGGCCTGCTGTAGTGACATCATTTTAGCAGTGCCACCAATATTACCCTATAACTTTTGAACGGCTGAAGTACAAATTCAAATTTTCGAGGACAAAATAGTACATTTCCAGGACATAATTTCTGCATAGTCAGATTCCAAATAAGAAACTGTGGCTCTGCCAAAATGACGCAAGCTGTTCGCCTCTGTTTTTTCTAAACTATGTTTTTAGCGACTTAAAAAGTCACATTGGCGGAAAAAAATGCATTATCCACACAATACCGTGCGATATATTTATTTATAAAATAGCCTAAGTTTAAATAGTTACTACAGTTTGCACCGACACCGCAATGGCTAAATTGTACCTAGGCCGCTCTGTTCTGTCTATCCGTCCTCCCCGCAGCGCCTGTCTGTCGCACGTGCTGACCACTCCGTCTGCGGTGCTGCTGTTTGACATGCTTGATCGTTGTTTGCATATAAAATCAGGATTAAAATGCCTAACTATGTTAAACTGACATACACGAAACGTCAAATTAAATAAAGCCTAAAGCATCACGACCGCCCACTTGATCAGAGGGTAGATGCCATGGACGCCATAACGTTTCCTTCCGATGCAAAAAAATTCTGTCACTTTTCGCATTACCACATGCACTGTTGTATATACACATGCTGGGGCCCACTTCTTGAGCTTTTCGGATATAATCCGTCCATCTACAAAGCCATTTTATACTCTCTAATCGGCCATGTGGCACCCTTCATCATTAGAAAGTAAAATGTGGATTTTTAGTTCGACGGATATTATCCGAAATGCTTACTATGTAGGCCACTACAATGCCATTTTGTACTCTGTATCGGGGTCACATGACATATTCTGATCATCTGATTTGGCGTCCAACTACTATAACTAGACCCCAAACGCTTAGCGAAATAAGTCACATCATAACGTGTTAGAAAGTACAAAATGGCTTTGAAGTTCAACGGATATTAGCAAAACGGATATTTTATATCTTCAGCAGAGAGGAACGATGGACGATGGCTACTCCCCTCCGTGTTGGCTTCATGGTTTTTTGCATTTAGCAGGTTTTGACGGGCAGTGCCATCTATTGAGATATTTAGAACTAATAGAACTATTTGCTTTTTTTTTATGGCTTGCCACTTCAGTGGATTTAGCCTATGTCAAAGTTAGGGCAACGGACGTTGAAAGTGGAGAGAAATTTGGTTGGATACGAATCAGGAAAAGTAGGTTTTAATTATAAAATAAAATGAAATATATATATATTAGGTATAAGAGAGCAGGTAAGGAATAGCGTCTAAATTTTTATGTTATTTCTATTAATAAAAGAAGATAGAATATTAAATATAGCCAAGTTATTAGTTCCAAGAAGGCATGAAATTGATGAAGGAACAGGGATACGGATGGATAAAAGTTGCTCAAAGAATAAGGAACGGTCGTGAATTGGACAGGAGACAATTATATGGATCAAGTCCCCCACATCTTCACCACATTCACAAGTCGAGCTATTGACAATTTTCAGTCTTGCCATGTGTGCAGGAGTACAGACATGGCCCAAACGCATGCGAATAATAACACTTGTTGAAACTTTATTGAGTTTTAATTTGGCAAACCATGGTTTAGAAGGAATTGTTGGTTGAATTTCTCGGTAAAACTTTCCCACGGAACCTGTCCTCCAAAGTTCACTCCAGGAATGCTAAAGATATATATCCTTGGAAGACAAGCTAAATCATGAGAATATTTATTTTAAGGGAGCATGTCACCGTGATCTATTGCTTCATTGGCGATCCGGACAGCTTTCTCATTTCCAGTAATGCCACAATGACCAGGAAGCCACGCAAAGGCAACTGAATATCCTTTGTGTGAACATTTGCTTAATAAATCGCGTATTTCAAAATTAATAGGGAATTGTGTATTTGATTTGAAAGCAAATCTTTCTAAAGCCTGCAATGAACTCTTTGAGTCTGTAAAAATGATAGATTTACGGAGATTCATTAATAAAATGTATTCAACAGCCTTTAATACACCAAAACATTCACCAGTGAAAACTGATGACTCAGGGGGAAGTTTAATATTTTGAATAATGTTGTATTGGGAATGAAAAACACCAACTCCTACACAGCTAGTACTAGATGTAGATGTAGAAGAGTGTTTAGAATCATCAGTAAATATGCGGTGCCATCCTTTCCAGTCTCGGTTAACTACGAAATTGAAATTAGAGTTTGTTCAATGTCATTTTTGACAATACCTAGGTTGTAACAGATGTTCGGAGAGATAATAAGACATTCATATTTACACTTATAAAGGGGAGCGGTTAGAGTACGATAAAGAGCACCTGAAAATCGCTTTTTTAGGATACTTTGGCTTGGTTATAAGACCTTTAAGCCATATCTTATTTGGAGTCACAGCACTTATCACCGCAATCATTTTATATTTTGATAAAGTGTTTTTAATTATTAAATTAATAATTTAATTAATAATATATACTATATAATAATTATATAGGAAGGTAACACTTTTTGTTATTTAATAAATCGATCAAGTGGCAGTAGCCAGTAGGTATTATTTGACATGTGCACTTTATATCCTCTTTGATGTGCACTTCATTAATTCATGGACGAGCCAGTCCAACGAAAATCTCACCTATAATATGCCACAAACTAAGTAGTGACTAGCGTTACTATTAGTTATATTGTCTTTGCTCACATGCTAAAATTAAATGTTCATCGGTTCGACGCTGCCGACACAGAGCGTTATTACAGTACAGCACGTATTACGTTGTTCAATTCCAAACCTGGACTAATGTAGGTGTGGTGTTGTGTCCAAAGCGAAGCCTACTACCTAGGTATTTATTGTAGCTATGAATAAAGTCTCGGGCTAGCCACTCTCAGCTGCTCGTACCAAGGCCTGTAGGTAACTCTGGATACTACTATACCATTTTTATTTGTCTTCTTTATCTTCCAGAATTCTTTCCATAAGTTTGTTAAATCATCATCCTGACATCCAATCAGTTGGTACCATAAATTTTTGGTCTGAGGTTGGTCCCTTCATAATATGCTGTCTTATCAGCAAACTCATTGCCAAAACAAAACTTATAAACAAACACTTATATTCCTCTCTTTCTTAGCATATTGAAGTATCTTATCTTTGATTAAAAACAAGATAAAGTTTGTTTTAAAAAGGATTTAGCAAACTTAATTAAACTGAGTCAGTGAAATATAGAAAGTATTAACAGTAGCAATGCGCTTCAATACTTTTAACACGACATATGCCTCAGCTGTAAATATGCTGCTAATGTTGTGCAGAACAAAACTCTGAGCAAATGTAATGGCAAGAAATAAAAATAAACTTGTTTTACCAGGGTTAAGACTAAGTAAGGTCAGTAAATCGTTCACGGGGCAATGTATACGCTTCTACAACAAACTACCAGAGGAAATCTTAAAAATGACGGACAGAAAGTTTAAGATTCACAATAATAAACAAAAAAGGTGTTTTAATAGAAACAAACTGATCAATATTATCCCTCTGTGTTTTTTCCACTACGTGAAATAGGCAGAATTATTGTGCCCTAAACACGATACAAAAAGCCATATAAATAAATTTAAAAAAAACTCGAAATTGGCTAAATCCACTGAATTGGGAAGCCACATAAAAAAAAACAAATTGCGTGTTGGTGGTTGATGTAATAATTATGTTCACAGTGGTGGACAGCGGCATGATTGTGAATGATGCAAAATACTCGAATAGTTGTTCGTATTACCGCGAGACATGCGATCAATCGTGATATCTGCGGCGGTCACGTAATTGGGAATAAACACAGCTCCGCTCTAAGGTCGTGAAGAAATTTCATGCCATGGTATCGTGAGTCTTCATAATTCACGTTTATCTTGACTATTGAGTAACACGACACAACCATGACTGGCTCCACTCTACCCGAAAGGGTAGCGCAGATTTACTACACGTACGGCTTGTTCTGCTCTTCATACCCTGTTACTGCAATCACGCTGGCTTTGGCAGTAGTGTTGTTGTGCTGGTTAGTGATATTACCTTATTTAGTACTGCAATAAATATGTTATAAGTTCTTAAGGCAATAGAATGTTTACCTTCTTTGCAGCTACCCGCTGCTGAACGTCCCTCTTCCAGGAAACATACCAACAGTAGTCAACTTACCATTGGACATCAATAATGCCCAAATCTTCTCTCAAATGGACTGCAGTGTAAACAAATGTCAACAAACAGGTTAGTTTAGAGAATTCTGAGTCGTCTACTAGTGATATGGTAATCAGGTATGAATATAACATATATAACAATAAGAAGTCATTGTTCAATTTGACATTTTTTTTTGTGATGGTTAAGAATTTAGGGCTTGCGGAGTAGTCTACTCCTATTGTTAAACATATCATACATAAAGTCTACCAATTATCATTACCAGTGAATTTTAAAAACAAATGAATAAAGGTAGACCAACTTTACCAAGGTGTAAATTACAAAGTTTGTGCTTTATCTTAAAAATATTAATCTCTGAGAGTTCCAGATATTCCTCATATTTACAGTATCAACCCATCCCTATTTTATTATTTGTTGTTGTGATTTTTGGTACAATAAAGCGTTTTCATACATACATACATACACTATTGCCAAATGAATTTCAATAATAATTAATAACATATTAAATACCACCTATTGTTGCCGCAGTTCTATCACCACATACATAGTAAAATCATGAACATGTTAAACTGCCAACTCCATTTTGGCTGCATTGTTTTAGGACTGTTTTGTTATTATTACGGTATATAATTGCATAGCCAAAATGGTGTTGATAGATTTACATTTTAAGCCTATGATAATTCAAAATAAAGACAACTCAAGACAAGTGTACAGGAGAGCTGACTTAATGGTGGTATAACTCCACCGATGATATGTGTCTATGACACTATTTGTTCATTTTAAGAGAAACAAATCAACAGCCTATATGTGTCACACCTTTGGGTATGTATGCCAATTACACCAAGGTTGTGCTATTGCTAGTCTAGTACAGAGATTCAGTGTCGGTTAATACAATTAATTTATACAGTTCTAAAATATCTTCTACAGTATTCCTCATGCCATTTTGCTCCATTATTAAGTACTAATTTAATTTGTTACAGACACACCAATGCAAATGGATTTTCAGTATAATGAAACACAAAAACTATTGCATGTTTGGGCCAAGGAAAAACCTCTATTTTATGTCCAGCAAATTGTAATGAAAATAGGTACTTATGGTGATTTTCTTTTAACATTCAAATTCCTTGTCACTTACTGCTTCATATAAATGCTTGATACCTGTGCTACTGTTCTATTCACATTTGAGTAGTTTAGGATCAAAGTGGGTCATATCTCATATAAGTTTGTAGCGTTTGACTGGTTTTGATACTATATCAAGATTTATGCCATTTTCTTAAAATATAAAATATATGTTTGATGTCATGTATTTTGTGCTTGTCAAGTTGCCAAATTTAATACTCAAAGAATACACAAGTTAGAATAGTGGCACAGCTAATCTAATCTCTAATGATGTTGCAAATGAACATGTGTTTATTTTTTAGTATGAAATATATTATGCCAATGTTAGTCTAATATTAGGAAGTATTTGCTATTTATTTGTTCCACAATTATGGATACTTTTTAAACCAAATTATACAGTGTGAGTAGACTTAGTAGAATATTTATGAAATAGTGACCACTAGAAAATGACTTTGTTCCTAAACCTTCTAAAATATCTATCTTTGTCTCTTCATATTTCGTGTGATAGCCAAGTCCAATTATCAATACTCCTAGGTTTCCATTGGATGTTGTATGAGATGTTTAAATTATAAATCCAAATGATGGGCAGCAGTATAGTCTGTGCATTAACTCCACATACACAAGCCATGGTAGCCTAGTTGGTTGTGCACTTGCCTCATTGTCTGAGGCCATGATTTCAAACTCCACCCATACCATTGAGTTTTTTGAAAATTAAGTTCGGTTTATTTATAATACAGGCTTTTCATTAAGAGAAAACATCGTAAGGAAACCTGCATATGCCAAAGAGGAAATTCTAAGGCATATGTGATGTCCACCAAATGAGTTTTGGGGCACTGTTAGTGGACACGGGTTTGGCACAAAAGATCCCGAAAGGCCGAAGTGGCGTCAGGTATTCCATGCCACCTAAGAAAATATAAACACCATATACTGTGATCGCCAATGCCCATGCCTAGCTTTGTTATTCATAAAACTTACATAAGTGTCTATAGCGGAGATGGCGTTAGGAGATCCCTGGTGCAGCTGTTATGGAATATAGTCTGGTTTTATTATATTTAATAAAAGAAAACACAATAGAATATAAAAAGTACAAAGAAAAAAGGAAACACAAGGTTAAGCATATTTCCAAAGCTGTTGTGTTTTGTATCTTAAATTTTTTATTGCTTGCAGGGGTATCGCCATGGAATAATAATCTAAAAATGGGAGATGCATTTAGGGCTCCACTGCAGGAAGTTTTTCGCCTTTTGGAAACCATTAGGAACCATGAGGAACCAGAGACGTACGTTTTATATATTTTTTTTACAAGTTTTATATTTGTATTGTAGGATTTACAGTAAATTGGATAGCAACTGGTTTTTTAACAATCAATATAATGAAAAGTATGCCTTGTTGCTTATCCATCTGCGTTAAAATTCGCTACTGGAATTTAATAACTTGTTACTGCTGTCAGGAAGAGAACTCATATCATTTGTTAATCTTATCTCTGCGGTTGTAATTCTTAGAAGCGACACACACCTCCACCAGTTTGTCGTCCGCAAATGAGCACGACTGGCAGTATGTACTGTTGGGCTGCCGCCGTTCTGCTCGCGTCGCGCAGACGGCCGGTACAAAGTTATGCAAGTGCGCTATCGAGAGACCGACATAGCGTGTAATGGTCTAGCGTATACATTATTCCTAAATAAAGAGTTTTTTCAGCTTTTAATTAAATCATCAGCTGTCCATCACGGAATATTTTTTTTCAGTTGGTTATTATTTTATTTTACTACCAATCCCAACAAAAGATTAAAATTGTAGGTATCATTTGATATTTTCTAAATTAAGATGGGCTCACGCTCGACCTAAATAAGTAAAATATCTAGTTATTATTATTGTCAGTGTTAATCAATATTTGAACGTGGGACTACAGTTTTTTAATAAAGTTGAATTTGCCTTCATGTTAATCGTGAAATAAAAAATTATCAAATAACTATTTATATTTTTTACTTTTTCATATTGTTCAGTACTTACGTTTTTCTTCTTAAAGCAACTATTTTATCGCAGACCATATTATCTTCTAATGACTCTGTTAACATTATAATATAATATACATATTTCTATAACCTTTCATGATCTATTCTATTACATTTGTTCACGATTTTGGTTCTTATTAGTCTGTCTAGGTTGTTCACATCTGTTGTGAGCTGGACCCTTAGTTACAACTTTTTATTTCCAGCAGAAAAAACGTTGACTAACAGTTATGATTTAAAAAAGTTAAATACTTTTTAACCTAAATAAAAGTTAACCATGTTACAGTAAGAGCTCACTGCTGCACCACTGCTATCAGATCGAGGGAATCAAGCGACGCGACAGTAAAGCCAGCGTGGAACGCGTCCTCCCGGAATACAACTGCTTATTGCTCTCCCCAGCCAACTTGTGGCAACAGAATCTGCAGTCTTTCTCACTTGATGCCAACATCATTAGCACCATCTACAATTATCAGGTTTGGTTTATATTATATCAACCAGGACAATATCCGTCGTGGAACCGATGGCCATTGGGACATATGAGTATTGAAGTGAAAAACATCGCACCAGTAATTGCAGCGTAAGACGTGGGTGCATGATTGACTCACGAACTACGGGCCTACTCTGACTAGTACGGATATTATCCGAAATGCTTACGGAGGAGCCCCTGATTAACCGTATGAAAGTAGCCGGGGCGACTGAATGTGGAGGACGAAGAACCGTATGTAGTGGCGATCATTAGGAATCCCTATGTCCAACAGTGGACAACGATTGGCTGATGATGATACCTGTGATAAAACTCTAGTGCAGGGTCCATACGAGTGATTACCAACCCTCTTACTAATTTAGTGGTTCGACAGTATAAATACTCGTACTTATACGAATTACTGTGTTTCTGTGTTCTTCGAAGGGTAAGAGAGTCAGTGTTACGGGTACACGAGGCATTGTAGTATAGTATTTAATATTGTAAAGTATATTTAGAAAGTTTAAAATAATGTGCCGCTTTCGTATTTGCCACTGCAATAGGTAGCTCAATATGAATGTATGCTTTCATGCAATAAACATGCAGTAATGTAATGTACACATTAATAATGTGACTTAATTGAAATGTCATTGAATACACGCAATTTGACTACAATATGACAATGCCGTGCGCCATTACGAATTCCAATGCGCGCCACCATACCGGGTCGTCTTCCCTCCTCCATACCTACCGTTTTGGTGTCGTCATTCCATCTGGGCAGTCGTCCAACCAGTACGTGGTCTCCACTCTAGAACACCTCTGCCCGAGCGGACATCGGTTCTGCGGCACAGTCACTTTAGCTTGCTAATCATTTCGACTATGTATGTTAGTTCTTCGCAGATTTTCTCATTTCTGATCATAATATCTTCTAAAGAACTGCTGAAACGAACGGTTTATTAATAATAAAAAAAACTGTGGAATAAGTGTAATGTGTAAATTTTCAGAATTTGCAGAAGGGTAAGGTGTCTATAGCGGAGATGGCGTTCGGCATGCAACTCCGCGACACTGGCATCAAGCGCTACCCGCTGCGCTCCCGGCCGCGCGTCCTGCAGTACGCAGTCACCGTGTTCTACCAAACTGCTGACCATAGGTAGTGATTGATGATTTCCGATATTTATCATACTTATCATGATTTTTTATTTACCCGTCTTTTCTCTATTATGCTATGCAGGTGGTCTCATAATTAGTCTTTAATGTATGTCTAAGAGATTTTTAACATTTAAATAATTTTGGAGGAGGAAGTAAATTAAACTACGCGACGTGTGTATGAATAATAAGAAATAAATATTATACACATACATACATACACTTGTCTAATCTCAAACTAATATTTTCTCCTGTGCTATGGAACTAAACTAGGATAGGACGATTCACAAAATATAACATCCAAACCAGGACCAAATTGCGCAATGTTGTGTCTTCGGTGGGAATCGAACCTCTGACTCTCGAGTCCCATGACCAAGCCACTATGCCAGCGATGCTGTCAAAGTATAATAACTTGTTAATGAGTAACTAATTTTTGAACTGTTCCATTCTTTAAATGTGTCTACAGATTCGGAACTTACTCTGAAGTTGCAATAATTATGTTGATCCGGACTAAAATAAAACCTATCTGGTTTTATCGAACCGTCGTTACTCATACTTTATCGAAAATGACGTATACTTTTATATAATTAGTATGATTACTCGTATAACTTCCAATAATAATACAATCGTTATCCTTTTCAGATTTATACAATCTCTTACGAAAAAGCTGCAAGAAATGTACCCACTATATCAAGATAAACCGTACACTCACATCGATGAGATATCCCTAATATACTACCCAGGCCAGTTCAACTACCACGAGCTAGTACCCTTGTTGATAACGTTTGTGGGTCTCTTTTTGTACGTTTATTTTTCTGTGAGAAAGATAGAATTTATAAAGTCCAAGTTTGGCCTAGCTGCGTGCGCGGTACTCACGGTAGCTGGGAGTCTCTCCATGTCTATGGGTATCTGTTTTTACTTTGGATTTTCATTGAGTCTCCAAGGAAAAGAAATATTTCCATATTTAGTTATCATAGTGGGACTAGAGAATGTGTTGGTGCTTACCAAGAGTGTAACATCTACCGACTCGCGACTCGACGTTAAGATCCGTCTCGCTCAGGGCCTCAGCAAGGAAGGCTGGTCCATCACGAAGAATTTGCTTACCGAAATCACAATTTTCACTGTCAGTTTATTCACTTTCGTGCCATTTATACAAGAGTTTTCAATATTTATGATTATGAGCTTGATTTCGGACTACTTCATCCAGATGGTATTCTTCGCTACTGTACTTGGGATCGATGTGCGGCGCATGGAACTACTCCAGGAGCGCAACAGCAAGTTGCACCTCAAGGAATATTTCAGTGCGAACAACGCTTTGAATTGGCGATTCAATAAAAGTTATTCAGAGGAGAATACGATCTCACCACATAGAATGACTAAGTCTAAATCTCATCCGAGATTAAACGGCTTAGCCCAGAATAGCCCAACTGATGTTGTGGCAAAAAGAAACACGAGCACAGGAAGTCAAGATCACAGAGTACCGAAACGGATTAGACTGGTCAACATGTGGGCACGGACGCGCTTTTTCCAGCGTGCATTCATGCTATGGATGCTGGTATGGATGTCGATGATACTTTATAATTCTGGCGTGGTGGAGTATTTTATTTCTAATGTAGAGAAACCCGATGGCCTAACAGAAAATAATCGGAAAAATAGCAAAATTAGTGCGCCTAAACCTTCAATGTATACGTTTTACAACCAAGATAAGAACGAGCTTATGTTTCCACCGCTTTTGGATATAGCCGAGACTGGGAAAACATTAGTTGATGCAAATGATACCCTCTTGCTGAAACACTCGCCACACTCGCGACCTTGGTCCAGGTGAGGCTCTTAGTATATTTATGTTTAATATATAACATTTTAAATAAAAAGATAATCGAGCGGTGTCGCTGATCTCACAAGAAGAGTTAACTGAAGTGGCAGTGTGTATGTGTACCACTACTATCAAAGATACCAGCCGTATCCGGGGGATCCAACCGGCCTCCACCCGCTGGGCCTCGTCATGCATAATTCTCCATAACTTAAAGATTAATTGTGCAAATAAACATGATTAGTTACGCAAATATCTTGTTTTGTGTTGGTGCTGCCTACCTCTAACCAATATACAGAATCTTGTGTAGGTCAAGACTGCGATATTAGACATGATAAGAAATTAAAAAATATTAGTTATCATCCAAAAAGGAAGTCGACACTGTTACTATTAAAGTGATTAACTCTGATTTTATCAAAAACGTGTGCTTAGTGTAGACAGACTATGTATACCTACATTCTTATCACGTGCCCATTGATGCTTAAGTACATTAGAAAAGTAATTTGTGATCACTTATTTAATGTTTGTATTTATATGCATTGTATTTGTCAGGCTGTCGCCGTACCACTGGTCGGCAATCCTGTCCCAGTACAATGAATCGTTGGCGGGGCGGTATGCGGCGGTGCTGCCGCCGGTGCTGGTGAGCCACCGCGTGAGCCCCGAGCTGGCGGCCGGCGTGCGCAACCCCGACGAGCGCGAGCCGCTGCTGCGCTGGCAGGCGCTCGCCGCCGCTCTAGATCCCATTGACACGCTTCCCGGTGAGACCTGCTTGCACACACACCTCGACTACTGCACAATATAAACTACACTACCGCTCATAAGTATTCAGGCTTGTACTTTTTGGTAAATATTTCATTTTACATCGAACAGGGATAGTTTGTTTTGACTTATTTTAACTTGTAATACTTATAATTCTCTAGATTAAGGTCCAAAATGTAATAAAATTTGAATAATATACAAAAATATAAAAAGAAAATACAGATTTACTGTAGCTATCGTAAATTTTTAATCCAGATTTTAGGCTGTAGGTGAAGAATGTCTGCGTGAAGGCAAATTGAGGTTGTGTGGACGAATGTCGGACAGTTGTGTGGTAGTCAAGCACGGAGCGGCTGGGCACAGAGCAGTAGTTTGGGGGTTGTTTTGGGGGTAATAAAATCAGCGATATAATAAAATTGAAGGAATTGTGAAAAACGTGGGCTACAATTTTTCGTTTTGCAACGAAATGTTTTATCAGCATTACCATAAAAAATGAACTTCACTTTCCATGAAAATAAAGTTAAAATCATTTATTGCATACGAGTACTCTTGGTACATTACGTGGTTTTTCTTGGCCCCACAGAGGATACCGTATGCCATGATACTGTGGAAGTAGCTAAAGTACACTAACCTCGCGGTAGTAACATCAGTTAATTGTCTGATATTAAATACGGCGTAGGCGGTAGAACGATTAAGTTCAGTCAGTGAAGCCAGCTAGTGAAGTTGTGGGGGTCCGCATTGTAGAGATGAATCTATATTTATACCCAGGAACACCTTACTTTGAGTAAATTCTAGTGTGTCATTACCTAATGTCACATTATTTTCTACTTTTCTTACATCTATTTGGTAGGGAGAATTTAATACATTTAGTTTTCTTTGAATCAAGATTATTAGAGCTAAACCAGTTAAGAATTTGCGTGAGAGTATTATTTACCTCGGCAAGTAAAGAACCATTGTAATTATCCAAGGTTTGTAAAGCATATTTAGAAAATAGGAAACGTGAGAAACGGGGTGAAAGTCATGTTTTGGCCACCACACTCATCTGATCTCAACCTTATCGAATTACCCTGGGACAAGCTGGATGGACAAGTTCGATAATATGCTGCCACATCATTAACTCATTTGTGGTCACTTCTTCAACAAGAGTGGGGTAGGATATCAGATGATACTTTAGATAATCTCATTAAAAGAATGCTCAGTTCAGGCTGCGTGAGGCAGTTATCAAAACTAGAAGTGGATACTTAGATGAATCAAAAACTTAAGTATTCACATTTATTACTACTAATCTTTTCTATTTAGTATACTTCTAACAATAAATAAATATGTCACATTTAATACGATTTTAATATTATAATTCAACATATTCAAAAACAATGTTCGATGCCTTAATATTTATGAGCTGCATTGTAGTCAAAATCTTTCATTGCATATGAGTACACTTGGTAGATTTATAGTAAACCACCTTTGCTGCACTATACAGCGAGACTTCCGTTCTTCTAGTACTTAGTTACAGTTAACTTGCAAACAGTCAAATGTGCCCCATTGTTCATCAATAATTATGCAGACTGCTAAGAAATATAATTCTTTGGTGTTTTTACGGATACATATAACTTGGATCTCATTAACGGAAAAGGGATTAGGTATCTGCTGGGTAAGAGTGTTCCGTCTTCGGCCTCATCTTCACTTTTTATCAGGTAGGATCGAGGGTCCGCCGATAGGACTTTGGTCAAGATAGCCGTAAATAGTGATGGGTTTGCAAGAAACGAGCTTTTTCTGATTTTCAGAAACCCGGGTACCTATTTCAAACTACGATGGTCTCGTCGTACAATAGATGCAATGCCAGGCCGTCGAAGTACTTGTTGGTGATACAACTGCACAGAACTGTGACCTTTGTCGCCAGTTTTCGGTATTTAGTAACCAAATGTTGGAACAACCTTCCTCTACCACCCCATTGTACAACAATGTCTAAATACATTTTAAAAAGAACATGTTTTTTGTTAGTACAGCAAAAACTGGTTTGCCATAATATCTGCCTTATTCTTATATTTTTCTATGTACGCTATTCTAACAGGTATTTTGTTTTACATTTGTCCTATTTTGCTTTTCCTACTCACTTTTATATAAGTAGTATAGTTATTTTCGTTCTGTATATAATATGTTGTATTTTAAATAATATATATCATAAAATGTATTTTTTATTTCTTATTTAAACTGCATATAATAAGTACATTTCTGTTATGACTTTCGGTTATCCGACACTGTTAGGTTTCAACAGAAAATCAATGCTCTGCTCTCACAGCCAAAGGACAGGCGGTTGGTTTGTGCTGCAGTACACATACTGAAGTGTTGTGACACTGTACTGTTGTTCCTTCCTCTACCAGTCGGTCGCAGGCGTCAGATCTGCTCCTGGTATTTCGGATAAGTTCCTCGCGTTGCCCCGCTCACTCGTGCAAGCGAGAAACATCAGAGTTTTAAGTTTGTTTTGTTTATATTTAGCACTAAATGTGTTTTGAAGCATAAATTAGTATTCCCTATAGAGTACAATTTAGAGAGTCCTCTCTCCCTCCACGTCTGCACAAAACAACGAAGCTTCCTCATCTTACTGTACAACACTGCTACTTTGTAACATCCATACAAAAATTCTCATCAGCTCGCTGTCCAGTGACTTTCTCTCTTTTTGAGTACTTCATTATTAAGCTTGAAGTACTTAATGCTACGAGTACTTTTTCAGAACGATTGATGAAGGCTGATCTTATAGCGACGGATCCATCTGTATTTCTTTCTACTTGTACGCTCTTGTTTTAATGAAATATTAACTGATTTCAATTCGCTATACAAAACCAGGTTTCGACTAAATATATACTACGAATATTATCTATGTTCCGCCCTCGTTTCGTTCCCTAAGGATTTTCGGAAGTCTAGTAGGAATTTGGAGAAATATATTATTACGTGTCAATGCTGTGTACGAAATCTAGGTCCAGGGGTTTGGGCTAGGTATCATTGAGTCAGTTCGTTTTTTTTCCTCATGTTTATATTTAGATTTCAAACGTGTTAAAAACCTTGTACTTATTACAATTTTAACCCTATATGATTAAAAAATCAGTTCGATAGACTGTAAAAGATCATGGCCGATAAAATAACTGTTACCACAAAAACTATAATCCCTGATAAAGCTAACGTCTTTAGTCTTTACATCGATAAATTACCAAGTGTAGATGTTTGTGAAGATAAGATATATGACTAAATTAAAGCCACGGGCAAACAACACGAATATATCGGCCCTCCTCCTTGCAGGATTGTATCCTTGTCCATAACAACGACAACAAACAGCGCGGTATACATAGAAATAACACTATTGTGTAATTTGTTTATCCTGATAAATGCTACTTATGTTGGGTATATTTAATGACACCACACAGCCAGACTCCGCAAACTTGAACTTATATCGAATTACATACTACACTGTACAAAATCGTAAAACATGGGTCGTCTACAATCGCCCTTAATGTTTATTTCAATCTGCCGTTTTGCATAATGTTGTAATGTTGTGCAGTAGTGATTGGTGCACCCGAAAAATAACAAAATTGAGTGTTATTTTTAATTTTTCCGCGGCAATGAAGTTTTTGTGGACCATTTTACTTATTTTCTCTCATTTTATGACGACCAAGCTCAGCTAGTAGGACATCAGAATGCAGTTCCAAAGGGTCACTGGTTAAATTCTTGAACGTCAAATATTATTAGTATTGGTGTAAAAGTTTGGTTTCGAGTCTGGGAAATGTGTGTTTTGTTGTCTTCAGCCTCTACAGATCAGAATAGTATTCTTATGTATATGTACAGCTTTTCTTCAAGATCTAATGGCCCTGGTCAAGAATAAAGTAGTATTGTCTCAAATAATTGGTGGTGGGTTTATGCAGAGTTGGACCTAACCGACAGCAAGAGCCAGCCGCACCAGTGGGGCAAAGCGGCTGAGCTGCCCATCTACCCCACCACGCCCATGGAGATCCTGTTACTCGCCATCCTTTGCACCATCAGCGTTGCTGTCATCGCCTACATGATGGTCGTGTTATACAGGTATACGTGTTAGACTGAAACCCACTCCAGACTAAAACCCTGTCTACTACTACCAATACATACTTCTCTGGCTTAAGCCTGAGTCTACCAAAACTGAGCAGAGCACGGATGTGTATAATCCACCAATTGGCGACGGAAATATTACGCGCACATTTCAAGCGCCATAAAATGGAAACAGAACGCTGAGATGATACTTGGAAGTTGACAATGTGACTTCACTTTTATACGTCACTGCTACGAACTATCAAATTTGTATTGAAAAAGTTTAAAAAGACGGTTGCCTGAAGCGCCTGAGCGAATATCTACGTCGCTAATAAATTTAGATTAATTTCCTACTCCAATAACGAAAACCTATTGGTCGATACATACATCCTCGCTCCGCACAGCTTTGGTGGCTCCGGGTGTTAAATTCAACTATATATTTCTATATCTATTCTTTATCTATTTCTTTTTCTGTTCATTTTATTTGCAACAAAGTGTATTTGAATTAAACCATTAGACTTCAAGTGGCATCATTAAAGACCCTAGTTGTATAAAATTTTCTAAATTAATTTTAATATTGTCATTTTCAAAAGGTTTGCTCTTGGATTTGGGCCAAATACACGTGGCCCAGGATTACCTGACTTTTGCATCAGCGTAGAATAGTAGATAACTTTGCTGATTACATTTGACAGATGCGTGTGCTCACGTCATTATGCGGAGTGGCGAGCTTCGTGGAACGATGACTCGGAGTACAGGAGGATCATCGCCAAACAGCCTGCTGTACAGGTATTATACCTTCATATAGTGTAATGTAATGGCAGTTTATATTTTTTTGTTTTAGAGTGGCAAACGGATAGGCCGCCTAATGGTAAGCGGTCACTGTTGCCCATAAACCTGCAGCCGAAAAGCCACAAGTGCGGTGTCAAGTTAAGAACTATGTCAGAATGCCCCGTTTATTCTCTAGTAACACTGACTCTCCTACTTTTCCAAACGGCACAACATTGCTAGGAATGCTGTTTGACGTCAGAAATAGTTAAGGGGGTGGAGACCAACCAGACGGATCCTATACTGGAATCCTGCCACCGGTATAATTTATATAAGTGTGACGGTGACGCGTAAGTGTACCATATCATTAGCCAGATAGATGGATGGATAATAGGGTTAATTGTGAGATTTTCCTTCCGATGAAGTTCTTGTGAAATTTCGTGTAAGTGTCGTCTCCTACAACTTATCAACCAAAGTTTGCGGCTGTACGAACGAACTTATTAGCGTGTTTCATAGACAATGTGTGTTCATAACTGAACACTGATTAAAATTGCATCAGACCCAGAAATAATTGTTAGATTTATACACGTAAAATTTTTAATCTAACGTCGCTTTACAATATTATAAATTGTACATTATTGGAAAGTTTTAGAGTGGTACATTAGTTTTTTTTATTAATACGATAGTTAACTATTGATTGGTTGGATCGGTTAGCTGGTCATGGAGGCCGTACCGCTAGTGGTAACTGGCCACGCACAGGAAGTAGAGTGCCTGGTGACTGACGGAGAGAAGGTGGTCAGCTCCTGCTTGCAGGGCAACGTCAAGGTGTGGGACTCACAGAACGGGGACGTCATCACCAACATCGACCGCGGCGCGTAAGTTCATTTATTCTTCTACTTTCGTTTATATACAAACGAATATTTGATACCGGAAATATCAATTAGCGTAAATGACAAAAAGTCAAAAATAAGTTATATATGTACAGTGATAGATTCAGAATTAGCTTATATTTGATTCTATATCGATAAAGATTTAGAAATTCTAAGAAACTTTGCTCTGACTGTGATTTTAAACAAAAACTTATTCAAATTAATAATTAAAAAGAAAAACAGTTTACGGCTGGCATGAAAAGTCGTCATTTGCCCCTTGAATGACTGAATGAATTGACATTCCCGGTATCGATATTTATCCCATAGTGCATTATGTTATCGTTAGTGTTGCCATGAAAGTATACCATGCCAAAAAATTGTTTTCAGTCTGTACTGTTATTGGTTATTGTTTTCATTATACTGAGGATGGTTGGATATATACAGGGTCATTTAAAGTATGGACTTAGACTGAGTTAGAGTCTGTAGATGTAACTGCCAAAGTCTGCGTTGTTATTATGGATTACGGATTATGGACAGGCTCTAACAAAATTATGAAAAACCTTGCACACTAATAATTTTTGAACGTAAATTTTTTTTAGTGAAAACTTTATTACTCCAAGCTTGATCCATAAACACTACTGTGACGTAGTTAAAAGCATTTCGCAAAAACATTTAAAAACTGTATTTAAAACCCGCAACTACTCTTTTTACTGTTTAGTAGATGATTTTAGAGATTAAAAAGAGCAGAATGGTATATTCATCTCATTTTTGACGTCTTGTGGGTTGGATCATTTCTGCATAATTGTGTGTGAGTTAAACGAGAAACAAAGAAATATAATTTTGTATGAAGATGTAACTCGTTTATATTCTCTTCTTATTTCAGTTTTTTCAAACTGCAGAAGGAGCTCTTTGAAAGTGCGAACTCCAACAATAAAAGTTGCCTTCGTGATGCAATAGAAGGTGGGTAAATATTTATTATTTTATGGTTTTACTATAGAGAATCAAGTCCTTGGGATGCTATTGCGCTTTCAATAAATCATTTTGTTTTATAAATGGAAAAAAATCAGTAGAAGGTTAACACTGTACCTGAGCACTTTATACCGGTATCTCCACTCCCTCATCGCCATCTTTTCGACGTCCCCCGCATATCTGTTACTGACTGGTTAGCGTATGCAAGGAATGCGCGTGACGAGTTTTAAAAGTTTTAGTGATTAAATTAGTGTTTGTTTAATTGTGTACGGCTGTTTTAGCTTTAGCTTAGTAAGAACAAATTTTACAGATTATTATAAAATATTTATAATTCATATCTATTTATATTGGTATCCGTGAATCATCAACAACAATATAAAATATAACCAATAAAAATAATGATGATCCTCAAACAAAAGCGATTTTAATGCGAATCTTTTACATTTTCATTTGATTAAATGATTTCTTGTACGTTTATAATGTGATAAAGAAAAGGCACGCCCCAATGACGCTCGTGAGTAAAGGGGTAGATATAGTTGCGTAGCCCTTTGCGACAGTGACGAACTCTTGCTAATTTTCACAAACATCAACCCCCATTTGTGTATCTGTACGAGTGTAAGCAGTTAGATTCATTAGTTCTTACTGCTTACACTCGTACTGTCAAGAGTCATTAGTTGTCTTTATTAATTTGTTGTAGTCAATTTAGACGTGTTTACATATAATATATGTTGCAATTTAAGCAGTAAAAGCGACAATATAAAATTTATGTTCTTTCCGCAGTGCAACCTGTCCCTGATGCCACATCACAACTGAGGGTGAGATTTTTTTATTTTTATTCTATACTATTTACATTAAAGGCCAATGCCTTGTTTGGAAGTTTCTTCACAATCCTTACAAAATCCTGTAAGTTGTGCCAAAATTGGTTAAGGTGGTCGCTCGCGAGCTGAGTAACACTAGATGGCGCCAGTAGTATAAAAAAACTGTTTATTCGACTACTGCTTCTAATGTTGTTACTCGACTCGTCAGCAACCAATTCAATTCAATTCAAATATTCTTTATTGTGCACCAAAACATATAAATTTTTTGTTAAAAAAACTAAACTTACATAGAAGGATGAATTAAGTGTACAACGGCGGCCTTACCAAGTGTGTACAGAAGACATTACTCTTATTTTAGATATTTATAAGAACAATGGATTCGATTCTGAAGACATTAAACGTTTGACTGTTCTAAACTGACCGACTGTTTTATTTTGTACTTGTGCAGGTGATGCACCGGCTACGCACAGGTTTGAGCACCCACTTGAGCGGGCTGCGCTTCAGGTCTAAGGCGCGGGACCCGCCAACGCACCTTTCCGCCGCCGAAACTACTAAGTATGACTTCGCCAAAAATTATAGGTCAGTTCTCTTCAAATGCGGTTTTGTCTGAAGCATTATTAAGCACTGATTCACAAGTTTAAATGTGCCTGTTGGATGGAGAAAATCATGTTTATATTAGATCGGTATTTTTGTATTCAAATCAACTATAGCTACTGCGACAAATATGACTACACAGCCACAGCCAAACTTGCTTGCCAAATCCTACTAATATTATAAATGCGTAAGTTTGGATATATGGATGTTTGTTACTCAATCACGCTTCAACCACTGGACGGATCGTGATGAACTTGGCACAAATATAGGTTAGGTCCTGGAATAGGACATAGGATAGCTTTTATCTCGAAAAAATGTGTCATTCAAATTCAAATACATAATGATTTGTGATGTTAAGTTGTCCACGCGAATGATGTCGCGGGCAACATATATATATTGTAGTATATATAAATAAATAAATAGTATATATACTTTAATAATCCAATATTTGTGTGGTTTATTAGTCGTCTTTTTATACATATTAAATATGCACACATTAAAGGTCTTAAATATTTCGTTAAACCTCTGTTTTACAATGTTTTATTATCCTTTACAGAGACTTGTACTGCAGCGAGCATCATGAACATGTATACAATTGTCATGAGGCTAAAGAAAATGTGGACATGAGCAATTTTAATATTACAAAACGAGATTTAAGTGAAATTAGTTATAAGGACAGTGAAGTGAGTGACAAAGATATTTTCGTTTTTAATTCGAATGCACAAGACAAAGTGAATAGTTTGCGTAACAGAAGTAGGAGTAAGTTAAGTAACGGAAGTATTATGTGCAGAAGTGAAAATGGTGACACAGACACTACTGACAATTTGAACTGGAAAGGGAAAGCAATCAGTGAATCTCCAGTGTGGTGCATGGATTTTTGTAACGATCTAATTATTTTGGGCTGTGCTGATGGAAGACTCGAGTTTTGGGAAGCCAGCTCTGGAAAATTGATGGTGAGTTGTTAGAAATTAATTACTGTAGTCGTTTTTTGTCACTGTTCGAGTTTCATACAGAATGGTGAATACAAATGTTCATGGTGAACATTTCTGGCGATTTACTATTTTCCTTACATTCTGTAGAATATTATTAAAAATGAATTATTGATTTGCATGTACATAAAATGAAATTGAAATCGAATTTTCTCAAATCGATTATTCTTGTTTCTTTTCAATCGAAATATAAAATTTATTACGGTTTCAACTATTTTATTTTGCAACCGTTTGACACCAGAAGCACGGAAGTACCAGCTATGAATACGCTAGTGATGTGCACAATATTTTAACATGAAACTCTCAGACGTGTACCTCTCTCTTAGGCTGTTCTGATATGTGAATACATGACATCATAACCATTGTCTAATAATATATGTCATGCATCGCGGATCTGAATAAGTTGACATCCTTAAACTGTTGTTGTATAATTGTGTGGTGTTGTTCAGTGCGTGTGGCGCAACGCGGAGTGCCGCGGCGAGAACGCGGGCGTGACCCACGTGCGCGCGCTGGCGGGCGCGCGGCGCGTGTGCGCGGCCTCGCTCGCGGGCCATCTCGCGCTGCTTCGCCTCGACGCGTACAACGCTGCCTCCGGCGCGCACGTCGACTGGCGGTTCAGCACCGCGCACAGGCGGAGTAAGTGAAACGCATACGATTGTCTTTAAGGTCCATACCATGTAGAAAAATAATTTTCGCAACTCATAGTTCACCTCAGTTTTTGCCTTCATTATTGACACGAATTGGTTATTAAATTATATAACGGATGAGTCGTCGGTTATTTAATTTATAACCAATTAATGTCAATCATGAAGGTAAAAAGTTTGAGGTGACTTATGAGGTGCGAAAATTATTTTCCTTCATGGTATGACCTGTAGTTATTATGATGCAAACCACATCTGCGGCAGAACAGATGTACGGTAGGCCAATATGTGGTAAAACTACCTTGGTGCGTGCCACCACCGCATAGAGTAATTAAATCTACAATATTTTTTCATGCTCCCTGAAATATATTATTGAGTCTCTTAAATGCTGTACAATAAATATAGTTCTGTAGTTCGCCACTCAATTCGTTTTTTTTTCTTTTTTCTAAGGAATGCACCACCATGTTTACTACATATGCTTGGCGTTAAAGATGGCGTCAACATCCGATTTGACAATTTCACTTTTTAGTCTCCCATTGAAGTATAACTCTCACTATGGCCATCTAACCTTACAGTTATGAAGGCCGGTACTTGCTCAGGTGCTCTATTCCAGTGCACTCTTCGGTGCACGTCGTGGTTGCTTTGATCATACAGCACTTCCTACAATTCCTTACATAGCCTGGTTGCTTGTCACGCGTCGAGGATGGAGGTCGCTGTCGCCAAGCACGAAATGATACCTACGGGAGGAACTTCACCGTATAGCTATGATTAGTTAAAGCTTTAACTTTACGCGTAGATAGAATCTGAAGTGTAAGAAGAGCACACTTTTGCATTATTACCGTTGACTGAATGGCGCAGCACTGACCTATGCCGTGCCGGGCAGCGTGCACTGCGCCGCACAGCACTACGCCGTGCCAAGCAGCGCGTCTTCCTCCACGCCAGAAATAAATCAATACGAAAGAATGGATCTGATTTGATGCGATCGCGCGCAGCGTCGTGCGGCCACATGCGAAAGGACACAATGCATGACGCGCCGGTGCGCGGTAGTGTGGGGTTCAGCTATAAGGCATGCTTCAAGTACCAACCATTTACCCTGTTACCCAGGCGAGGCTCTGATTAGCTTTAATCCCCTGAGCCCGCTCTTATTGTAAAAGATTCCACAATATTGTTTTATAGTTTGTTAAAGTTCCATCCTACTTAGTTTAATCTTTGTTAGACGATATCGTAAGAGAGCCCTCTCAGCCGAGAGTGACTAGATGAGGTGGGCGAAGTACCTAAGTTGAAACCAATAGACTGATGATAATAATACTTCGTTAGCGTTACTATAAAATACCTAATATACTGTTTATAGTATGGATAGTAGAAACTCATAAATTTAAAGTTTCAAATTCGAAAGTTTAAGTGATCTTTTTTTTTCATTTACAGCCCACAAACGCAGCGGGTCGGCAGGGTCGCTACGTTACATGAACTGTGTGGAAGATGATCCAGCTAGCGCCAGGATGAGCTTCACCTATGAGTCTGAAATGAGCGACGGAGAAGGTAAAGTGATTGGGTACATTATTATCCAAGGGAGCAAAACGGGCAATTACGAGACATTTAGCTGCCCAGTAAGCGGCTGTAGCTCAAGTGATTAGTTTTGCTCCCAAATTAAATATTCTGCTTAAATTTTTTATCTTTTTTTCAAATTTCTAATGCTGTCTGCCGTTTTTTCCTTCTATAGACACCTTAAAACACATAGACCAAAAAGATGAGTTTAGTCGCTTTTGCAACCACATATACATATTGATACATCATAATTATAATACAAAATATTTGATTAGTTTACTAGTTTTTGAAGGGTGTGGGGGATATCGCGCTGCATAGCCCACTCGCGTTGCTCTTAAAAAGGGTCATTCCAGCTCAGATATTTTGAACTAAGGTACGTACTTAAATTCTGATCACACCCGCTTCACCTTGGAATTTGTACTGGTTTGTACTCAAATTTCAGATTTTGTACTTATATACTTTATGAGATATACTCGATTTTTAATTTCGGCATTTTTTAAAGTATATAAGAACAAAATCAGAAATTTGAGTACAAACCAGTACATATTCCAAGGTGAAACTTGGTGTGATCAGAATTTAGATATGTGCCTTAGTTCAAAAGGTCGAGCTGGAGCGACGTCATTTCAGCTCGGACTTCAATACCCCTTGTAACTTTTGATCTGTTTAAGTACAAAATCTGAAAATCATGTACAAAATAGTACGTTATGACAGTACTAAATCCTCCAGGGTCAGATTACTGAAATTCGACTTCGACCGAGCTGGAGTGACGCACACCATTTTACAATATATTCAACTAATTACACAGCGGAGAGTCGAGGCTTCAAAATTACCTACATCATTATCACCAGCTTGCAAAAGTACACTGCTGGACATAGGCCTCTCCCAAGGCGCGCCATTGAACCTGATTCTCGGCTCTTCTCATCCAGTCACTGCCAGCCGCGTTACGTAGCCCTTCGCTCCATCTAGCCAGGGGGCGTGGCACACTACGCCTGTCCAGTCGCAGGCTCCTTAACCCGTTTACCCCAACGGTAATCGGTTTTCCGATAGTTGCGACCATCTCACTGCCACTTCAACGTATTTGACATTTCGAGCTACATATGTAGAGGACATTTTTTCTCTGGCGTATCACCTCATTACGCATCCTGTCGCTTAGAGAAACTGCGAGCATAGCTCTTTCCATAACCCCGCTGGCCGCGTTTGAGTTTTCCTACTAGTCCCACTGTCAGTGTCCACGTTTCGGCGTCGTAGATCATTATACATTCAGTGTATGAGATTATGATTGTAATGATAAGTGTAACTGTAAATGTTTAAAAAATATTGTATTTGTGTGCATTGGTGAATGTTTTATACAAGAAGTTCCTGTGATGTGTAATTATTGAAAAAGCGTGTGGTTGCTCTTCCAGGTCGGTCCAAATTGTTCATTGCTATATGTACCTACTACTTGTTACTATCACTTCAGAGAGCTGACAACTATATTGTAAGTCACCGAATAGCACGTATGTTTTGGCCATTTGAAACAAGTTTTTAAAGACTTTGTTTCCAGAGCCGTAAACCAATTTCCACTGCACAACGTGTGATACTCGTGTCATGTGTTGCAGAAGTGGTGTGTGCTCGCATTGCTCACTGCCGGCCGCACCAGCAGCCCATAACGGAGATGCACTCAGAAGGCGGCCGCATTCTTACGGGCGGACAAGACCACGTGCTCAAGGTAATCGGACTATCTTAATTTTGATATATCATCATCATATCAGCCCTTAGACATCCACAGTTGGATATAGTGTCCAGGTGCTGGTTGGCGGATTTCACATATTGAATGTGGTATTTTTTTTCCTACATCGAGTCCATGGTTTGTTTGAACATTTTACTCTGTTGTAATCAGGACTTGCCCATTACAACATTGTAATGGCCAGCGTTACAAAATCTCGGCATGAATACTGATCGTCGACGGTGTTTTTTTGGACTACAATACTGCTAACATCAAAATATGAGACCACTAGAACGCATATCATAAGTTAGATTGTGGTCCTAATATTTTTCAAACGATTCAAACCATTGACACCTGCACTATCCGCAGAGGGGATAATGATTATATAACCATCTATATAGGCAAGGCCAGCGCATCGCTGTCCTTCGGGTCCAAATACTGTCTTAGAGAATATAATTGTTTAAAGTACATACGTTTCAGCGCTAACGCCCACCATGGTGTTATCAATGCATAGTATCCGAGTCGGCGTAGTATAGTCACTTGGTCGATCTTGCACCATTTCCGTAGAAGTTATCCACATACGCTACGCAAGACCCCCCGAGTGGTGATAATAGTAGAATAAATATGGCAGCCTTGAATACTTTCAGGCTGCCAAATAAATGCCATACGATAAATAAATCGTTTTACATGTTACTATGTATATAGATTTGACAAAGCGTATGAACGGCAGGTTTTCTCGAGCGCGGAGTTGAGTCCGCTTTTCACCCTGCACGGCCACTGCGGCCCCATCACGAGCTGCTTCATAGACCACGCGACGCCCACCATCGGCGGTAGCGGCTCCCAGGACGGCCTGCTGTGCGTCTGGGACCTACACACAGGTGCGTTTCACCTATCAAATCCCTGAACTTTAGTTTAAATTTAACACCAACATCCCCATAGGGGTGCTAGATCCGTATGGATGTGTAATATCGTACAGGCGACCAGAGGATAAATCTAGATGAGCTGTGCACTGTATACCGATCACCTACGTGGATCACATTAGAGCCATGATTTCTTTTTATATTTATCTTAATAGTGGATCGAACCTCTATCATGTCCGACACTTACATCAAATCGGAATGTGGAAACGCATGAGGTGCTATTTCTGTTTGTAGGCGCATGCCTGTACAGCATGCAAGCGCACGACGGCGCGGTGACGTCGCTCGCGTACACCGCCTCGTACGTGGTGTCCGCCGGCGCCGACGAGCGGCTCTGCATATGGGACCGATTCCAGGGACACATGCTCAACTCCATACACATCGTATGTAATGCCTGGCCTGTTGTTTTTATATAAAGTTTAATCCAGTTTTGAAAACAGCTTAGTAAGATTTTAATTGGCCTGACGCTTACTTTGAAGATTCCACAAACTAGGCATCTTTATTATGACCCGTTTAAATATTTTCGTTACTTAATAATATAATCGAAATAGGAAATAACTTTCGCTGTGGCTGTGATTGGGACAGTGGAGACCAAGGTGGGTACAATATTGAGCACATTAGTGAGGACAGAAACTGAAGTGGTGACAAGTCTTTTGTAATACGCGCGTAAAATAAGCACCTACGGGAGTGAAAATGCAGTCGGCGGTCCCGCCCGAAACTAAAAGTTGCTGCGCATCGCTAGCACGGGTTGACGTTTTATAAGCAGAATTTCGCAGTATAATAATAATGTCGACACTTAGTTATTGCCGTGTGGTGTAGTGTATACGACATTGTACAGGTTTAAAAATTGGAAATAATTATATTTATGCTAAAATCAAGCTTTATGACAGGGATGTCTGGTACTAGTTTCAGCTTCGCACAATATTTATATAAGTGTACACAAACTTTGTTTTAAAAAATGTATTGCCTGAAGTTTGTTGCGCAACACAAAGTGGCTAAAAAAATTGCGTGTATAAATGTACCTTGTAACAAAACTCCTGTTGACTACGAAGGTTCATTCGAGACAACAATAAAAACAGAAATTAAGGAAAGGAAACCAATAAATTATGCCTGAATTACAACCCTACACTACATGTAGTGGAGCATCAGAGTGATGAAGATGTCACGATTAGGGATGAGCAGATAAGATAGGAGAAAAGAAAAATTTATGATACTAAAAGCGAAAATCAAGTATTAATTGGCGACAATAATGTTTTATTAGATTTTGGATGAAATTTCTTGTCAGGTTCTTAAAATCAGGAACATTGGTAGTTTGAATAAATTTGATTCAGAATAAAATATAAATCTTTCAATATGAAAGGAATGTAGCATATGTGTTAGTATCTATACATAAATAGATACACACTGTCTCGGACGCACGTCGCACGGGGTGCCAGGTCGTTAACACCAGAGCCGCAGGCGAGAGTAGACGCGAGTCACTGCTTTGCGTGCGTTTGTGAGCGAGCCAGTATAGAGCACATCAAGGGCTTCGTATCAGAGATGGGATAGTGGGTCCTACATATTGTATAATATCACCGGTGCCTAGAGTTGTATACTGAGCTATCTAAACGCTTTATTGTACCAAAATTAATAAATGGGAATAAAATGGTATACAAAAGCGGGCTTATTCCACTTAGGGATCTCTTTCATAGTAACTTAATGGACTAGTATGCGTTTAGTAACAAATTGAAACGTAATATTATAATGTTACACTAAAGTATTGAAGTACTAATTATTATATTTCTAGTGAAAGTAGGATTAGAATAAAGTAGCGTACATGAAATACCCGTATGTAGTGATTATAACCTATATCTGAAACAATATAAAAAAGGTCGAATTGATATTCTCCTCCTTTTTAGAAAGTTGGTTAAAAAAAATTTAATGTCTTAACTATAATAATATTACACAATGCTCGAGTAGTTGCTTATCGTATCGGTTGTTAGAAGACACTTCGGTTATTAACGACGACGACAATCGAATGTCATAGTATGTGCTGAAATACTGCGATATATTTGTTTCACTTTTACGAATATAAACAATTTTACCTGACACAACCAACCTATCTAGCACTGTACCTTACGATTCCTTTCTGATCTTCATAAAGTGCTAACTAAATAATTGCGATTACTGTAATTGAAATCGTAATTTAATTACATACGTAATAATAACACACAGTGCCCACTGTTTTTTTATAAATAAGAGGGCAACGGGGCAGACGTTATCAAATTACTGCTAAACTTGTAACATTCAATGTATTTACTTACGTTCTAGGGTCTAAACTACATGAGCCGCATGCTGCCACTGACGCACACGTTGCTGGTGATGGGCGATCGAGGCGGACTTACCGTGTACGACCTCAGCAGCGGCGACGTCATCCGACGAGTGCTACTAGGTAAGGCTAGCAATACGTTACTACGTCATACTTGGGTGTTCGCACACTAGATAGGTCAATTAATGTAATTTGGATCGTGGCGTTATTTTATTAGAGTAGCAGCTACTCTACATTTGAGCAAGACCTAACAAAACTCCAAGGACTACATGTTATTTATCTTTGTATTTGTAATAATTATCACTTCTAAACAAGTAACTTACCGATTTTGACTATTTATCATACACGACTTTATCGACCCGCATGGCTAAATAAAAAAAGGAAATTACTTAAAATATTTGTGATGTATACATAATGAAATATAGATTTGTAAAATAAAATTTGTGGAATTGTAATACAGAAATAACAGTCTAAAGTAAATAATAACTGATTGACTTACTATTTAAACTAGATAATGAATTATGAACCAAATCTTCCTTAGTAAATGTCCATAGTTATTGCATGTATAATAAAGACAGTTCAATAATAATGTCTTTGTTTAATTTCTTAGATTTATGAAGAATACTTTATTTGTCTCCTTACTGATCGTAAGTTGATAATACTTAAAAATTCGACCGTAATTCTGAACTGCTAATTGTAAAAGAACCATTTAAAAGGTGTTTGAGTATTTGTTACATATTGCTAAATTTCCATAGAAAATCCTAGTTGGTAAAAGAGTATGTACGAGTACCTATAATGTATACATATGAAGAGCAGACATATTTATTAGAACGCAAACGTTTTTTTTTAACTTCAGAATATTATTATGCAATACAGACTACTGCTTCTCTATAATCTTGTCTTCACCGCAGGTTAGCTGGAAGAAATTTCTTTAGAAATAAGCTAAAAAAAATTATTTTCTTTGTGTTATTTCTTTGTATGTTTGTGTGTACTATAAGTATTAAATAAAATGCAGTTTCTAATCAAGGCACCTGTTGTTTTACAGGTGAGAGCGATGGTTGCATCTTCGTTAGACAGATTCTTCCGTTGAAAGACGCTATAGTGTGTGACTACGCTAATCAGTTGCGGATTGTGCGATTCCCGCTTGTTTCCAGACTGTGTGATATGAAGAGTGAATGAATCCGAAACAATGAAATCACAAATTTAATTTAGTCCTTTGCTGTAAGGTATCGAAAACGATAGACTTGTAATAAGTGTCTTAAATATATTTTATTGTAACTAATTTTTTACTTAATCCATAAGTACTCTTCATAGTTAAAATCAGTATAACAATCAGTATATTTACGTTTTCATTGTATAAAATCTAAAGCGATTTTATCAACTTATTTTCTTCAGTTGAATTTAGTCATTGACAGGTAGTTTCGAATGGTTACTGCTATTTATATTACTATACTAGCTGTGCCCGCGGCTCCGCACGCGTGGACTACAGGATCCGCTCCCTATCCCACTTCCACTCAGACTCTCAATCTCACTCTCAATCCCGCTCCCATTCCCGCTCCCATTCCAGGTCCAGGTCCAGGTCCAGGTCCGGGTCCGGGTCCGGGTCCGGGTCCGGGTCCGGGTCCGGGTCCCGGTCCGGGTCCGGGTCCGGGTCCGGGTCCGGGTCCGGGTCCGGGTCCGGGTCCGGGTCCAGGTCCAGGTCCAGGTCCATTTCCAGGTCCAGGTCCAGGTCCAGGTCCATTTCCAGGTCCAGGTCCAGGTCCAGGTCCAGGTCCAGGTCCAGGTCCAGGCCCAGGTCCAGGTCCAGGTCCCGGTCCCGGGTCCGGGTCCAGGTCCCGGTCCCGGGTCCGGGTCCGGATCCGGATCCAGGTTCAGGTCCAGTTTCAGCTCCAGATCCAGATCCAGGTCTAGCTAAAGGTCCGGCTCCAGATCCAGCTCCAGATCTAGATCCAGATCCAGCTCCAGATCAAGCTCCAGATTTTTCATCGTAATTGACTAACTCAATCAAAAGTTATATATAGTTTTCAAAATCTCACATTACACTGGTACCATACCCGCTCCCGCTACCGCTCACGAATTCAGTCGAGCATTTACACCCTACATACACTCCTTGCAGCGTATGCGAGTTTTCGGAAACTATAAATTGGCATAACTTTTGATTGACTGCACCGATTGCAATGAAATAAAGCCTATATGTTACACCAAATCAAGCCCCATGTTTCTGTGAAAAGTCCATCAAAGTCCGATCAGTAGTTTTTAAGTGATGCGTGCACAAACTCACAGACAAACAGACAAACAGATAAACAGACAAACAGACAAAAATTTCAAAAATGATCGAAATGTGTTCTGTTGCTTATCCTAAGACCCCCCAATTTTATTTTTTGCAAATATCTTCAATGTACAGACACGCCAAGTTTACGATTTTATTTATAAGATTTATTTATATACTGGTTATTTATTCATATACGTACCTCAAAATAGTACTTACATATCTCACCTGCCATAATTTCGGGAATCATGTTGGTAAGTGGGTACTGTCGCTTCCACACCTGCAACTTTTGGATTGCTACGTTGCCGTCTCTCACAAGGTTCAACTTCCCTTTGCGTCATTTTTCTATCATGTAGTTTGAGAGATGTTTTTTTTATGCACAAGTGTTTTATTTTTAACAGAATTTTAAAAAGCATGATAAAAGATAAAATGTATGTGAATAAACACAAGTCACACCTTAAACATCGCATAAAAAGGTTTCTTTCGATATTTGAAACTCTACATATTTTCCAATACTGTTTTACACAATATATTATTTCCATTACTTTTCCATTCCTTTTCCATTACTTTTTCGCTTTTTCGCTTTTTATGCATCGTGAATCGTGGAAGTTTTTAGCGCGCTATATTATTAAATTAATAACCCTTAAAACATAGTTAAACCCAATAGTTCTATAGCGTTCGCAATGCACTATTCTTGTTTTTTTTCTGATCGATTTCGTCTATATCCACACTGTATAATAATGTTAATTGTTTGACACTATTATTGTTTTATAAATTTATGATGATAGAGCATGCGATCTGTATAAAGCTATTTATTCCTTTTGTATACCATTTGCGAGATATTAACATCTTTAAAGAATAATGTTTTAATTGTTCAATATAAGCCGTTGATTATGAATTTAAGAACACAACTAGCTAAATATAATTAAATTATAATCGTTACACACGTTAGATACGTTGTTAGTGAGTTCAAGTTATGTCCAGTAATGTTGTATCTACTGGTTGCAGCAGTTGTTATTATTTATTTCCACGTCCATTCCTGCTTCACGCGGATTACTGGTTGACTTTGTATATAAAGAGCAGATATCGGCATTCGCTGTGCATTAATTACCCGAATCCTAATCCTGAAGCATATAACTAGAATAATATGACAAAATAATTCCATGACCTTTATTTATTTTTGTATTGAGAATTTCGATATCTGGTTACAAATATTTTAATAAAGGTATTTTGTTAACTATGTGTGTTTAATTTGTATATTAACCTAGATATGCAATGGAATTTATGGCCCTAATATAATTATCTAGGCTATAATACAAAGTTCCAAAAATGTATTAGACAGCTCATGGCCAGCGTACATGGGCCGAAATATTATTATTATTTAGTATTTTATTGCATAGCTGGCGTCCGTCAGCATACCATATTACAGCGCAGTGTTAGTTGGACGAAAGCAAAATGTTAAACTGAAAATGAGACTTAGTAATCTTTAATCATAATTTTATTGCGAAAATTTATTTCAGTTCAAAAATACCAACATGACAGTGTTTATTTAAGTAGTCACAAATTAACAGTTTACTTACGGTACCAGCTATCTCCCCTTGGATATAACCCGCTATAAATGTATGTGTAGGTAAGGAAATGCATTTTTCCAAGGTGTGCCTCGACTGGATTCGACATCTTAATAAGTAATTTGTACTTAAAATATAGGCTGTATAGTATATTGCAACGAATACTAATATTTGTTAAATATTCCGATTCGCTGAATATCTTCACGAATATAATCTAAATCCATGTAAATCATAATAACACATCCGATTTCGTCACGAAGTCGATATCCTTTAAACTCACAAGACGGACATTTTTTTCTCACTTGTAATAATAGGAACGCACGCACTCTTGGCGTCATGCGGCAAGCGCCGTATTAATAAAGACAAACATGAGCAAATGAATTGTTTTATTACTTTATGTTTGCAAAAATGGTTTCAAACCATATTTATGAATTACTACGTGTAAACTAGAGGGCGGGGGGGGTCTTGGCATATACTACGGGTGGTCACCGAGGAGGGGGAGGGAGGGTAAAAAATGGGTCACGTATTTTGGGTACGTCCACGCCCATGAATTTGAAATCTGGTATATAGGAAAAAATTGCGAGATATTTTGTGCCCGAAAGTCAACTTATTGCTGCTGTTTAAAATATATAGGGTGCATTAGTGGCTGAATATAAGTAATGACACAATATGATCGCAATGTCTGGTGTGGGAATGTCGCATATACAGGACGCTCCAATTATTGCTACAAAATATCTTAAGACCCTTTATACGGAATTAGACCTTGTAAACTGGGACGACACAAATAAAATGACCTATTCCAATGACATATAACTATATAAACAATAATTTTAACAGCTGTTACGAGAAATCTAAAATAGTAATAAAAAACCACTGAAACTGAGAGAAATAAAGAAAAATGAGTAAATAATAAAATAAACAAAGAATGATATATTAGAGACATTACATTTAGCACAACGATCTCTATGTACTACTAGATGGAGCGTTCCTAACAATCGCTCTGTTCCACTCAAGTAGCCACAACTCTTTCACATTCACAATGAAACTTGTGCAGTTACTACGCAGAACATTACGCGGACATAGAAAACCTACTTGGAAAATATATACACTGTAATTAAGAATACTTAAAATAATAGTTCCACACACCATTAAACAAAATTATTCCGACAAGTACCACAAATTATTCAAATATTCTAAAATATTACCAATACACCAAACGTTTCACTATATGTTTTTTATAGAACAATATAATAAAAAAGATATCCAGATTCCTACATCGCACCAAAAGCAAACTAGACGGGTAACTAATAAAGTCCTAACTACCAACAAAGCTAACAACACATATGGCGAAAGAACAAGTAAATATATAATACCACGACTAATTTTTAGACTTCCAAGCGAAATAAAAGTAAAAAATAATCAAAACAATATGAAAACATAAAAAAAATATATGCTATATACAAATCGCATGATCGTCAGTTTGGAGCGACCTGTATATATGAGCAAGCAAAACTGGCTTGCTCCACTCAACGCGCATAACTGTGTTTGCACTGCGTATAGTACCTACTAGTGCGTATGTGTGCCACAGAACAGCATAAAACTACCCTCACACACTTCTTAAGGAAATTGTACGTGGTCGTTTCTTACTCTTTGCAATGAATTGAATGACATGACGAGATTGTTATACCTATTGGCTGGAAAACACAATAAATTGTATTGTTGTAGCATTTTTGTTTTGTTTGTAAATAGTGTGAACGGCGAATATCAGTACCACCACAAACAGTTACTGTTTAGTGGTACTTAAGATAATGTAATATTATTTATAATGAATAAATAATGGGCCCGATTCTGAAGCACACATTTAAAATTTGACAGCGCTAAAATTGGTTTCGTCTTTATCTTCATAATACTGTGTAACAAGGATAGCAACAATTTTAACATTTTCCTTCAGAATCGAGCCCATAATAATAATAGTGTTAATAATAAACACAATTTGAGTTTGTATTAGCGACGCCAAATTTACGCGCCCGCCCAGTGTTGCCATGTCCAAAATGTGGATTACGGTGAAGCCGCTCAAAAATACGGTAGATTCTAAGAAATTACGGTAACTGGCCCAGGAAAAAAAAAACATTGTAAAATACTTTCAAAAAAACAACAATTTTGGCGTACAAATTATTTATTACCTAATGTTCTGATTAAGCTTTTAGCATTTCATCATTAGGCATGAAGGTAATTTTTGTCCGTACCTTTTGAGGACTGTCGTATTAGATTAGAACAGAAGATTCCTTTTTATAGAGCGGGTTATCAGTTTAAATTACTTTTTGTTTAGAGCTTCTAGCCCCGAGCTTCAACTCATCCGTATTGTAGGTAGGAGTGTGTTCACACCATAATATATCAATTTATGTTTATGTTTATAATACATAAATTTTCACAAATAAAAGCAGCAATGCAGAGACTTAATACAATCTAAGCAGCAATGTCACTAGTATAGTGTTGCTAATATATATCTGTCCTAATTACTAGGGATTGTGTGTTTTCAAAGTAATAAGAGATATAAATAAACCGCATATTTGGATCTCTCACCTCTTTCAAGTATTTTTTACTCCGAAAATTCCAACCCCTGCAGATTACGATATATTTTGTCACCGTTGTCATGCTTCGACGGTAGATTTCTGCTAAGTACGGTGCATTTACCGTAATTACCTTACTAATCTAAGGTAATTACGGTGCACATGGCAACACTTCGCCCGCCCCTAGCGCTAAAATTTGAAAACTGAAAATGCAGAGATAAAGACTGAAAAGGTCTTGATTTTAGGCCGTTTGTAGTGTTGGGGTGAATCTTTGCGTCGCCAATAGTTTTTAGATATTAATGAGCCTAAAGCCAAACCATAAATAATATATGTTTAAAAATATTTGACCTCGAATGCTTACAAATATTTAATGTTAATTGTACTATATTTGGCAAGTGTATCTCTCTGTCGCATATTTTCTTTGATGGTCAACCACTTATATTTATGTTCAACTACGGAATAAATTGTTCTTTCACAAGTAGTTAGGTAATCGTATATAAACCGAGCCATTATTAGGTTTCTGGTACTTGAAGTTTCTTAGCTATAATCTACCACCATTCGATACAACTTGAAAGGTGACCTCCACTCAATGAAAATGTATGGCGCCACTTCAGATGCCAGATTCAGCCGCGCCCGAACAAACCTGCGCGGTCGCTATGCAAGGAAGTCTACCTTAAAGGCGGCAAATACACATCGCCACATTTGCCGAAACTTTTGGAAACCGGCAAATTCTATACAACCATCTGGCTTGACCGAATAAATAAGCCTGACCCTATTCAAACATTGTTATTTGCAAATGTCGCCTTGTGTATTGCCATCATTAAACAAATGAAACAGTATTTAGTAATGTGCTGTTTTTCTATTTTTATTATAACAAGCTATTTCATTAAGAAGTGCAAAGATCGCATTTGCGATTTGCAATTGACGCAGCCGCTGCGAGCATGAGCCGGCACCCGTCCGAAAATTAACAGGTAACTGATACAAATATCAGTTACCTGTTAACTGTTACCTGATCGCAACGCATCATGTATGTGCGCATGCTTCGGTATAAAAACACATTGCCCTATGATTAATTGAGGGGGGCATTATTATCGCCAATTAATTTACCGCAATTATGCGCACTATGCCAACCTCATCTATTTCAGTCATTTTTTCTTACCTTTTTAACTAGCTTTTATTGTAACGTTATTTTGTAGCCACATAATATTTATAATTATAACTATTTAAACTTATAAACATAGTAATCATTGGCGTCAATTCACACTAAGACGCAAAGCAATGCGAAGCGGCCTGTAGTGATATTCTCTATAATACAAACTCACGTGCGAGTCTCAATCAAGTGACTGTACTCAATTTGAAACCTTATCTATTGGCATTCTCTAAACATTCTAGAGCACTGTCGACGTAAGGTGAGTTCTTTGCTCACTTCACATCGATACTACTCTGTTTACAGAATTACCAATGGATTAGGTTTCAAAATGAGTGAAGTCACTTAAGTGAGACTCGCACGTGAGTTTGTATTTTAGAGAATAGCACTACTGATCCAATCCTCATACTAACTTGTACCATGCTGTTAGCTATAAAGTCAACCTCGCTGCGTAACTTTTTGTAAGCACGCAAGAGGCGTGTCCCTTTCCTTCACACTAGGAATGGTATTCAATATCATTTGCTTTTGAAGAATAAAGAAAGAACGTGCACTTACGGCGTGTGAACCAACCCATCGATTTTCACTGATATCTTCGGTCTTTTGACATAATCAAAAGGCGAATATAGAAAATGGAGTAATGGTATATTCGTCCTTCGGCCTTTTTTTGATAATCGCCCTTTTGACTGAAGATTGATAATTACATGTTTAGAGTATCAAAACTGTAATCAAAATCGTTTGTGTGGCCAATTTAACACACACTACTTAATCTACAGATAATAGGACCACATCTAAAGCCGCGTCTCCTGTGCGCCGTGTACCTATTTGTTTTCATACTCAAGCTATCTCCTAAATTTGTGTAATCTTTTTTTTGTAGAAATGAGCACTTATGAGAAAAACGTGCTTACGGTTTTAGCGATTGTAGATGTCATTTCGGTTTTAGAACAAGGACAATTTGATTGCAAAAATTGTCCTTGTTCTAAAACCGAATCAGAAGAACTAGTTTTATTATTTACCGCGCGTGTCGGAACCTTCAGAACACAGCCAACCCAAAAACAAAACCAACCCTTCTTTGAAAAAAAATCTTTTCAATTCAATTTTGTTCTGTTAAATTTTTACGAGATATGGTATATGGCCACGTTAAAAATGTCAGTCACTTGCACTTTTCAAGATCAACATTTTTAGTCAAATTTCCCGGTTTTAAACCACACTGAGAGAAACATGTTCAATTTCGTTGTTATTTTATTTTTATCTATCTATTCCAATTATTACAGTCCCTGACTTGTATCTAGGGCGCATAGCGATTGGTAAGCTCAAAGAAGTCATGTTGCCATATTCAAATTTTTCGCAACCCGTGGACCACCACCCATTCCTATTAGTCCTAAACTATTTATTTCTCTTAAACTTTAGATAAGCAACTCCAGAATATTATCATTAGAAATATTGCTTTACATGGACGGCGCTACATAGTTTTTTTTCTAACCCATTACCTGACTCGCAAAACCCAGGGTTCCGGATTAGTGCAGTTTCTTATCATTTCTTATCAGAACAGGAGTAGGTACAGTCAGCATCAAATAAGTGTAACCAGTTTTGGAGAGGCCCTATATTTTTAAACATATTTGCTAATCATTAATATCTACACAATAAAAGGGTTAATATGTAAGCACCACAGAGTGTACAGTGTGTAGATAATGCTGACACTTTTGCTGTTTAGATAATATTAATGAGTACAATATAGATGCTCAGAAATATTGAGCCTGCTAAACTGCTTACAAATATTTGACGCAGACAGTGCCAGCTCCACACATATCCGGCTCAATCTGCATAAAATGCAACTATCCATTCTATTCATCCAGATCGACTCGCAATCGGTACTTATTAAACCTCTTGTAGTTCCAGGCTAAGATTTGGAAATTGAACCACTAGATGCGGCAGGAAAGTCATAGAGCAGGTACAAAATTTAACTGACAATATTCGTAACGGTTTTGTTTGTAGGGATCATTATTTGCGTTTGGGCTCTGAATGCCCAGTTCGCAAAACTATCATGTGCGCAACGACCAATTCGCAACTTCTGATTCTCAGTAAGTAATCATTTTCAGTATGTCATTTCGCAAAATGTAGAGACGAACAAAATGGCGTAATACAGTGAATTAATGATGCCATATAGTTTCGCAAGCAAGTTTTAAATACTAACACTCGCCGCAAACGTGTCCTTGGTTCTCATTTCCGAGTCACATTCCAATTATAACTGAGCCCCTTTTAAATGCATTCGAAGATTGGAACTTCTTATAAATAGGACATACAATTAAATAAAAACGACATTCACTTATTCTTCTTACGCAGTACATTACATGCTATTTCATTACTTTCACTAACATAGTCTTAAGCTTAAATTGTAAAAGGCAGACGCTGATCTTTGATTACGACTTAGGATAAGTTTACGTATAAATATATAAAACAAATCTCCAAGTGGCCACAATTTGACCGTCTGTAGCACTTCACATGTTCCACAGTCCTCACTTATCCTGTCGTCTGTGTCCTGACACTGTCGTGAGCTGAAATAAGAGTTCCAAGTTTATGGGACTTGTCTTAAAACCATTACATAAAGCAATGGGACTTAATTTCATGCACTGGCTTAGCAAAAGTTACAATCGCAACATTAACTACTTCCTCAGAGCCGTTTTAAGCTATCTTAAGAAGAGTTAATTAAAAAAAATACATTATTATTAAAATTAAAAAAATACAAATATTATCCTTTATGTTTGGTTTACCTTAGCTGCTTTTGTAATAAACAGCAAGGGGTACCATCCGTCCGGTTTTCGCAGTTCCAATCCATTGGAGTCGAAGTCCCTCCGCCTGCGTCTGCCACCATCCTGGTATCCCTCACTTTAAAATATGAAAGCGACTTTTAATAATTTTGTAAAATTAAAAATTTGATTCGCGCACTTTGAAAACTTCGTTTTGCATTTGTAGATATACCTATTTTAAGGTAGTATTTGAGCTTAGTACTTTCAGCTTAAATCTTAATCTACATTTTCCTACAGAACAACATAATTTCCGCAAGGCATTAAACAATTTCGGCAAACTTCGCAATAACAGAATGCCGCATAAACGTAGGCAACTCCTAAATTAATTCGCAGTTCAATCAGCAGTTCGCTTAAGTACGCCTGCTCGTTCTCACGACTGAAATACCGACTAACGTATTTTTATTACAGTTGCTCGTGAGTAGAACAAGGGGATATTATGATAAATTCAGCGCCAGATTGATCTGACCGTCTAATGTGGTAAAACTTATCATATGAACTCAAATTGAATAGATACGTGGTCAAAATAACCGCATTATTATAAACACCCATAGTGGTCAATACTTACCAATCTTATTTGTCAATCTAAGCAAGAAAGTTTCCAATATTATGTAAATTTTCAGCCCGGTACTTTGTTAGCGGCTAAGTCGTTTATACGTATCAATAGCGGTATTGTCCTTCTTTTTTAAGAAAAATAAACTATATTAATCGGACAATGACCTTTCATGGCACTGCAATCGAACGACTGACGACATTACCGTTTTGATGATTTTACGATTTATCCTCTAACATAATAATGAACATCCTAACATTTCACATATAACTGGGCTCTTGTGTTGCCAAGACATATTGAAGCTTAACCATATTGTATTCAATATGGTTATTATGTGTTATGTTACTTCTGACCATCAGATGTGTTCAACAGAACGCTATGATCAATCTGGCGCCGACTGTACGAACTACATGGTAGTAGGGAGAGATAAATGGTTACGTAGTGCCAAGAGGCAGGACGACTTTCGTTAATGAGTTTTTATAATATTTACAATTATAACAAAAATTCACTACACGCGCGCGCATATCTTTTACACTATCCTTTATTCCGAGATATTATTACGATTGGTCTCAATATCACCACAATCTCACCGCTCACCTGATGGTGCGCCGAAGAGGAACATGCTTGCCCCGCAGAGGTCCAAGTATGATTCCGGAAACACAGAAGTCAACGAAATATTTCTTGCAAAATTGTACGAGACCGGTAGCGAGGAAGCCTACATTTCTCGCAGTTGTGAATTGAGTTGAGTTGATTTTTACATTAAAACAAGGCGGGTATTAACACAATTATTTTTATGATTAAACTAGCTGTGCCCGCGGCTCCGCTCGCGTGGACTACAGAATCGGCTCCAATTCCTACTCCTATTTGCGCTCGCACTTCCACTTCCACCTCCACCCCACCCCCATCCCCTCACCCACTCCCACGCCCACTCTTACTCTCAAATGTAGTTAGTCCTAATGTCATCGTAATCTGAATGCCTAGCATATTATACTTTGTTTTGTATATGTATACCTACGTACACCTTCCCCTGCCCTCGCCCACTTCCCACCACTCACCCTCAACTTTACTCACTACTTTGTCCCTACACTTCCATGACAACTTTTCTCACACCCCTCCCTTTCTCTCCCCCCCCCCCCCCCTCCACCCCTCTCTATCCCGATTTCCACCTACTCTTCTTTCCACTTCCTATTTCCAAAATGTAGTTCTCACTCATTGAAAAACGGATTCCGTCGAGCACTTACACCCTACAACTTCTTTGTTGTATACTAATGAATTTCGAAGTAGCGAGTTTTCGAAAAATATAAATTCGCATAACTTTTGATTGACTGGGCCGATTGCAATGAAATAAAGCCTATATGTTGAATTAAGCACTGTTTCTGTGAAAAGTCTATCAAAATCGGTTCAGTAGTGTTTAAGTGATGCGTGCACAAACAGATAAACATACAAAAATTCTAAAAAATCGAAATGTGTTCTATTGCTTATCCTTAGACCCCCAATATTTTTTTTGCAAATACGAGTATCTTCAATGTACAGACACGCGAAGTTTACGTTTTTATTTATTAGATAACTTTTTTTACAATTTTCAAGTTTGTATTAGTATAAGGGTAAGGTACAGTCGAGTTCATTTAAGCAGTGCCATGAATGCAAAATATAGTAATCCTTGGAACACCCAATAAACTATATACAACCGATCTATCTGTAGATCAATAAAATCTCATTATGTAAACGGTGCTAAAATATATGCATGTGCAGTTGACAAAATTTTGTGACCAGCTTAAGGAACAAAAATTACTTTAAACTTTCAATATATCTGCTAGATAGTTCATATATGTAGAAGTAGAGTAATTGACAATGATGTTTTGATGTTGTTAGTTAACTGGTCTTGTCCAAAAGTGATTAATACGTGTAGTTGTAAAAATTTCATGTATTTTATAACGCTTATATATTTCTGAACCCAGGATATGTCAACATATTAACGAACTCGAGCGTACCTATTGTTTTATTTTTTTTGGTAGGTAGGTAGTGTTAAAAGAGTATGCAGATACATGATGAAAAAATCGGCTGTGGAGTCGTTTTTGATGAGCCATAATAATGAAATTCGGCTGATTGGCATACGAAAACAAACGCATTTGCGTATCGAAAACAAAATATGGTAACAGATGGTGATCCAAACTGGACCAAATTTTACATGGTAATACAAACCTGCTTTAGATGTTAGTGTCTCTATATGCCGAGACGCAAATAGCGTTTGTTTTCATATGACAATTAATTTGGAATTGAATATAGGGGTTGAAATGATATGGTTTCACATTTCGCCACAGAAATGGCAAATAAATATTTTATAGCACATCTTTAAATAGTAGGTAGTTAAAAATTAGGGAGGTCTTTGTCCGCATATAAGTACCTTTATTTCAGGACTAGACAGCGGCTTCATTCCCGTGGAATAAGTTTAACCCGCGGTAAGATAGTCCCTAGAAAAAAATTAGCCCTATGTTCAACTCCATGAGTCCGTTACACAGTTACTTGTGTATATAAATTTTAAAGGAGACTGGTTGAATGGCTGGTCAAGCCGTGCAAGCGTAACATTATATTTAGGATTTGTAATATTAGTTAAGATTTAGAATGTAAGTCTGACGTGAGTCGAGCCGAGAGTATCGATCAACCATTGACGAACTTATGGAGACGTGTACAATTTAGTCCTTCGTTTTGGGTATTTAGTAAAGTTGACGGCACATTACTATTTTTTTGAAACTTATTTACCAATACAAATAAGCATAGGTGTAAAACACGTAAATCAAATTCAGTGGCAGAGGGGAGAACTTAACTGATTTGTACATACTCATACAAACCAAAGCTCAATTACGTGCCGCAAACTATACATTGTTAATAGTATACGTCTCCAATCGTCGCTGGCAAGAAAAGGGATCGATGCGGACAAGCGTACCCATGTAAGGACATTCGCAATGCGGTTATAGTTAAGTAGGTGTAAATATTATATTCCTCAACTGCAAGACTAGAAAATAATTTACTCCATTAATATTATTAATTTTAAATATTTCTATATTTATCTTGTGACATTTTTGTGGAAGATTTATATATTAATTAAATATATTTATTATAAATAAAAATACTTCTCACTATATCCAGGATGTCATTAAAAAAGATGTTTAAGAATCATAGCACTTTATTGCATGTAACTGTTGATAATACGCATTTATTTATATTACTGATATAAAATTATACAGCTCGACTAGTTTTAATTGTATTGGTACCTTAAACATTATTAAGGCACTTTGAACTTTTCCCATAAACATATATTTGTAAATAATACAACATATAAATATAATTCTGCGGACTAAGATAAATGTGCACGTATTTAACCAAATTGATGTACTTTCATGATAGGAAAGCTGAAATGCTTCTCTATTCTTTTCAACAATTCTGACAAATGCAGTGTGCAACATTGTTTTTTGTTTTTCAATGGACATATGTAATTTAAAATGACTTGTAATTAGGATGCGTTACTAAAACTATTACCCCGCGCAAGTTATCTTAGCCCGCCGCAAACACATAAATAAGTACATTCACATAGGCTGTTTAATATATTCGCAATGCATTTATATGTATTGACCGTAACTATCAAAATCTATCAAGAACTATTAAGGCCTTACATTTAATTTAAACACCTTCCTTTTAACTCCAACTTTCAACTTGCATGATTTGTGCTTGAATAGAAAGTACTAAGTGTATGAAATAAAATTCATGGGACAAACTTTTCAGGCAGTGTCTATAAAAGCGAACAAATTCCAGCTGCGCAAATGAATAAATTTTGATAGTTAGGTCAATAATAAAGCTTTTAGGCGCAAGACATACAGAAGAAATGTCAAGCGACAAAGTGACACGGACGCAGCAACTGTAGGCGGGCGGCGAAGCGGTGTGGAATGTGGCGCTGCGTCCGCGCCAAGGAACTCCCCCCCCGCCCCCGACATGTCTCTTCTGTGTATCATGCGCCAAACAGTACAGTTAAGATGGCAAGAATATTTTACATTATTGTCCTAAAATTACCACTAAATACTGACGGGTACAATAATTGTTGACTAGTAACATTCACCTAACTATTGTAAGTTTAGGTAACATTTTAGATACATTTAGGATATTTAGCATAAAACAGTGTAAATATGAACTATACGATTTTGTAACACACACATCCACAGTCTAGGGATTACACATATTTTAAAAAAATGGATGGTTAGAAATACTTTTAATTGAAGTGTATCATTAGAAGCGTAATTTTATGATTGTTTTAAAAATAATTGATGAAAAGAAGCATTGACTACACCCAAGCTTTCCATTGTTAAGAAGATAAGGTTGTCAATGATTAAGCTCCAAGTTCTGCAATGTATTCAAAAAGGTATTGCTCCGTGCGCAGATTTTCAAGCATCTCGCCAAAAGCTCTTCTCTCGCGGTAATCCAAAGCGTGTTCAAAGGTATTCAGGTCGGTGGACTGTGCATGTCACTCTAATAATGAGACATCGTTCTATCAGAACAAATTCATTGCCGCGTCGTACGCATAAGTATACATCTTCACCCATCCGCAGTCGGTGTGGAATGACACCCCCGAGGTATTTTTCAGCATTCAAGTTGTCCCAAACGATCTCCGTTCTCCCGCCGAGGCTGAATCAGGCCCATACCATTATTGTACCGCCATCATATGGATGAACTTCCTGGGTATGTTGGGTATTCTTCTTCCACGTCCAGGTACTCTCCTAGAATCCGGATGAAAACCGAACCTCGACTTATCCGAATACAAGACATTGCTCCAGTGTAAATGAGCATGGGCCCACAAAAAGCATCTTCCTCTTTTTCCTCGTCTTAAAGATAGGACTCTCAAAGGTCTGCGAGCATGAAGGTCCACCTCATGCAGTCTCCTGGTGTTGTAAACGCAGCCTATCTACGATTTGGCGAGCTGTGATGATGGGCTGCCTTCTAACGGCGTTCTAATTTGCCTGAATGTCGTTCAACTACATGTCTCGTAACACGATAGCGTGTCTACAACCTGGATATAACGCTTTCATGTTTCGATAGTGGTCACAACATCGCGTTGAGAACGCCCGCTTCCAGTATTCCTACGGCCCAAAGCATTTCTTGACAAGTCAAATAATGGCGAGACATTACGCTTTTAAACTCAAATAGACAATTCAAAAATTTTATTTTGGCGAATGAAACTTAAAAAAAAACCAAATTCTTATTAACTAAATTTCGCTCGTACCGGACTATTTACAGTTTTTCCTCCTAATTAGTGGAAACATTATCGTTTTATTTTAAATTAAGAACTTATTATTTTTAATAAGCATTCAATCTGCATTTGTATTTTTTGGTGACCAGTATAATTTTTTTTAATTATCTTAAGTTTGATCCCTAGACTTTGTGTATGCGTGTACATTTATAGCAATAAAAATTAACACAGGTTGTAACTACTATGACGTTAAACAAATAAAGTTATATTTTTAAAATTGAAAAACAGAAAATGCTTTGCCACATTATCGTTATTAATACTTACAGTAATAACGTTCGGTTTCATTTAACGCTACATTTTTTAAACTTTCTTTTACTGACCTAAATGACTCCTACTCTATAATTTTTTTCTAAACTGACTAATAAAACTAATATTTTAAAAATAACTATAAAATCTGTAACGACCTGTAGATGTAATTGCCAAAGACTGTGTAGTTAATTTTAAATGATCCTGTGTAATACAATAAAAATGATTGGCTGGTTGGAAAAAAAAGAATGTATACATGAGCTACAGAAGTATTAATGAGTCGATTAAAAATTAAAAAAATACAGTAAGTCATTATTAAAACACACTCTGCTGAAAAGAAATAGTTAAATCTAGTAGGAATTTTTTTATATTGACTCAATTATGTATGACTTACCGAAGTACTTGTATGAAATTGGTAGATTCGTTGTCTTTTATAAAGCTATAATCTATATTTTAATATTAAAGTAGACACGTAATTTAAGCAAGTAATTTGTTTTTAAGCAGTATGACTAGTTAGACTTTTTCCTGTCCAATCTGTCCGATCGTAGAACAAATAGTATGACTACTTGGACTAACCCAAAAAAAACAGTATTCGATCTGACATTTACAAAAGCTCTATTTCAGAAGGATAACTCATTATGAGAAATGAAATTGCCGTTTAAACTAGATAACCATTAAATTCTTATACCGTTTTTAACACTTACGTGTGCAGTGTGATCGATAACATTGAATGAAAAATAATAATTGTATATGTTCCCTATAAATTAATATTTACTCCAGTAATAACAAACATGAAGACTAACTGATTAATAGAAAAAGATACACGACTAAAGCACCATTTTTCTTAGGACAACTACAATTTCCTGAGCACCAGAACATTTAATCCTAATTACAAGTACTTATTTTGGCCAATAAGCCATTAGGCACCACTATAGCTAAAATTGCGCGCTCTTTGAAAGCACTTTTATTTTATTAGTCACTAATTAGCTAATTATCCAAACCTACTAATACTGATTATTAAAAAATATATATTTCGATGAATTTCTATCACAATATAGAAAGTAATTAGAATATATTTTGAGACTAGCATTGGAAACGTACAATGCACGATGACGGAAGACTATTAATTATAATTTGAAACTTTATTTGCTTTATTTATTGTGGTAAACACTAAAGCTATGACTCAGTCATGACTGTTTTCTAGTATATGTACCTTGAATATAAAATTGAGCATCATTATGAATACGACTTTGGAAAATTTATTAATCTATTGGAGGAGCCCAGAATCCGCCCTGCGCCTCCTCCCTAGCTCTATCACAGATTATGCCTCCTCCCTAGCTCTATCACAGATTATAAGTCTAGGGTCTAAAAATAGTAAATACTATTCTGCACATCTATCATACTACACTGCAGACACTGAACATAGTTTCGAGTATAAAAATGGAAGCACAATTTTAAGTTTTAATGATCTTATGTTAATATGTAAAAATCACAGTGAATAGAGAGCAGAAGTTTGCTAACTAATACTAAATAATAGCAAAATTAGAGATCCGCATAGATCGCGGACCCCAGGAAGTCTGCGCACTCAAAACGTACTCGCCCTAGAATAGGTCAGCGCAAACCTGTGGGGAAAATGTAATTGTTGTAATGTAAATAAATCAATATATATTGGAACATATACAAAAACAGGCAATAATAGGAGAATTATGTACATTTCCAGAAAAATAAAATATTTTTCAAGATATTTAAACGCAACTGTAAGTGTTTGTCCAGCGGATAACTTAAAAACTACTGGAACAATTCAGCTGGATATATAACATATTATAGGTTAGTTATCCAACTTAGATGTAAAAATTATTGAAAGTTTAGGGAAATATTATTGTCAGAGATATTTAGAAAAATTTACTGACAATGACAAAGAAATAGCAGCATATTGCTAGAGCAGATCTACGGTAGGCCTGCGCTGACGCTAAGGGGAAAATGTTGTGCCAAAATGTAACTTAACTTGCTTGCTTTGCTCTTCATCCAAATAAATGCCTATAACCTCAGTCTTACAATTCATATTAATAACAGTGTTAGAAAAACTTAATCCATTTATAATGAGGTAATATTAGCCCCGATTCTAACGATAAATGCTTTAAATTTGACAGTTCTGTAATATTTATTTAAGAGCTGTCAAAAATTCTAGTTTCGAAATTATAGATTGGGGACCATTGTCAAAAAACTTATACTAACTAGAAAATTTATGCACTTGTCATAAGTAAAGGGTATTTCAGCAGTAACGGTGACGCCACATGTTAATCTGACTCACGAAATAGAATATTAATCAATCCACGGGGATGACAAAATTTTGTTTCACAGTGAATCACATTTTGACGGTTTACTCTACTTCAGGCACAGCTTCTTTTTTAAATGTTTATGTTCTTAAGGGCTGTAAGTACTTGTGGCATCAATTTTACAGCTGAAATATCTCAGCCTCACTGAAAAAGTAACTGGAAATAATCTACAGCCTGGGTAATCAATTGGAGTTCAGAAATTTTCCCCTCATGCAAAATCTCTGGAGAAAATCCTTCTAGGCTGTGGACTATCCGAATTATAATTCATAAAATAGTTAAAAGTCAATTAAGCTAAATTAAAGCTTTAAATATTATAGGCCCGATTCTGAAGTTAAATTTAAAATACGACAAAAAAGTATTTGCGTGAGTGATATAGTATATTGTTCTTAAAAACGGTCACACAGTTTTATTCGGTCGATTTAATCAATTTAGTCTATTTAATTTAAATTTGTCAGCACTACAATTAGTTTTGTCTTTATCTTCATAATACTGTGTGACAGGAATTGAAGCAATTTTAGTGCCGTATGTTTAACTTGGGTCTTTAGAATCAGGCCCTATGACTATGTACAAAAAAAGCTTAACACTAAAAAATTTGGTAAAAATTATCCTAATACAATGTTTTCCATTTGGTCAACTGAGCCTAAAAGCTACGAATAACTAATTATGATTCATGTAAACTTTGGAACTTAATATTATATAAAAGGTAAAGTGTTAAAATCTAGATCTAAAATCTAGCCTTACCCTTATTCAATCTTGTCATTGAGATTCGAAAGTTACTTATCGGTAATAAATTCGCCGCAAAGCTTTGTCACTTATAAACTATCAGCTCGGTTGAGACAACCGTTTAACATACCTATATAATGTTATTGAAATGGAGGAAAGTAATGGGGTGGGCGTGGGAACCTCCCCATCATATACTGATTGTACTGTACGTTAGGCAGCATTGTGGACGGTGATGGAGACATTGGTGGTCTCGCGGGCACCTGTGGCGGCCTAGCAGGCTCCTGTGGCGACCTCACGGGCACCTGTGACGGCCTCACGGGCACCTGTGACGGTCGCACGGGCACCTGTGTAGGCCTCACGGACACCTGTGGCGGCCTCACGGGCACCTGTTGCGGCCTCACGGGCACCTGTTGCGGCCTCACGGGCATCTGTTGCGGCCTCACGGGCACCTGTGGTGACCTCACGGGCTCCTGTGGTAGCCTCACGGGCACCTGTGGCGGCCCAGGAGTGCCTGCCCTCGGTGGAGTACTAAACCCTGCGTTGGGGGTAGCTGCATCTGAAATTACAATTTTCAAATCTTTTGTATTGTGTTTAGTACAAAAATAGTTGACATGGCGACGTCATTGCGAATTGAGTTATTGGTACGCCAGACTAAATAGTTTAGGTATTTGGAATGACTAATGAATAATCCTTGATATTCAAGATGGAAGAGAATAAAATGTCAACAACTAATTTACCAACAACATTTTTAAGAGTATATAAATATACTGTGGCACGCACGCACATATTTTTTTGCATGTTATTTCGACTCTATAAATGTAACACAATCGTTTTTCACTCCTCGTATAAAGTTAAAATTCAGACTGGTATTGCTACTGCCTTTTGCGTAATATAAAAATTGACAAATATTAGAATTACCCAATAAACTGTAAGGATCTGCATAAACTGCACTTTTTCTGATAATTGTAAAATTTCAACAGTATCAAATTTTTATTTTATTTTAAACTACACTCGTAAGACTTATTTTTATTCTACCTACCTACATGAAGTATATAAGGCTCAATTAAAAAGTTGATATAAGCGTAGCGACTCACCATGTCGGACTTACGCCATTAAGCTTGCAATGCTATTATAATCATACGACCAGCGACATAATATTACGATGTTTTTGGCTGCGTTTCTACGGCGCTACAGTTATGGGGACAAATGAGCACTTTCTTGATAAGGTTTATTTTATCAAGCTAAGAGTGGGGCTAGGCAAGCTGTGCTAGATCTTGTTATACAACAATTATATTCGGTTAACTATAAATAAAAATACTATTACTATACTTACAATTCGTTAGGCTATAAATTTTTAAGCTTGATTTTTAAATATGTATAAATAATAGTAATCAAATAAACTTACTAGGTGGAGCAGGACTATGTAGCTGTGGAAAGAACGGTCTGCTAGGCGGAGGCGGAATGCCTGGATGGTATTGAGGATACACAGGAGAAGTCGCGACCGGCATCCGCGAGTTACTCCTAGAAGAAACGCCACTGGGGCCCGGCACCCCCACACCAGAGTAGACCCGGTTTGATGAACTGCCAGCATTCACATATTGACTAGAATTAGCAGGCGACAATGAAGGTGATTCGTCCATCTTCTGGCCATTTGTCAAGCGACTTAATCCATTGCCACTAACACTGGAAATGGCTCTGGTCCGATCAGATGGTGAATCCAATGACCGAGATTCGATCACTTGAGATCTCTCCAATGTAGATGTATTTGCTGAAAATGTGCAAATCAATATATTAACCTTAATATAAAATCCAGTTTTTAACATACTAGCTATGCAAGCCCGCAACATCGTCCATGTGGACTTTAAACTTGTAAGGGATAATAATTCAAAAAATCCTTTCTTGGTTTCAAGTTTCTAGACCCAGGGGATTGAGCGGTAGAAGATCGTAATATATCTATCGTCGTGTTTGAAACTCAGACAGCAAATCTGTAGTATATCATTCCAAGATTATTTAAAAGATGAGTAAATTCAAGTTAAAAAGTAGATAAAATAATAATATGACTTACTTCGCAACATTTCCATGATAGTGACCAGCAGGTCAGGTGAGGATGATTGTCTTATAGGTTGGGTTCTTCGTGGGACTGACAAGGCCTGAATTAATGTCTCGTCTAAACGGTTAGAGGATGAAGTCTGAAAACAAAAAGGTTTACATGAAATAAAATGAAGATTATAATCCGTTATTATAACACTTGTTATAAATACTTACAGAATCAACGGAACTTCTGGTTAAGAAAATGTATTCCATTAACTGCAACAAAAAGTATGAAATAATTCTTTTGCAACAAACAGTACTTTTATTGTTTGTATCCTCTACAAAGTGATAGGAAAATACCTATGGATATGATTTAAAAAAAAGGGAATATTTACCATGATGATGGGGTTTTGGGTCAGTTGAGTAAAAATATCCGGAACTTGCGGGGGTGGTCCCTGAAAATTGTTTTATCATAATAAACAGAAATCCACATTATCCATCTTTCTATATGGCCCATTTTTACATTTTATTATGGTATCAGAGTTAATAAAAAAAAACGCCAAGGCACTATAAAGGTTTAACTAAAAGAATGTTGATTATAGGCCCGATTCTGAAGGCACAATGTTAAAATTTTACAAAACTAAAAAAATCTATACCTATCACACAGTACTATAAAGATAAAACAAATTTCAGTGATTTTAAATTTTAAATGCCTTCAGAATCGATACTAAATTTAAAAATACAAACTGGAATTGTGACAAGAATATGTCATATTAATATGTGAACAGCTCTGAAAAATACTGACATTATTTATTACAGAAAGTTTATGTACAAAAGCACATTTTCTGGTTTTACTTCTCGAAAATACGTATTTTAGAATCTTATTTAAACACTATTAGAATTTACTAATTTACTATATTATAACCTACTATATTATATTTACCTCAATGTACTCCTCTATTTGTCGATATATGTCTGGATGAATAGCCGTTAATATGTTCCGAAGCAAGTCCTTGGCTTTCTCGTACTCATCTAATCTCATTTTATAGAGAATGCGTTGGCACTCTTCCTGACACTGCAGCTTGTTAATGTTCTTTTTCATCACTTCAATCCTAAAAACATGAATATTGACCTTATTAATCGACACACGCCATTAAGGTGGGTAACAAAATGGGACTTGATTGGAGTTGAAAATAGCTTCTTATTCTGGTTGATCATTATAGGAGGCAGTACTTGCACGTCAAGACCAGTCACTCGCTAAATGCCTGTACCGTAAAATGAAGTCGCCGTGCAAAATCGACGAACAACGATTCCGGTGGCATATTTTTCGCTTCGTGACAGATTATTACAGAGCTGATTCATGCTCGAATGCGTAACTAATTAAAATCATCAAAATACAAGCAATATATAAGGATGATAGCGTAAATTGAATTCTTTGACTTGCGAATTTTCAAATGCATTTTGTATCTAAACGTGTGTTTCGCAATGTATTCAAGTCGGCAAAATATAGCGCTAGGGTTAACAATTCCGCAGTTGCTATTTTAAATAACGATGCAATTTTGGAATATACCATAAAAATATACCATAATCCATGGTTTAATCTTTAATTATAACAATAATGAACGTACAAAGCACGTACGTTTGGATACTTTCAAACATATATTCAAATTACATTGGTTTACAATGTTTAAAGATTTAGTAAATATTTGGTGATAATTAGCTCGCTCAGTTAAAAAAAAATAGCCAGACTAAATTGGAACCGAAACTTTGTTCCTGATTGCGCTTCTGTACTATCATATAACTTATTGTTTGGTTTCGCACAGCGCTTAGCTGTTAGGTAGTCAGATCGTGTTGCTACTATTGCGCGTTCTGATAATGCAGATTTTTTGGACATACTTTTAATTCGCATCATACTAAACGCGCTTCGCATTGTAAAACTCGCAAACAGACGTATTGATTCCTGAGTAACAACATTATAAAATTCTTACAATAAGCTTTAAACCGTTTATTTTCCCATAATTTTTTTTTATTAAATATGTAACCATGCAAACGGTAGTAAAGACAAATTGCCATGTTGCAAACCTGCATTCTGTCTGGATACAATTTTCGCAAGAACTGTCAGCTGGGATTGGCTCCTCTGGCTTTCTTGATTTGCTGGGCCCAGCTGAGAACAAAATCAATCAGCGCACAGCCATACATAACATTAGCATTCCTTAACAATAAATTAATATAATATAAATCAAATAACACTCAATTTATTCATATACGATTTACATGCTGGGTGGAAACCACATTTTATTAATTTACCCTGAGTCTACAGTGTACTGCGACTAGTTTTGAAAATTACTTAACATTAGGACAGGAGTTGCTAATAGCTCTACCTAACAATTGAATACTAAAATTACAATTAAAATTTCATTACAAAATTGCAATCTTAATTAAAGATACTAGGTATAGATTATTTATAAAACACGCATAGAACAAACAATGTCAAAGGCCCTTACATCTTACTGGTATGTTGTAACTTAAATTTGAAGGATAAAGCCCAAAAATATAAAGTGTTATAAAAGGGGTGCAGTTTTTTTAGATACTGAGTGCCCTAAAAAGACCTATAATGTTTAAATATAATAAGACAGATCTTTCAACGCTCAGCTCAAATAACTGGATCAGGAAACTTGAAAATTTTCTATTTATGGTTTCTCAAATGACGTTTGATTCCACCACCAAAGGTTTGAAATTACACGAGGACGAAGTAGGGCAACAGACAGTAATTAACTAAATAAAAGTATTTAAACGATAGTGCGATCACTTACTGCATTATAGTTGCTGTTCTGTTCAGTCACCGTAACTAAACTAATCACACAGCCAAGTGCGAACGAGTATAAATAGTGCGGCACAATTTTTAGCTCAATTTCACGCGACAACGATGGACAAAAAACGCTTTAAAATGACTTACAACTAAGTTCATAAATAATAATAAGTAGGTACTAATGCTCAGCATCGAAATCACAGCAGATGTAAATGATGCAACTAAAACCATGAACACTTAAACCTATGGCTTTTAATTAATTATTATTTAGCCTAAAGTTTTGGATCTAATTTTTATTTTCTGAAACAAACAATATAGCCCCCCTAACGGAATGAATTTCATTTGCATAATATACTCATTCTTACTCCAAAAATTAGTATGTGTTGAATAATGATTCCTAACATTCTTAAAAGTATACTCAAGTTTTATAGTGAAAACCCCAAAAAATATATTCCTGAATTATAGATGAAGTAGATTCTAGATTAGATATGTTAACAAAGTGTAAAAAATTAGGTAGGTAAACGATTTAAATCGATTTGTTTAATACTAAATCTATCTATCTATACACAGTTAATAAAAAAATAACATGACATAGCACTGGTTCATAGTTGGTTTTTATTGTGAAGTCGAAACTAATATTTTCTGATTGTTTTTTTAGGTGCGAAATACTTATCATGTGAATAAAATAACAGTAACAAATGGAAACAAACATGATGTTGCCCAATACAGACTATGTAATACTTCCAAGATACATAAACCAATTTTTTAAAATAATACCCATAAGCATAAGACAGTGATACTTAAGATTGACACTTATACTCCTATTAAAAGATTTGTTGCATATTTTAAATACAATATAACAATTTAAAATATTTATTTTTGGATAATCTGTACCATTAAGTTCTTAGTAAATACTTCATATGCGAATTTTAATATGTAACTATCATATAACCAACCGACCAGTTATATAAAATTAATTTATGTAGTAAATAAACCACTATGATTTACTAGCTGCTGCCTTACCCCGCCCGTTACAATGGGTTTTTTAAAAACTTAAGTACGGTCTATAATACCACAGGCTTTTCGGTGAAGGAAAACATCGTGAGGAAACCTACATATGATAAAGAAGAATTTCTAAGGCGTATATGAAGTCCACTAAATCGGCTTGCTTGGGGCACCATCGGTGGACAGGGGTTTGGCAAAAGATCCTGAAGGGTCGAAGTGTCGCCAGGTCTTCCTGGCCCCCTAAGAAGATAAGATAAGCTATTGCCTGTGGAATTTATTATTTATGTATTATTTATTATCCATCGTATCACTGCCCTGCCAGGAGGTAATACAGGGTTGAGATATATTTAACATATTAGATTGTGGTACTGTTTTAGATTATCATTTTCCAAATTGTTTACAAACAGAGACAGCTGCATAAGATGTAGTAATGATTTAGAACAGGCGAATCACGCAATTACTTGCTACTGGTTCACAGGTTATGTTTTTAAGGTACATGTTTGTGTATTTGTATCACATTGAGAAGCACTTACTGAGTCTTAACAATATTGAGCACATAATCTTTTTTTTATTTTTTATTAGTGAAACCACTTTTAAAGAAAACTTTAACAATGTATGTTTTGTCTTGTCAAACATTGTTAAAGTTTCATTAAAAGTGGTTTCACTTATAAAAAAAACAACGCGCCTGTTTTTTTTAAGTCCTATAGTGTATATTAAAATGATAATATAGTAACAGTAGTAATTACATATCAGCCAATTTTTTTTAATATAACAAATATTGACATTTAAGGCAGACTATGAAGACGTTCTTAGAAATGACAGAAATGTTTCAAAAACATTTGAGCACTTTGCTTAATAGGAATTAAAATTTTAAAAAAACCATGGTTAAGATAGTTCATGGTTTTATCTGAGAAAAAAAGATCCGTCATTGGCAATAATAACAAGTTAATGGTACAAATTAAGGCGTAAATTAACTTAGTAAGATTGAAAAAAATAAATAACCAAAAGTAAATGGGTTCTAAGATTCTCTATTTAAATGGATCTAAAACTATTATGAATCTAATTTAAAAGTACGAAAGTGAAACTAGCCACTTTACACAATATTGGAAATATAAAATTTTTGAGTAAAAAAAAGAGTAATGACAAAGTATTTCCTAATATAATTTTAAGTACTAAGTCACATTTAAATTATAATCGATACCTTAGGGCTTAAAGGGGGTAAAGAATGTTTCACATAATCTTATTCAGTCTTTAATTCTCTAATTTCGCAAAAAAATGTGGGATATATGACATGGGTAGTAAAAAAGCTAAAATTAATTAATGCTGCCTCAAGACTAATAAATTTTACTTAAACATATTTTATATCGCTGAGCAAATTTTATGTCACAGCTAAAGATGTCTGAAACTATAAATTGGTTTAAAACCTGTCCTTTCCACAGTCTACTCTGCAGACAAACTCCTGTTTTTAGTTTAGTTTTCAAATTTAATTAGCAAAATTTGGTTTTAGGGTTATTAGGCCGTCAATTTGATTTGTGATGTGTCAAGAAAGCTCTATTATGTACTAAAAGTATCAAAACTGACCTTCACTGAAGTCTTGCTTTCTTTTTACTCCTGTAGGTTTTGAGTTTCCTGGTCCTGGTCCTGGTATTGGTGGTGGTGGTCTGCTTGCATCAAACCTGTTAACAAAAATAATTTGTTGCAGGAACTTCATAACATTCATAGATGTTTCTTAAACTCCTTAATAATTGTGTTCGTTCACATACATATCCAATATAATAGCTGAATATCAACATTCAGATTATTATTAATTAGAATTATTATTATTTTATATTAAAATAAAACAAGAAGCCACAGTGCTGCTTGACAATAAAGAGTTGTTTGCGTAACAGAACAGATTGTTTCAGATTGTTCGACTAATAGTACTAACATTGTACAAACAAAATAGACAAAAATAACTAACAGAGATTACTTACATAGGGGGCAGTGTCGGTGGTGGCTGATTTAATAGAAATGGTGGTGGGGGAGCTGAAACAAAGAAAAACAGGTACAGTATAGTTGTTCTTAATTTACTAAATAATATTGTTTATTTACACTTTATTGCACACAGTTGCAAAACAGGTCAACTTAATGCAGAAGGCATTCTCACCCGTCTACCTTTATGTCATACTTAGACATTAAAGTAGGTAGGTGCAAGATATTGCATTTTGATCATTTGTCCAGTCTTATTATATACATGCATTTTCTATATATGCATGTAGTGTTTATGTAGAATTAATAATTACAGTGGTGTCCACTTGACACTTAAACTGGTACTGGTATTAGTATGGATTGGTCATAAATATTTTGTCACAAATCTTGATACTAACCAAATGCAGGAGGTGCCTGTACCGCAGAAGTTGTCGACGTAGAAAGTGGCAGTGTCACAGGTGGTTGTTGCTGGACTGGTGATGGAGTGGGTGGAGGCGGAGGCGGGGGAGGCGCCGCAGGGAGCAGCGGCGTCGGCGGAGGCGGTGGCGGCGGTGGAGCCGGCATAAACATCAACGGGGGTATATTTGCTACTATGCTTGGCATGCAATTGGTTGGCTCTGCATGTATTGCCGCATATCTCTCTTGTAATACGCGAGGCAACTGGCCAATAGTAAGAAATAAATTTTCTTCTTCACTTGTAGTGTGTAAATAGGAACAATCTAACCTAGTACAACCTTGTTTATTCTGATAATCATGGCAAAATTTCAATATTTCTTTCATCTCATCAAACACCAATTCATGACGAAATTTACAGTGTTTGCCTTTATTGCAGGTACCCCAGACATATTTCCGACATATCGGTATTTTTTGGTCTGACACGTTGCGCTGTTCTCCTGAAGGCAGCGGTGGCTGACTCGACGATGGCCTCTGGCGGCCATTTTGTTCTTTATTTTTACTCATTAACTGACAACAAAGACCAAAAATTACTTATAATTCTAATCAAATTACTTTCAAATGTAAACTTCAAAGTCCACGTTAAAGTAAAAATATTGATTTACATACTTACAATAACCGTTGCCGCCCAAAATATGGTACTGGATTACAGCTTTTGTTTATTGCATCGAATTCACCATTTGTCCCTCTACCAGTCTAGTTATCACCTCTCTTCCACCAGTCCAGCTTGAAAATCTCTATCAGATCATGACCAACTAGGTACCACTCACGCGCAATGTCTTCACAGTGGTCTTCGAACTCGGCCCTAGTAATGAAAGCATGTGAATCAAGTAGCTAGCCCAGTGCTGCCAAGCCAAGCCAACGAAACTTAGCGAAAACGCTGTCAATGACAGAAAAAAAACTCGGCAATACAAACTCATAAAAAGCGACTATTTCATACAATTTTATATGTATATCTGTATATAACAAAAATAAACATAGCAACGACCTCTATGTACTACTAGACGGAACGTTCCAAACAACCGCTCTGTTACACGCATTTGCGGCTACGTTAGCCGCAACTCGTTCACATTCACTTTGACACTTGTGCAGTTACTACGCAGACCATTAAATTATTTTCTAAATATTTACACTATTCGTCAGTGATCTTACCCATGTATAATACTTTTATGATAAGTATTAGCAACAATGCATAATCAGTTTAATGTTAGATTGCAGTTCTATTGCACAACTACGAGTAAATAAAATTATTATAAAGTAATGGACAAGTCGATTGCCCAAACTCTCTGCCCAAGCCCTACCAAAGGTAAGAAAAATAGAAAATAATGTGACATTAGGTAATGAAATAAATGACACACTAGAATTTATAAAAGTACTGTGTTCCTGGGTATAATTATAGATTCATCTTTACAATGGGGACCACATAACTTCATTAGCTGGCAGATTAAGTTCTGCCGCCCACGCCGTAAGGAAAATCAGACAATTAACTGATGTGGCTACCGCGAGGTTAGTGTACTTTAGCTACTTCCACAGTATCATGGCATACGGTATCCTACTGCCCACAGTAGACCCCAGTCAAGCAGCAGATGTAGAGACCATTTTTATCTTGCAAAAAAAAGAGCAGTTAGGGCAATCTATAATCTGCGTTTTAGAGAGTCATTAAGAGAAAAGTTTAAAGAAATAAGAATATTAACAGTAGCTGTTCAATTCATTTTAGATAATATTTTACATGTCAGAAAAAAATTATCTCTCTTTTTGAGGCACTGTGACAATAATAGTTATAATACAAGAAATAAAAATAAACTTGTTTTACCAGGGTTAAGACTAAGTAAGGTCAGCAAATCGTTCACGGGGCAATGTATACGCTACTACAACAAACTACCAGAGGAAATCTTAAATATCACGGACAGAAAGTTTAAGATTCACATAAAAAAACAACTTTGTAAGAAAGCCTATTATAAAATAAACGATTATTTGAATGACAAAGATGCCTGGTACTAATGTTAATTCAGCTTCACAAAATCTTTATTAATTGTATGCAAACTTGATTTTTGAAGTGTTGCGGGAAGTTTGTTGCGCCTCTTCTTCTTCACAGCGCTAACAACAAGGAAGCGGTAGTCGATAAAAAAATTACGTGTATAAATGTACCAAGTGTACTCATATGCAATAAATGATTTTGCCTTTGACTTTGACTCTCTTGCTGTTACAAGCGGCCAAGCGCATGCGTCAAAAGGAGAAAGCGCTGTCTCTGTCTCCCTCAGCGGTCGACGGTAGATTAAATGTTTTGCAGAATTTTAAGTAGGTAGAATACTGACAAATGAATATAACATTTTAACTTGATAAAAACGGAGGTGATTTGATCATCGTATTCTATTTACGCTTTGTTTGATTAACTATTTTCCTATAACATAAAAATGCCATTGAGCGTACTTCGGTACTGCAAAATCATCATAAAAAAATGTCAGTAAAGCTTCGGGTATAACTTTTCATAGGTATGTTTGTACTTCATAAGATTACACTATGAGGCTATAACTAATCCAGAAATAAGTTACAGCACAAAACAGCAAAAACTGACGAAACTCAAATTGTTCCAGGGTAACTAGGGTTAAAAAAATATATGTCTACATTATATTTTCATTTAAGATATAACAATATACTAATTACAAAAAAGGAAATAAGGGCCCTACAGATAAAATATCTCCTCCAGCTCTGCAGAGTACATTATATTAATACCTTATTTAAATTTAATAATGCATTAAAGATATTTTTAATATACAAATATTTTTTTTATCAAATAGCGCCCAATAGGTAAAAATGGTAGTGTCATGAGAATGAGGATCTGATATTTTTTCATAATAAAGATAACAACTGAATGAGGCCTGCTCAGTCCGCGTGTGGGACATGACTGATGTTTTGAAATAGTATTCTATGTCTATTTCGATGCATAAAAGGCATGAAGTAAAAAATGTACAAAGGTGACCTTATCTCTATAAGATGTCTCTTCCAGACAACCTTCATTGTAGGAGAAACTAATATTATTATGGACAAGGCAATCAAACATTAACAAAAAAAAAATTAATAAAAATTCAGAAAGCGATTTCAAAGTACCTAAAGTGTCGCCAAATAACTAAATAGCTCTGAAGTTGCAGCGCCGTCTCATCGCGCATGGTACAGTCTACAAACAAAGTAGTGGTACAGTCTGACAAAAAAGTAGACCTGTCTAAATAAATAGTGCTAATTTTCAAGTTTAAAATTAAATTATGCCGGCTTGGTATTACTTACATATTCATAGAATATAATAATAAAATATGCAACATATTTATTTAGATCCGTCAAATCGCGAGCGAAGATATTTTGTTCGTCTGTCTGTCCCCCGTATATCTCAAAAACTACTGAACCGATTGAGCTGAAAGACCATCTAACCTTACTGGTATACCTAATGTCGGCATTCAAAGTCGCGGCCACTAATAAAACCTTGAAATATCGACAGAAGACTTCAGTACAAACAAAAAATGTAATATTAAATGTCAAAGACATCATATGACCATCTGATATCCATTCGCAGGTATTAGGTTGGTCTTTGTATCTACTTTGCACATATTTTTAGTGAACTAGCTTAAATATAATTTAGAGACACATCACCATCATCATATTTGTTGGTTAATTAAAACGCGCCCAGACACTTGAACACATTTATTTATACAGAGAGCAATAGCCGGACATCTTGTCACACATGACAGCGCAGCGGAGGTGATGACGTGCCGGAAGTGTGCCATCCTACACTCCTCCTCATACGACATGGCCTAGACAAGACCTATATCGTGAATCAGTTTCTTGTTAGAAATACAATATTTTCCATTAATGGAACCTACGACAACCCTAATAATAATATATCGAATAAATTTGGTATTAGATATGGATATCCTTATTATTGTCATTATGGTCGTATGACGTATTTTGACGTTTTAAATTTTTCCTATGTTGGTATTGAAAGTGTTGCTAAACCTGTGGCCAATGGTTAGTATCGAAGTCCGTCTCTTCGTCGTCTAATTATATATCTTTGCATATGCATATAGGTACACATAGGGATACGCAAAAAAAATAAAATCGATACCAGTATCGTATCAAAAGTATCGATGCCGACGATAGTATCGAATCAAAAGTATCGATACTAAGTATCGAGTACTTTTTCATCACATTAGAAACCGTGTCTCAAAATGAAAAAAAAGTATAATACCAATAATAATAATCCATCTCTATTTTTACATTACAGTAAACATTGACTTAATTGTAGATGTTAATATGATTATTTTTTTAACCCCTAATCTTTATCACTGCAACCAGACTATAATCAGACATAAAAAGTAATTTGTATCCATGCAACGACGTCATATTTTAATAAGATAGGGAGTGCCTCTAAATCTATCTATCCCGCCCGAGAGGGTCGTTATGCATCAAGAGAAGACATGGGTAATGAGATGACACTCTATGCGTATGCGATGCGGTTTACCGCATTTACACATGCGTACGGAGCTAGCGCTGGCGTGTAGCTAGCGCTGGCGTATTCTCATCCCTGGCGCGAGGAGATTCGCAAAACAAAATAGATCTGGTATCGTTACACCAAAGAGTATCGAGTATGAGACGAAGTATCGATAGCTAGTAAAGTATCGTATCAAAAGTATCGAGTACAAAAATACTTGGTATCGTAACGAAAGTATCGATACTACTCAGGTATCGATACTTTTTGCGGATCCCTAGGTACATACTTGAGGTACATACATTCTTTTTGCAACCGAGTAGTGATATAGAGTACTATCTTGCTGGCTTCTCGTTGCCTGTGTAGACTAGCAGTGTAGAAGAATTAATAGCTAAGGCCTAAGTTTTTCATTATACTTGAACAGTCTTGGGAAGAGAAATATCCTGTTATAATGGCTGAGTAAGTTTTCAATTACCTTGTCAACATATCTTTTTCCATCGAGTTGTAGTCGTTAACTTGAATATCACCATGACCATGCATGACTTTGAAATTTACTTTATTGTAAAATCTATTACCAAAATTATATTGATTCAAAACTTAGCAATGTATACTTATTATATTTTCATGTGACAAAACTTTTAACTTGTCTTTTTAACTCTTTGAACAAACTCACACTTGGGTTAATTATTCTGCTGCCTTGGAATATCAAAAGTAATGGGAAGAATGAAAATCAAGACAATTGGAATATTATATTTTACTAAAATTAATAATTATAGCATAAACTATCTTATTGCACCTAAAATGACTGCAAATTACCTAGTCCTACACTATTTATTTGCGACTTTTAATCTTTTTATCTTAAAATGAAGGAGGTATATATGTAAATAATTTTTTTGTTTTATTTAGTTTTAGTAACGCTATATGGCTAATAGAAGGCTTGATTAGTAGGTATAAATGATGAGGTATGTAAATGAAACGAAACTTGTAGGCAAGGTTATTTGAAGGTGAATGTTACCATGAAAGCATTACATTTGACATTGATATAAGTTTACTTAATAAATTACCTATTTGTTTACACTACTTGAAAATTTATGTTGGCCTCAAATCGAAGACCACACAGAGAGGGTGCTTGCTATAAGTCACTGTATTCACATTATGAAATAATATGAATTTAATATTTATGACCTCATTACACTTACCTCTCATAAATTTTTAAAATTTCTTGTTAGTGAACAATTTATATTTTTGCTGCTTATTTCAGAAAATGATAATTCAAAGGATTAGTAATGAAATTGTATTAAAATGACCATTTCTAAATCGTCTCTCCATCTTTTATTCTGCCTTCCTCTGTTCCTTTTACCGGTTCTTGGCTGCCAGACTGTGGCCTTTCAGAAGTGTAAAGGACATTGCAATTGCATGAAGTTTTTTGAATTACCGATAAATTAGTTCTGTAAGGCAAATAACCTAGCACTGCTTCTGTAATGGCTGCCACCACGGGATACTAGTTTAGATCTTAGTGACTTATGAATTCAGTGAATTAAGACTTTTCCTTATAAATAGACAAACTGTTGCCCGAGGCTTCACCCTCACGAGGATTAAGTGTCTTTCCCATATTAACAGATATTCCCATGATAACATAGCCCATGTTAATTCCTGAGTCAGGGATACATATATATGCTAGGTTAGGGCTACATTTATGCAATATTTCATAGAGCTTATATAAATAGCCTAATTTTAACAAACTCACTTTCACATTAATTATAATATTAATCAGGAAGTTAGGATGTGATAATATTATTAGTTACGATGATAATGTTAGTCCTATTTCATAAAACTTTGAATACAATATGCTGGTACTAATTAAATGATAATGTACAATTATAGACCTCAAGCTGATATAGCTCTAATTGGACTGGCTGTTATGGGCCAGAATATCATTCTGAATATGGATTCACATGGATTTGTAGTATGTGCTTTCAACAGAACTGTTTCTAAGGTAAAGTAATTGAATATTGTAACACTAGCTTTTACCATGACTTACTTACATGCTTCTTAGCGTTTTGCTGTAATTTATGTTAGTAAAATTGAGAGTGAGAAAAAAATTGTCCCTTCTATAATTGGTTTACTAGAGTACAGATATTATCAGGGGCTGAGTGTTGCTTTTGGTACTTGGCATCAGCAGATCACAATGCCTGCGAGCCATAAAAAATAAATGCCATTTATTTATGAGTCTTAAGATCCAGAAGGACAGGTACTGCCAGGGGTCAGTCGTAGGAAACTCCTATGAATGTGACATTAGCCCTGCGATACATGCACTGACTATCACAGACAAACTCACACAGGTTTTCTCACTATATTTTCCTTCACCGTTTGAGAGCAGCAGTCAGTATGCTGGCCATAAAAGAGCAATAATTCAGTTTAAACTTTGTGTGGCACATTATGTTCCAGTTTGTTAATAATTTTAGGTGGACGAGTTTCTTGCAAATGAGGCTAAGGGAACAAAAATCATTGGTGCACAATCTCTGGAGGACATGGTTAGAAAACTTAAAAAGCCAAGAAAAGTTATGTTACTAGTAAAAGGTTACTCATTTGTTTATTTTATTTTTCTAACCATACACCTATGCATATACTTCTCCAATAGGCATTTATTGAACTTGTGAATCACTACTTGCGATCAATAAAAATAAATATTAACCACTTCCCTATGTTACATTAATTGACCTAGTAAAAGTAGTTACTTATAATGAACTTTGTGCTATGTTTCATGCACAAAGCATATGAAAAGTAATATTAACCTTTATCTTACAGCTGGCTCAGCTGTGGACGAGTTTGTAAGAAAGCTGGTGCCTCTACTCGAGAGAGGCGATATAATAATCGACGGCGGCAACTCTCAGTACATGGACACCCAGCGCTGGTGTAAGGAATTGGAGTCCACTGGCATCCACTATATCGGCATGGGAGTGAGTTATCATCTGTTTTTAATTAAATTAAACCTTGTTATTTACATATCTAACACCCATTTCTGAATCTTATAATTATAAAGCAACCCAAACATGAAAATTTCATTATGTCTTAGTGGTTTGAGGAACCTTTGTCAAAAATTTCAAGTTTCTAGTCTGTGTAGGTATTATTTTACATATTCAACTATTTTGTAACCAATTTTGCACAGGTAAGCGGAGGCGAGGATGGAGCACGATACGGACCTTCCCTTATGCCTGGCGGTCACACGGCGGCTTGGCCTCATGTCAAACCCATCTTCCAGGTCTGTACTGAATAGCCTGTCCGCCTAGAATAATAATAAAACTTTATTGAAGTAATAAAAAATTACATTATATTGTAAGGGAAATTAAAATTTGACAAGGAATGGTTAATAGTATATGCTGGACTTGTACTGGAGTCTAAACTAGGTTGTTGTTTTTATTTACCTTTACTGGAGTGTGGAGTCCCGTGACATTACTATAATTTTTACAAGACCAAGTGTGGATAGTTAAAGAAACTACTAGCAACGTAAACACTAACAACTCGCCTCTGCAGTCACTGCACTCGTGAACAAGGTCATGTATTCTAAATGGGCAGGTAAATAAAAATATTCGCGTATGCTCGCGTCATTATCATTAGTATCTCCATGTTTTAGATTTTTCTCATGCAGGGGACATAACATTTTTCTCTTCCACTACTTTAACTCTGGCCGTCTTCTGGTAGAACATTTGAGTCAGGGGTATTTGAGTTTTATATTTTAATCACTAGTAATATCTGTTTTTTTACAGGCAATCAGTGCTAAGGCAAACAACGAGCCTTGCTGTGACTGGGTGGGCGAGGATGGTGCTGGACACTTCGTGAAGATGGTCCACAATGGCATCGAGTATGGAGACATGCAGCTCATCTGTGAAGCCTATCATCTTATGAAGGATGTCCTTAGTACGGAAATGCTTTATTTACTAGCCATAGTTGTGCATCTAAGTTTGGCCTAGAGTAAATATGAATATTCTGCTCACTTATTAGAAAATAGTGGATGTCCCGCGACTTTATTTGCAGTAAAAATTGCTTTGTTTTCGCAACAATTACGCCAAATCCTTTCTTAGCGGTTTGCCTTTTTCATTGGAATCACTATGCAACATTTCAACTTATTAGATCCAGCTGTTTTAGCTGTGCGTTGATGGATCAGTCTGTATATTCATTTATAATAATAATACACTAGCTGCTCCCGCGGTTCCGCTCGCGTGAACTACAGTATCCGCCTGCATTCCCACTCCCGCTTCCGCTTCCGCTCCGGTCCCGCTCTCGCTCCCGTTCCCTCTCCCGCTCCCGCTTCCGCTTCCGCTCCGGTCCCGCTCTCGCTCCCGTTCCCTCTCCCGCTCCCGCTTCCGCTCCCCTCCCGCTCCCGCTTCTGCTCCCACACCCACACCCCTTTTCCCACGCCAAGCCCACTCCCACTCCCACTCCCACTCCCACTCCCACTCCCACTCCCACTCCCACTCCCACTCCCACTCCCACTCCCACTCCCACTCCCACTCCCACTCCCACTCCCACTCCCACTCCAACTCCCACTCCCACTCCCACTCCCACTCCCACTTCCACTCCAATTCCCACTCGCAGCTCCAAATGTAATCCAAACTCATCGCAATCTGAATAGTACGGAAATACTATTATGTGCAATATATTGCACACTAACCTTACCTACTAATGTATTTGAAAACTAAAAATGTCTATAACTTTTGATTGAGTTAACCGATTGCGATGAAATAAAGACTAAATGTTAAGTTAAGCCCCATGTTTTTGTAAAAAGTCCATCAAAATCTGTTCAGTAGTTTTTAAGTGATGAGTGCACAAACTGACAGACAAACAAACAGACAAACGGACAGACGGACAGACGGACAGACGGACAGACGGACAGACGGACAGACGGACAGACGGACAGACGGACAGACGGACAGACGGACAGACGGACAGACGGAGAGACGGACAGACGGACAGACGGACAGACGGACAGACGGACAGACGGACAGACGGACAGACGGACAGACGGACAGACGGACAGACGGACAGACGGACAGACGGACAGACGGACAGACGGACAGACGGACAGACGGACAGACGGACAGACGGACAGACGGACAGACGGACAGACGGACAGACGGACAGACGGACAGACGGACAGACGGACAGACGGACAGACGGACAGACGGACAGACGGGCAGACGGACAGACGGACAGACGGACAGACGGACAAACGGACAGACAAAAATTCCATTACTTGTTCGTTCTATTACTTATCCTTAGACCCCTCAATTTTTTTTTGCAAATATCTTCAATGTACAGACGCGATGTTTACGATTTTATTTATTAGACTAGCTGTGCCCGCGGCTCCGCTCGCGTGGACTACAGGGTCCGCTCCCATTCCCACTTCCGCTCCCTATCCCACTTCCACTCAGACTTCAAATCCAGGTCCAGGTCCAGGTCCAGGTCCAGGTCCAGGTCCAGGTCCAGGTCCAGGTCCAGGTCCAGGTCCAGGTCCAGGTCCAGGTCCAGGTCCAGGTCCAGGTCCAGGTCCAGGTCCAGGTCCAGGTCCAGGTCCAGGTCCAGGTCCAGGTCCAGGTCCAGGTCCAGGTCCAGGTCCAGGTCCAGGTCCAGGTCCAGGTCCAGGTCCAGGTCCAGGTCCAGGTCCAGGTCCAGGTCCCGGTCCCGGTCCAGGTCCAGGTCCAGGTCCAGGCCCAGGCCCAGGTCCAGGTCCAGGTCCAGGTCCAGGTCAAGTCCAGGTCCAGGTCCAGTTCCAAGCCCAGGCCCAGGCCCAGGCCCAGGTCCAGGTTCAGGTCCAGGCCAGGCTCAGGCCCAGGCTCAGGCCCAGGCCTAGGCCCAGGCCTAGTTCCAGTTCCAGGTCCAGATCCAGATCCTCAGCTCTCCCCTCATCCCTCCCCTCAAACCTCTTTCCCTCGTCTCTCCAAATGTAGTCCTCGTACCTAATCCATCGCAGTCTAAATTCCGACCAACATTACTTTGTTGCATACCTATACCACAAATTCATCGTAATCGGGTAACTCAGTCAAAAGTTATGCGAATTTTCAAACACTCAAATTACACTGGTACCATACCCGCTCCCGCTCCGGTCCAGCTCCGGTTATGCTCCCGCTCCCCTCCCGCTTCCGCTTCCGCTCTCAATCCCACCCCCCACTTCCACTCCCACTCCCACTCCCACTCCCACTCCAATTCCTACTCGCAGCTCCAAATGTAATCCAAACTCATCGCAATCTGAATAGTAGGTAAGGAAATACTACTTTAAGCAATATATTGCATAATAACCTTACCTAACTGATGTATTTGAAAACTAAAAATGTCCATAACTTTTGATTGAGTTAGTCGATTGCGATGAAATAAAGACTAAATGTTAAGTTAAGTTAAGCACCATGTTTTTGTGAAAAGTCCATCAAAATCCGTTCAGTAGTTTTTAAGTGATGCGTGCACAAACTTACAGACAAACAGATAAACAGACAAACAGACAAAAATTTCAAAAATGATCGAAATGTGTTCTGTTGCTTATCCTTAGACCCCCCAATTTTTTTTTTTCAAATATCTTCAATGTACAGACACGCGAAGTTTACGATTTTATTTATTAGATAAGGACCGTGAATAAATTGAGTCATTTTATATGTTGCAGACATGGAACAAAATGAAATGGCGCAAGTGTTCGATGAATGGAATAAAGGGGAACTGGACTCCTTCCTCATTGAGATCACTCGAGATATCTTGAAATACAAGGATGCGGATGGTGAGTCTGTTATGCAATGATTATACAAACATTCAACTTGGTGGTATCATTCAAATCGGATACTGTAGCCCATTAACATTTGTACCTATGTAGGTGTAATAATAATTGCTTAAAGGCCACTAAGTATTTAATTTCACTGAAAAGATAGAGGGCTGATACATACCCCGACTAACCCTAAAGAGTTTTACGAGTTAGTGTATCACTCCCTGGTCATGTCCTAATATTTCGTATTTTTATTTTGGTATTAAAGTGTCAGTTATTTTCTTCTTATTGTATATTCGTCCACTGTGGGGCGTAGGCCTCTCCGTCAGGACTGGTCTAAGGCCTGCAGTGTCTGAATTTCGTGGTCTGGTAACATAATGATGTAATTTCAGATTCTGATTAAAGTGAAATTTAATACGCAGGTAAATACTTGTTGCCGAAGATCCGCGATGCGGCGGGACAGAAGGGCACGGGCAAGTGGACAGGAATTAGCGCTCTGGAGTACGGCGTGCCTGTCACGCTAATAGGGGAGGCAGTGTTCGCGCGCTGTCTCTCGGCGCTCAAAGGTTAGAAATAAAACTGCATTCGTCTGGAAATCTTTTTTTTACTAGCACGTGTATCACAAGCCTTTTGGCTTTTCTGTGAATTTGTCATGTAAAGATGATTAATTTAAAAATGGCAGCTAGAATTAGTCCGCTAATTAAATACCGATTTAATAGTGCTTGACACTTAATTGATATGCCGCGCACGTCATCTCAGCGCTAAAAACTAAGAAAATACGTTTTAGTAGTATTCACTTATTCAATCGCCTATATATTTGTCAAGTCAGTTTATTTTTATTTTTACAAAGGGAACAAATAGAACAAGGGAACGAATATGATGGTAAGTGGTTCCCACCGGGTGACGACCTCGCGATTCCCCTGCTGCAGGTGGGTACCCTCAGCTGCTGAGGGTACCCACCTTTTTTTTTGTTTTTTTTTTTTTTTATCGGAGTGAAAATGAGTTGACTCATCCCCCCGGTTAGGGAGACCAGGGGGTATGTGGGACTCTCCCTCCCTCATTGAGGGCATACCCACTAAAAACACTCCGGCGTTTCACCCGCTCTGCCGTGGTAGGGGGTACAGTGTGGTCCCAAGGAATTCAATCCACTGTACCCCCCCGGCGGCACCGACAAACGCCGGTGCACCCTCGCGAAAGGAGGAGGGTCGCGAAACGCTCACGACCCCCCCCGCCCACCTGTGTGGAGCCGTGCAATGTGGGCCCCTCACCCACTGACTCCACACCGCGGCAGGAGTTGGACGAACTGCGCCCGCCTCCTGCCGCTCCCTCCGATGGCGGTGGCCGAAGCCTGCCCGCCAGTCTCGCGACCGGACGAGCCCGCCTCCCTCACTGGTGGCTTGCCCGCCGGTCTCGCGACTGGACGGGCAAGCCTCCCTCAACGGTGGCACCAGGGATAACCCCGGTGCCTGCTCAGCGGCACAAAAGTGCGCGCTGAGCCCGTCCTTGCCCCATCCACTGTGCCCTCTGCTAATCAGAGGGACACGCGGAGGGACGCGTCTCTCCGCCTCCCCGAAGGGACTTGGAGAGACCCACCTCGGTGTCATTAGCTTCACCCCGGGCTGGATTGCCCGGGGCTACTGAGCTCCCCCGCCACGACAAGGCTGACACCATGGGGGAGAGGGTACCCACCTGCAGCAACAGGGGAATCGCGAGGTCGAAGGAAAAACTATCCTATGTCTTATTCCAGGGCCTAACCTATATGTGTACCAATTTTCATCACGACCCGTCCAGTGGTTGAAGCGTTATTGAGTAAAAAACATCCAAATATCTAAACTTTTGCATTTATAATATTAGTAGGTTTAATAGCACAATCTGGTCTTATTGTTTTAAGCTATTTCTTCCACATAACGCATTAATTTATTTAACTATGGCAGAGGAGCGCGTGAAAGCGAGTAAGGTACTGCCCGGCTCGTCGATAAAATTCACCGGCGACAAGAAGGAATTCCTGGAACACCTGCGCAAGGCGCTGTACGCTAGCAAGGTGATATCGTACGCGCAGGGCTTCATGCTGCTTCGAGAGGCTGCGAAGGTGCACAAGTGGCACCTCAACTACGGCAGCATCGCCCTCATGTGGCGCGGCGGGTGCATCATTAGGAGTGTGTTCCTCGGTAACATCAAGGTAAGTCCACCCAGTGCTACCGACGTAGCCTCGATTGATCCTCCATGCATCCGATTAGCATTGGCGTCAGTATATTTCTACAAAATTATGAGTAATAAAGACTAGGGTATTTTGCAAATTACTTCATAGTATGACTTATTTATTAACAACAACAAAAAACCTACTCTTCGATACTGTTATGACCTCTAATTGTATTGTAAAACTTCGACATTGCGATAACATTGATAGGATGGTTACAATGTCACGTACTTGTGACTCATCTCTAAATTGAACATATCATTTTATGTAATTGTTATGCTTAATTGTATTTTTATTTAATTATTTAAAGCTACATCTTTTAAATTTGCTAATGGAGATGTAGTTTATAATTTTGTTATTAGGTTTCCTACATGCAGCGAGTAACCTTAAACCTCAAACTGTAACCTTTGAGATCTTTGGAGATCTATAGCCTGCCCTAACTCGAAATCTGGTTGACACATGGAGATGGGCGACACAAATTTGCATTTTGTAAAATATAGAGATAGTTTGTCAAAGCGAAATATAGTCGTGAGAAATATAGTAACCATTTTAAATTAGTAGTTACAGGTAGTCGCAATTAATTTAAAATAGTTACTATATTTCTCTTAAAATGTTGCGTAATTAACACCTCTGTTATCCGACTTACCTTGAATTGACTGCAAATCACTTGAGATATATATCAAGTGCTGATAGTACTCATGAAAATCATCGGCATTGGTCGATCGTTGGTTGATCTTTAGATATAGTAGCCAAAAAAAGTTCTGGATCACTCAGATGACATAAATCGCATACCTACTTGCTAATAGCATTCTGTTGAAAAATTATTCATCATCACCCTGTTGACGTCAACTTCTGGACATAGGACTTCCCTAATGAGTGCTACCTACCCCACCCGGCTCTTTGTCCTCCCCATCCAGCTGCCTTCGGCTATTTTTTCAGGTAGTCTGTGCATCTGGGGCAGGGGGGAGTTCCACTCTACGCCTGCCCAACCGTGGTCTGCACTCAAGAGACCGACTCTACTTCACCGGTTATCAGTTATCTGACAGACGTGACTAGACTCGCCAATTCCCAACATTTTTGAACTGTATCGAAAACGCTGGGGAACGTTGAACGACTTCGTTAATCTTGGGTGTAAGGCAATATTTAAATGGTAGTCTCGGCACGTTGCAGGATGCGTTTACGAAGAATTCGCAACTGTCGAACCTGCTACTGGACCCGTACTTCAGCGAGCGTATCAGCACGTCGCAGGGCTCGCTGCGGCAGGTGGTCGCGCAGGCGGCGCTGGTCGGCGTGCCCGCGCCCGCCTTCGGAACCGCACTAGCCTTCTACGACGGGTATCGCAGCGATGTGCTACCCGCCAACTTGCTGCAGGTGTGTAGTAGACAGATCTGTATCAATATCTTATTTGTCTAAACTCACTGCTGTCGTTACTACCATTCGACGTCAGCCAAACGTCAGGACTGGCCATATACAGTTGCTCCGTGACGAGTGTCTTAACCTCAATCTCTCATCTTACAAAGTCACCCCAGGCTATAATGTCGCCTTACTGAAAATGTATTGTTTGACAGGCCCAGAGGGACTATTTCGGCGCCCATACATACGAGTTGGTGACGAAGCCAGGGAACTTCGTGCACACCAACTGGACCGGCCACGGAGGCAACGTGTCTGCATCTACTTACAATAACTAAACATAAACTAAAAAAAGACGCCTAGGTAAGGTCTCAAACGACAACAAACCACAAATAACAGATAGAAAATGGCTGATTTTAGCAGCATTTCGTACAAGGTTCGCTCGCACAGTTCAAGGTTCTCCGCGTTTTATGTGTCAGCCACTACATTTGGCGACAGTATCTAAATTGTCATTACCAACTTAACATTGTTGATTGAAAAGCATTTGTATTTTTCCAGAAGCGTTTTGTTTGAAAATTGTTGACAGTTTTGATTCAGGTTTAATGTTGATAATAGAACCGAATGTGTTCTCCCTCCAAAACAAGTTTTTTGTAAATTGCATACAGAAAAAATACTTTTAAATGTTGTCGTGTATTTGATATTTAATTTTGAATAAAACATTCCCACAAATATTCCTAAGGTGTTAGGGCCCGGCGTCCATTAAAACAGAGACGAGATGTGTATAAATAGGGCTCGTAGTTAGTTGATAAAGCTAATTGAAAGAAAATGAAATTATATTGATTCTTTATACATGTGTATATCTCCTTTGTCTCCGCTTTAATAGAGCCAGGTTTTACGAGCCTCGACGAATTTAGTACAAGTTTTGAACTGCTGTTATTCGGATTTTTATAGACTTTGGAGTAATACTTCGTATTACATAAACATGGGATGTTGGAATCTTTTAGTATTTTCAATAGACTAATGTTGTTAATTAATATTTGTAACTGGATTCGTGAAGACGACCTGAAGAACACCTTGCATAGTAGCAATATATTTTCTTTGATAGTAGATTACTACTATAAAACTATACTAACAATATATTATACTAATAAGATACTTTTTTTTCACTAATGCTGTATGTGGTACTAAAGCGAAAATTATAAAATTTGTGATAAGCTGAAACTGTGATGACTAACTACATGGAAGAAGAATCAAAGAAGTGGATATATTACTAATTCCAGTTTGGGGAAATAATATATTATGGAGATGAGGGTTTGGGTATCATGAAAATGACACCCTTTTTAAATGTATTTTATATATTAGAGCGATAAAGCTTAATACATTTTATAAAAATAAATGTTTTTCACTTTTTATTATTTTTGCTTTTGATGCTATTGAACCGATGGATGATAAATCACATTATGCATACTATTGATCTATTATAAATGTTATTTTTTGCATCTAAAAACTTGACATTATAATGATTTCTTTATTAGTGATAATGTAATTTAATCTTTATCTTACAAAGTTTACACAACAAACTCAAGACAGAATTACCTTCTTTCAGTCAAAGGTCACACAGTGATTATTGATTAAACAACTGTTTTGTGTTCCATTTTGTTCATATTCTGATATTTTAGCTGTTTAATGGTGGTCGGTTTCAATGTTAACTATAGTAATTTTTATTTATTTTATAATTTTATGCATGTCTCACCAAAGCGGTGGTTTAGTTCTTTTTTTTTGGAATATGACTGAAATGGTTATTTAGAAAGAAAAATACGTTTTTTTTTAACTAAATTTTTCTTGTCTAAATGATTATCTTTTAACTTTTTGCAATTTTATAACTAATCAATCGATCGTGATAAATAGTAGATAAGTAAAAAAAAATTATGGGACCAATTTATTTTATGATGCTTTTTCTTAAAATAAAATATTTTTATTATAAATAAATATTTTTTAATAAAATGCTGCAGTTTTTAATTTCAATGCATTTTTGCCTGTAGGTAATGAAATGAAAATAGGAAATGAAATATCGTGTTTATTATACTCGCTCTGAGGTTTGGGAACTAAATAAATTTTGACGATGACATAAGTTTCCACCAAAATTTTCCATTTTGAATAATTTTATGAAATACATTTATTTCATGGACAAAAAAAAATATAAAATATTGGTTGCATTTACCTTTGCGTAAACGAGTCCTCGAGTGGACACCGCGACTGGACAGGCGTATTGTGGGACACCCCTGGCTAGATGGAGCGAGTATGTGGCGTAAGGCGGTTGGCAGTAGTGTCCGACCGAAGTTTCGGTTTCGGCCAGTTTCGGTAAAAAATCGAGTTTCGGCCATAGTTTCGATTTCGGCCAACAATCAGCCGAAACTTAGTGTGCGTGAATTGTCGTGCTCTGTTAGGGTGTGAGTTCGTATAGACTTTACTTACAAGAGTGACATTGTTTATTATATTTGATCATGTTAAAGTTAATCTTATAAATAAAATCGTAAACGTCGCGTGTCTGTACATTGAAGATATTTGCAAAAAAAGTTGGTGGATCTAAGGATAAGTAATAGAACACTTCCTTCCTTCCACAAATTTATGGAATTTTTTTCTGTCTGTTTATCTGTTTGTTTGCGCGAGCATCAGTTAAAAACTACTGAACCGATCTTGATGGACTTCTCACAGAAACATAGTGCTTAATTCGGTGTAATATATAGGCTTTATTTCATGCAATCGGTGCAGTTAATCAAAAGTTTATTAGCGTATTTATAGTTTCCGAAAACTCGCATACGCTGTGTAGGGTGTAAATGCTCGACTGAATTCGTGAGCGGGAGCGGGTATGGTACCAATGTAATGTAAGTTTTTGAAAACTATAAATTCGCATAACTTTTGATTGAGTTAGACGATTATGATGAATATGTTGCATACGCATGCAATAAAGTAATGCTTGGCGGAATTTGGATTGCGATGGATTAGTTAGGACTACATTTGGAGCGACGAGGGTAAGAGAGAAAGAGGTTTGAGGGCAGGGTTAAGGAAGGTAGATGCGGGAGTGGGAGCGGGACCTAAAGAGGGATCTGGACCTGGACCTGAAGTGGGAGTGGGAGTGCGAATGCGAGTGCGAGTGGAGGAGTGAGTGGAAATGGGAAAATGAACGGAAGCGGGAGTGGGAATTGAGCGGAGCCGCGGGCACAGCTAGTAATTACATAAATTTAATATATAAATATATAAATATTCTTTATTGCACATCTTAGAACTAAATACAGTAATAAATAGTGTGTACAAAGGTGAGCTTATCTCTAAAAGAGATCTCTTCCAGTCAACCTTACATTATACTGAGTGTGACAGATAGTGCTCTTTTAGTTTAGTTTTAAAGGATGCCACCGTCATACTGTACGAATGACCCTCGGAACTCGCACAGTGAAGGAATTAAAAAAGAATTTGGTGTTGGATTTGGGTAGGGCCTTGGTGATGCAGGCACGTCTAGGACGTTGGGGGGGGGGTAACTCGTGGAAACGGGAACGGAGGTATTCGGGAGCAGAAGGATTTTTGAGGATCTTGTAATGAAGGGACTGGATGTGCACATTTCAGCGAAGACTGATCGGGAGCCATTTTAACTGCGAGCGGAATTCAGAGACGTGATCGAATTTCCGTAGACCGAAAATAAAGTGAATGGCCAGATTTTGTAGACGCTCGAGTTTATTTAGTAGATCCTCAGTCGCATTAAGGTAGCACACGCTCAGCATAGTCGAGAATGGGGACAAGAAGGGTCTGAGCGAGCATAACTTTAGTCTTAAATGGAAGAAAGTAATGGATATAAGTACCCATTTGACATTTAAATGTCCAAATCAGCGCAACCTACCTTTTTCTATGGCATAATATTTTATACCCAAAGATTGTCTGAAAAAAATCGTTTAGAGCGATAAGACCTAAATTACACTTTAATCTTATAAATATTTAATCCTTATAACAGTGCAATAAAGTGTGTTGTACCTATTGTAACAAAACAAATCTATTTTATATTACATATTTTAATTGTTATTTTTGTTATTATTATTATTATTTCATTTAACACGAATTAACTTTATTACATGTAAAACACACTAGATTCACCGAATCTTATTTAGAACCAGTCTAAATAAGATTCGGTTTCGATTTCGGTCGAAACTAAGACTAAGGCCGAAGACTTTTTAACTTGCGCGTATTTCTGATCACGAGTGGCCAGTGTCAGTACCCAGTCTATAAAGTTTTATACTAGGAGTATATAGTTTTTCAGACGGTATTTATGGTATTTTCTGTACATTTTGACAAAAGTACATTTTAACATTTGAGCATAATAGCCATAAATATTATACTTATTGGTCTGAGATAGCATTTGAACCATAGATTTGATTTGAACATTATAACTTTTGAAAATATTGACAGTTCGATATTTATACATTTGTACAATGTGGCACTTTGGTGTTTTGACAATAATTAATTTTAACATTTGTACATTTCGACTGTTCTAAGTTCCACCCTCTAAATGGTCCGAAGGTATTCTTTTTTATTTAAAGGAGGTTGGCTAGCTTACTTAATCTTACTTTTTTAAAGCCATATCTTATCTAATAAATAAAAACGTAAATTTCGCGTGTCTGTACATTAAAGATATTTGCAACAACAAAAAATTGGGGGTCTAAGGATAAGTAATAGAACACATTTCGATCATATTTGGAATTTTTGTATGTTTGTCTGCTTGTTTGTGCGCACATCACTTAAAAACTACTGAACCGATCTTGATGGAATTTTCACAAAAACATAGTGCTTAAATTCGGTGTAACATATAGGCTTTATTTCATTGCAATCGGTGCAGTCAATCAAAAGTTATACTAATTTATAGTTTTCGAAAACTCGCATACAACAATGAAGTGTAGAGTGTCAATGCACAACGGAATTTGTGAGCGGGAGCGGGAGCCGGTACGGTACCAATGTAGTGTATGTGAGCTGAATCTCGAGCTGGATATGAACCTGGACCTGGTGCGGGAGCGGGAGTGGGAATGGAGCAGATTCTGTAGTCCACGCGAGCGGAGCCGCGGGCACAGCTAGTTTAAAATAAAAAGAGTACATTTCTAATTTATCATACCTACTTTTTTCGTTACATACCAACATACAAAATGCTCACGTCTTGGTCCCAGAGGGGTAGGCAGAGTTTTTCGTTATTGTGTCATATCACAACAAATCACAAAATACAGACAAGTAGCATATGTATAATCTAAGACTAAAAAAGGTCCTCTATCGCTGACATACGGAACGGTGACAGTAAAAAAGCTTAAAATTGCCTCACTTTTGCATACAATAAAATTTTGAATTTCAAATCAATTTCCTGAATACTAAGGTATGTTTAGAAGTGATCCTTTTTACTATTCATCGCCATAATGTCGAAATCCACACCTTATATTCATATATTGCGTTTTATCTTAAAACGTGACTGTTCCTTTTCAGTTTTCAAAATAAATAGTGCAGGCGGGATGTCTCCAGGTGGAGCTGTTCTGGTTATTATCTTACTGATCATGTGGGCTCCGTGCCTCAAACGAGGAGTGTGTGCGGATCCGGGTCCGGTGTATGCGAAGGATCGAAAACATCGCGTGTTCCGAATCACACCGACAGGCGTGTGCTGCGATAATAAATGTAAATAAATCTTTGTGAATGGTTCTCTATGAACTCTGGAAAATTAACTGATCAATTTTAATACCTACTAAACTTACCTGTATTTTAGAATACTTGTATATACATGTAGAACGGTACTTACCTTCTTGTAAATAATGATATTAAATACTTTAGTTTCATCATTGGTACTTATGAACTATTTATCCACAGTGGACATATCATGATGTATATAAAACGCAAATAAAACTACTTGAATAAAAAAATTACAGTCCGATCACGAATTAAGGGGATTTTTTACATTAATACCTTTTTGTTGATCTCTTGATAATTTGGCACATTTGCACGCGCCATGGTCAACGCACGTAAACGTGGGTAAATTGTTGCGTTCAATCATCTCGTAGAAAATACTACTGTTCCTTTTTTTTAAACTATGCAGGTTTAGTAAGTGTTGTTAGTGTGAAGTTTAATGGTATACATAGGTACTCGTAGTAGCGAAACGAAGAGATCGAAATGATAAATTTAAATAAAAAGCGTGTGTGTCTAATACATTTATTGACTGCCAGAAACTACGTTAAACAATGGTTACATACGAGTAACATACACATACATTTATTTAATAGGTATTCGTGAAATGCGAAGAAACTAAGGTGTTCTACTTGGGTTCCAAGTGACGGGGTTGACGATCTATAACAACAATTATTATTTTAATTATTATCTACTTCAAAGTTGTACACAAAATATAGGTGTACATTTAATCTTATAATCACAGAAAGCGAGCTACAGTACCCACTTATTGAGGCGAGTGAACAAGTGTAAATACAGAATAACAATAAATACAGAAAGTGGCGCCAGGGAAAGTTTTTCAATTTTAATAGTTTTTCATTGCAATCATGAATTATCTAATAATTAGTTTATTCATAAACAACTCGTTTAAATAATAAAAACATACTTAAGGACACCAATAGTTACATGAATATGTTTAGTCAGAAAGTGTGGACTCTCGTGACTATTCAGACAGCGCCTGCATACGATTGTTGTCCTTAGACTGAAACACTTTTCTGGCTTACCGTACTAGGGACAAGCCTCTTACAGTTGTTTTTAGTTGGTTACAAGTGAGGCACCCTGAAGAATGCCGCATTTGCATCATTGCCTGTTAATACACTGTTTTATCTTTCTCTTCAAACAGCAATGAATGTATGTATTGCTAAAACAGCAATACAAATGAAGACAGAAATAAGTAAAAGCTGTTCACCTATAGGTACCTAACCTGCACTAGTTCATTTATTCATTATTTCTACACCATTCATTTTTATTAACTTATTATATTACCTTTGTAAGATTTTTTTTTAAGAATCTTATTAGTAATATAGAATTTTCGTATACCTACACCTAAGATAATATAAACATTTCTATGTGAGCTGTAACATGAACATTTTAAAAAATTGCATTATTTACTTAGCTACTGATTATTAACACGTTAGTAATATGTATCTTAATTTACTACTAACATAAAATATATCTTAATAATAAAATACATGGTATCATATTTTATCATATGTTATTGATTAAATATATAAATTCATTTTTTTAAAGTTTTGGATAGGTATAAATATTTTATATTAAACGTCAAGAAAACTCGTCTAAAACTATGCATTATAGGTAGGTTATACCTAGTTCTACAATTAATTAGGTAACATCACATTTAATTCAGATTTCCTAATATAAAGTGGCTACTAGTCAAAACAGGGTTGTTTCAATATGACCCTACGAAATTTTATCTACAAATATAGTACGTAAACATTATAGCTTTTATAATCTTAGAACGCTTTGGGCGATCTCGCGAAAACTACCAGCACCATCTGTAAAGCCAACGGAAATGTAGTTTTCTCTCCGCATTTCAGTCTCGCGACTTGTGTCGCCACCGGCGTCAGTCCGCCTTGCCTTCCTTGCGACTGGAGCTCGAGCCCCCACCGCCCCCTCCGCCACCCCCACCGCTGCCTCCCCCTCCGTCTCCAGCCCCTCCTCCGCCGCCCCCACCGCTGCCGCTTCCTCCACCGCCGCCGCCACAGCCGCCGCCACCGCCGCCGCCACCGCCGCTGCCGCCACCACCGCCGCTGCCGCCACCACCGCTGCCGCTCCCTCCACCGCCGCCGCTCCCACCGCTGCCACCGCTGCTGCCACTGGTCCCGCCGCCGCCTTTGTTCCTACGTCCACCATTAGCGGTCAGCTACTATTGAAGTCACATACGCATATCAGAGACAGACGGCGATATGCCGAGTAAGGGCTCATACAATGTTATGCGGATTCACAGCGCGGCGTCAATTTATTTTATAATACGCGCGGGAGACAAAATATATAGCCTGCACTGCGTACTCGCATAGCATTATAAACAGCCTTACTGCCATTTAGCCGTCATCCGTATATGACTGCAGTAAGATAATGAATAGGTAGGTAAATATAATAAATACGGTAACTTTTAATTCGTTTGAACTGGATGCGGAGGGAGGAGAGGTGAAGTGAACGTCGACTGGCTGATGATGATGAAATCCTTTAACCAGGGAGCCTACTTCGTAAGCATTTCGGCTAAAATCCGCCTAACGAAAAAGTAATTTTGTATTCTCTAACGAGTCTACTAACATGGTCATGAGCGTTTGGCATCTTACTACGATAGATAAAATAGATAAACGCCAAGCGTTATGTTAGTTCGGCGGATATTATCCGAAATGCTGTAGAGTAGTCCCCAGGTGATGTAAATTGTGAACTAATTTGCGGACTGGACTACTTTTAACGGTCCACCATACTATACTTTCGCACGACTACACACTCGCGACGCGCGCGTTTTGCTGGGTTTTGAGACGAGTAAAAACCGTCAGACACTTGAGCTATAATATACATTAATGCAAACTACATCCCGCGATGTATATTAGAATAATATGTATATAAGAATGTTTGTATGTCTGCTACTTTGTGTACGCATCACGTAAAAACTACTGAACCGATTTTCAGTCAGATTACTACAGGTAAAGCAAGAACTTTCAAAAAATTATGGGTGTTAGAGTAGGTATGTATAGGTTTACTGCTCTAATACGATAGAAGACCGTAATGTGGTTTAATGAACTTTAAGATAAATGTAAAAAAGGGACCAAACTGGTTTTCTTGAATTCTGTGTAGTTATTAGGTATCTGTTATACATTCCCTATGGTAATAACCACTTGGGCATTTCAGTTGGACAATCGGGAAAAACTCGCCTTACACGCGATTTTTTTCATTACCTTTACCTTTTTTTACGTTTGACCATTTCTATTAAGTTTCGACTAGGTTACTGGCCATGGTCAAGAGTTGACTGAGAGAAGCGAGACACGCTTAGTTAACCTTGTTGAAACGTTGGCATATAAAAAACCGTGTAAGACTCGTATATATGTGTATAAAGCGCGAAAGTCTAAAAACTCGGTACCTACTATTGAAATGATTGATGAATTCTAAAAGCAAGTCCTATTTTTCAACGAATTCTAGAAAACTAGTTTTAACAGGGCAAACATTCGTGTGATGAGCACTTGTGTTTGCCTTGTGACTGGATGTTATTTATATATTATATTATGTATTTATGTATGTATATCAGCTGTCTGATACCCATATTATAGGCTCTGCCTAGTTTGGAATCAGGTGGCCGTGTGTGAAATGTCCCCACATATTTATTTATTTATTTATACGAGGGGCGTTCAAAATATTCTCGGTATTGATATCTTACAACCTCTTTTTGAATTTGTTTTGTTACTGGCTGCTAAGGTTCATTCGTTGACTAAAAAAAAAAGTATAATTCAAACCGAGATGTTCTTTTGTTTTTCTGCAATTTCTGAACAAACATGAACACTATGAGTGAATTAACAATGTTAACGAAATTAGAACATCGTTCCGTCATAAAATTCTTGACAAAACAGGGTAAAAATTAAATAACCATAAAAGAACAATTGGATTGTGTTTACCGTGAGTCTGCTCCTTCTTTATCTACCATTCAAAAGTGGTCAAGCGAATTCAAACGTGGCAGGGAGAGTATTAAAGATGACCCTAGACCTGGCCGGCCTGTAGTAGCTACTTCACAAGAAAATATTGATCAGGTGGAAAACCTTATATTGGAAGATGGTCGAGTGAAGATAAAATCAATAGCTCAAGTAACCAATCTTTCTATTGGTACCGTACATGATATTATCCATGACCATCTTAATATGTCAAAAGTGAGTGCAAGATGGGTTCCGCGAAAGCTGACTCGGCTTCAAAAAGATATGCGTGCAGCTTGTTGTTCCGATTTTATTGACCTGTGTGGCGAAAATCCTGATGAGGTGCTGCAAAAGATAGTTACTGGAGATGAAACCTGGGTTCATCATTATGACCCAGAGAGTAAACAGGAGTCCATGCAGTGGCACATTAAGGGTTCAGCTCATCCCAAGAAGTTCAAGGTCGTCCCTTCCGCTGGCAAGGTTATGGCAACAATATTTTGGGATTGTGAAGGAGTATTGTTAATCGATTATAAAGAAAAAGGTGTAAATATCACAGGACAGTACTACGCAAACATTCTACGTCAATTAAGGGATGCAGTCAAAGAAAAGAGGCGAGGAAAGTTAACCAAAGGTGTTCTGCTTCTGCATGACAACGCCCCTGTCCATACTGCTCATATTGCCAAGGCAGCTATTGCTGAATGTGGGTTTGGAACTATAACTCATCCACCGTATAGTCCGGACTTAGCCCCCAGCGACTTCTTTTTGTTCCCCAATCTCAAAAAGGATCTGCGTGGAAATCGATTTTCTGACGATGAAGCGTTGAAGGCGGCAGTGGACGAGCATTTTTACACCAAGGATAAAAAATATTATTATGAGGGATTAAAAAAAAAAATTGATCGATCTTTTAAGTGTATTAACATAGGGGGGGGAGTATATTGAAAAATAAAAATATCAAACTTTTCGTACTCGTTTGTCTTCATTCGAATACCGAGAATATTTTGAACGCCCCTCGTATTTATTTAATTTGGCACCTTTTTGCCATTATCTCAAAGTATACTTAAACACATTCGGTCTTCTCTCATATCTAAATACTTATCTTGTGAGAGTATCAGAACGTTTGGTTTCTAAATGAAATCGCTGGGCCACTTCTAACTACTATCTGATCCGGCGACCTTGTTTTCGTATAGAGAAGACGATAGCATACAACAAGTATGCAAAGATACCCATTGTGTTGCTATGCCACCCTACCTACTGCGTGTTGTCACCCTAAAGATACCCAGTATTAGTAGGTATGTGGCACCCTGAGAATACGGAAGGAATGCATCTCTATTTGCCTGCTTTAACCAGATCAGCAGTACATATATATATATATATATATTTCATTCCAGATTAATAGTCCTATGAAAACAAACGCATTTGCGTCTCGAAAACAAAATACACAATAGATGGTGTTCCTAAGTGGACCGCAAAGTTTACTTGGTAATACAAACCTATTTTTGCTGCTGGTGACCCTTTCATGTATATGTTACCGAGACGTAAATAGCGTTGGTTTTCATAGGACTATTAATCTGGAATGAAATATATGTGCATGCATTGCTAGGTGGTAGAAATAGGTAAGACACTAATTTTCAGAACTGAAATAAATATATCATAGCAATAAATTAACTAAACATAGTTTTTTTACGCTATTTTATACGTACGTATTAAAATAAAATCTTATGAAATAGTTAACTGAAAATTGATATACTTCTGTGATTCCATGTTTAAATAATACCATTTTCTGTACAAAATGATGCGCCTAGCGGAGCAATTTGTATGAAAAGTATATTTTCGATTTTATAAAAATAGACTAGGTATAATAAGTTGTTCAGTATCCGATACAGAGTGCCACCCTGTATCAGTCACTAAAGGTGTTTTGTTACTCAATTATTTTTATGAAAACGAAGTCCTACAAAATCCTTTAGCTATTACCTATAAAAATTATTTGCCGACGCGGAATCCCTGGCATACCCATTTTATTTTTTTCATGACGTATATTACACTTTTCATTTTCGTGGAAAAAATGGATATTTAGGTAAATAAGTAGACTCCCGAATTTCCGATCAAGCTTTTATCACTTTCACTATAAGAATTTGAATAGAAAATAGACAGTAAGTGGTTCGTCAGTTAAAAAAATACAGATGCTAAACTATAGGCGATTGAGAATATTGTTTTCCCACTCTTTTATGTACACTTTTATAGTTGCAATCTCATTTATTGTGTATAGGTTATCCCATCAGTTCATCACTCATCAATGTCATTTTCGTGAAACTGTTACTGCTAAAACTGTTAAAACGGTTACTAAAACGGAATAAAGGTACCAGTAAAAAAAGTCGCAGGCAGGAAAGAGCATTCAGATACACTCACTATCTCGATAATAAAAAGGAAAGTAAAGATGAAATATTCTTGCCTTGTAAACGTCATCACCCGCCAGCCTCTTATGTGTCATCCCTCGATTTTGGAGTGCCACCCGCCAGAGCTGAAGAATGAACTGCCACAGGAATATATTAAGCCAAGCTCTACACAGAGGTGTAAGAGGGTACAACAACATCAATGGTTCCTTATGTCAACCTCACCTGCACGCGGTGCACCTTAATCTAATACTTATATGAGGCTATTAAACTAGCTGTGTCTTAGAAATGCCGTTGCGACGGCCAGTGCTAAACTTTACTGCAATTGCTGGCTGAAGCTCTACACTAGATTGCATTTATATTTTGACTCCAGTCACATAGCCAACCGGAGCATCAGACATTATTAAATATCATCACATCAGTTAAATTTCAAGTGGTAAATGTTATTTGCCTACAACGAGTAACTCAATGTGACTATAGGAGAAAATGTTATGGGTCATATTCGAATCGAACATGATTTGGTCACGCGCCTGAGCTTGCTCATGGCCAGCAGGCGCAACGTGATAAGCACACATATTAGGTATGTGTATGAAATTATGTACGAGTATCTAACAATTATACCTAATTGATAGCACGACATATAATTAATTAAATAATGTATTTAATACATACATCAATCAAAGCGATAAATCGCATAAATTATACTTTATAGGTACAAATGCAAAGGTGTTTGTTAGATATAAATCATTTTTATAAAATGATACATAAATCGGAGTTATACTTATGTTTAGCTTACTTCATCATCAGGTTATTTTTGTCTCCACTGCAGGAGCACAACCCTCTCTCATCTGCCGGAGACAGACGGAGGATTTAGCCTACACTTCCCGCGCTGGCCAGACGGGTTGGGGAGGTCTGATTGATGTTTTATAATGTATTCCCTCAATCGCCTTGTACGACATACACGGGAAGAGTTGAAGTGGTCCTATTCTACTCTACCGGAAACCACACGGCAAACTTGCTTACTTACCTGGTGCTAACGTGCTTAGATTTCTTGTCTCCTTTATCCGCGTTTGCGTTTGAATTTGAGGCGGGCGTCGGATTCACTACGCCCTTGTCGCCCTGGATATCAAACACACGTGAAAATCTAATAAATAAAAAGTAAACTTCGTGTGATTGTACATTGAAAACATTTGCAAAAAAAATTTGGGCCTCTAAGGATAAGTAAGTAAACACATTAAGATTATTTTTGAAATTTTGTCTTTTAGTTTGTGCATCCATCACGTAGGTAAACACTATTGAACCGATTCTGATGGAATTTAATAAGCATAAATATAAGCTTAACTCGGATTTAGTCTTTATTTCATCGCAATCGGCTTACACAATCAAAAGTTATGGGAATTTTTAGTATTCAAATACATTAGTAGGTATACAGGCACACATTTAAAATTTGACAGCGCTAAAATTCGTTTCGTCTTTATCTTCATAATACTGTGTGACAAGGATAGCAACAGTTTTAGTGCTGTCAAATTTTAACGTTATGCCTTCAGAATCGAGCCCAGTATCTAATAAATAAATTCGTAAACATCATTTGTCTGTACATTGAAGATATTTGGAAAAAAAATTGAGGGGTCTAAGGATAAGTAATAGAATGAACACATTTCAATCATTTTTGGAATTTTTGTCTGTTTGTCTGTGAGTTTGTGCACGCATCACTTAAACACTACTGAACGAATTTTATGGACTTTTTACAAAAACATGGGGCTTAACTTAACATTTAGTCTTTATTTCATCGCAATCGGCTAACTCAATCAAAAGTTATAGACATTTTTAGTTTTCAAATACATTAAAGGTAAGGTAATATATTGCAAATAATAGTATATAATAATAGTATAGTAATATTAGTACTATTCAGATTGCGATGAGTTTGGATTGCATTTGGAGCTGCGAGTGGGAATTGGAGTGGGAGTGGGCGTGGTCGTGGGAAAAGGGAGTGGGTGTGGGAGTGGAAGCGGGAGCGGGACCGGAGCGGTTGCGGAAGCGGAAGCTCCAGCGGAAGCGGAAGCGGGAGTGGGAATGGGAGCGGATTCTGTAGTTCACGCGAGCGGAGCCGCGGGCACAGCTAGTAACAAATAAGTATAATTATAAAGTTCGGTGCAATTCAGATTGCGATGAGTTAGGACTACATTTGGAGCTGTAGTGGGCGTGGGAGGGTGGCATTGGGACTGGGTGTGGGAGTGGGGTTGGGCGAGGGCGTTGGCGTGGGCGTGGGACTGGGGTTGGCGTCGGAGTTGGAGTCAGTAAATAATTGTGTAGTCCACGCGAGCGGAGCCACGGGCACAGCTAGTAAAAATAATAAAAAATAAACCACTACAACACATCTTGCCTGATCCTAGTTTGTATAAGCTAACCTCTGATCAACGCCTAAACCACTTGGCAACAAGGCTACCATTATAAGGTATTATGAACTGTACAAAATTTTATACTGAGTTCCAAAAGAAGTACTATTTGTTATACCTTAGCCTGTTGACTGGTGGAAGGGCCGGCTTCAGCATGCAATTGCGACTGGCTATTCACATGGCCCATCTTGGACAGAGGAGGGTTCTTGAACGAGTACGAGAACGCCAGGCCACGCTTCAGGGACGCCCTAATAAAATAATAAAGATATATTTAATTGCATTATGTAATGACATGCAGTTTCTGTCTTTGAATAATTCAATTCGGGTCAATTATTATATTATATAAGGGTAATTTTTTTCTTTATTGTAAAGTCTTTTTCCTGTACACGGGGCAAGTTTAGCTTGATAGGTAACTGTTAATAAATAAGTTACATCCCATTTCGAAACCAAGTTTTGTAAATCTTTCGCAATATTGTATGTTCGAGTCATCATAGCAAATAGGACTTGCGTTTACACGCTTGCATTACTAAAAACGTCATAATTGGTCCTCTGATAAAAAAAATACAGATATGAGTATGTCGCTATCGCCGTGCTTACGAAGCTTTCATATTCGACCGAGGTTCGTTAACGGAGATGCGGGAAAATGATGGGTAGACTCTATGACAAAAAGACCTATATAACTTAATTGCAATGGGCAGAAAAAACTTGTCGAGGAGTGTTGTTGTCACGAAGGTTCGGTATACCTGGTAGGGCTGGGTGGCGGGTAGCTAGTGCCGCGGTGGTCGGGGCTCAGGTACTGGTGGTGGTGGGTAGCGGACAGTCGGTTCCTCTGCAGCAACTCCTGGTGCGACTGGTAAAGTTTCTCTGAAGCCGACTGCGGACTCGGACTGCCCAACAATTGAAAAATTTAGAACAGTTAAGGTACCTAAGTAAGTCACAGATAAAAGATCTCAAATTTTAATTACCTATTTAGAAAGCCAAGTGAATAATATGTTTATGACGATTATTTAACGAAATACTCGTATGTTGTCAAAAAACCTTTGAGAAAGTTTATAAGCTATCATAACGTATAATATAACATACCTATCATCCAGATAATATCACATGAACTAATTTAATAAATCTAATGAGTTTTCTCTCTTGAGATTCTTTCAATATTATTTAAGTATAGTGATCAATGACAATTTTTTTCTAAAATACGGTTTAATGCGTGTTATTAAGATACGTATTGGAAACCCAACGGTGCAGAAGCGGATGTAAATGTACCTCTGCGAGGGCCTGGTCGGCGAGGGGTCGATGGTGAGGTCCGGCAGGCTGTGCACGAGTGCCAGCACGCCGCTCTGCGGCTGCACGCGCAGCGTGTTGTGGCTCGTGCTGGAGCTGCGTGACGTCATCTTGTGTGCCGATGGCGGTAACTACACACAACAAAATAATTCCTTTCGATTCATCGCAGCAACATTTCGCAAGCAGTTTTCAGATTCGAACGAAAAAGCTTAGATGAAACAACGCGACTATGACGCGTAAGAAAACGTACGGAATCGACAAATCAAAATGAGAATACCGTCTGAAACTAAGTCGGACGTAAGGGACGATAAGGGTAGGGCGGGTGTAGAGGAGGGGGAAATGTTAAGCGTAAGTTGTAACACAATACCCTTCTTGGTGTTCAGTTAGTCGGGTAAAAAGGTAAATATTTATCCCATGTAGGTTAGGGGGTAGATAAATACGGATGAGTATGAAAAAGCATTCAGAATTGTTAGGCTGTATAAGGGTATAAAATAACGCTATTAATATAATAATAACATTAAATATCTAAGTAGTTAAAAGTTTTCTTAAACAACTTACATATATAACTTATAATTTATAAGTATCGTATCATCATGCTAAATATTATTGTGTAAATGTGCCAGCTAATTGCAAAACTAAGTCCTGATAATGTATAAAGCAGTGTAGAAGTGGTTAAATTTACTACGTTACATGTTATTCATCATTCATGTCATAAATTATTATGTACGTCCACGTCTTCGTTTCACCTTTGGTTGCACGTATTGATCGGTCAATTTGTAGGTGGCTTATTACGTATTAAAACTTGAATATGCATTTGAAACTCACCGGCTGCTGGTGGGTTGGCACCACTGTCTCCGATTCGCTTTCGCTCACCACGTTTACCGTGATGGATGTAACAGCTAAAAGAAAATAATACTTTTACAGACAACAGACTGAACTCTATGGCAAAATATACGAGTACTAATGTTGAGAACATTTTATTGCAGTTTACACTGATAAATCAGTGATCTTTTTCTTTAAGCTCAGGAAGTGGAGGGGGAAGAGAAGCGGGAAGGAGAGTGGGAAGAGTAAGGGAAGGGGAAGGGCAGGGGAAGGGAAGGGAAGGGTTGACGGAGCATAAGGCGACCGCGCTTTAGTTTAATTTTAGTACGTAGGAACGCGTTGCAAATGGTCCATGGTTGATTTTTGTGAGCCTCTAGGTCGGGAAACTTAAAATTTTAAATAAAGTTTCCTCAAATGACGTAAGGTACCATAATAAAGGATCTTTTCTGCATTTCGATATCCTTTTCCAAATTTTCAATGTTCCTAATTTATTTTAATTTTATAAATTCACAAGAACATAAACGGTAATGTACAAATAATAATAATAATAATAATAATAATAATAACCGGCGATAGTACGTCGCCATCTATCATCGTAATCGGCAGCATCTTGCCATCATGGCCGATGCTGCCTAAATTTACCCATAAGGAGAAAACAGAGGAAAACGAATAATAATAATAATAATAATATGTCAGACATTCACACCAATTATCCAGTCCCAAATTAGGCGGAGCCTGTGTTATGGTTACTAGATAACGGATAAACATACTTAAATAAATATATAAACATCCAAGACTTGGGTACAAACATTCATATTCATCATACGAACATTTGCCCCTGGCGGGATTCGAACCCGCAACCTCCGACATGGCAGTCCGAGACCTACCCGTTCCGCCACGGAGGCCGTCAAATAGTGTTATAGATAGCTTTATACATTCCAACAACATGTTCCACATGTATGTAACATCAAATTAGTCGGCTACCGCAGAGCTGACAAACATGCTAAGTACTCGTAACTCATTAGATTGGTTATTCTACATTACAAAAAAAAACATATGTATGATCCATACGTGATATTATAGGGTAGCTGGTACCCAAATTGTATGTAAGTAATCTACATCCAGCAAGGAATAGAAGTTAGGAGAAACGGAAAAAAAAAAAAACAAACAAACAAAAAATCTTAATAATATTAAATGCCTGACTATGCCTGGTTCAACAGTGAAATAATTTCTTTTCTAAATTTAGGTAAAGTAATATTAAATAAATCCACGTCGGCAAAACGCTCATTGTACTTATTGCAAATTCTAACAATTGGCGAACGCTTGTCAGCGTTGGTTCGACACCGGTTGAGCGCAAAGAAACGTTTGGCTCTAAGCTCAACGGCTGGCAGCCTGCTAATAAGCTCAGGACAGTCAATTTTATTATTTATGATTTTGTATAGGTATATTTGCTCTAGTTGAGTGCGCCGCTGTTCGAGGGTAAGAATGTTGAATTTTTTAAGTAAGTCGCTGTAACTAGAATAGCTACGAAAACATCTATAACTTGTCATCTTCAAAAATTTCTTCTGTACTCTCTCCACTGCGTCTATATAAACATTATAAAATGGATCCCATATTACTACTGCATATTCAAGGATTGGACGGATTAAAGTAAAATATAGATATATAGATAAGTCGAAGGTTTCCTAAAAACAGAAGAAGTTCTTGATACAAAACCGAATAGCTGAAATGCTTTGCCAACAATATTGTTTATGTGCTCTTTTAGTACTAGTTTTGAGTCAAGTGTGACACCAGTGACACCAAGATCTCTGATGGAGACTACTTTCTGTAAAGGAGTATTGTTTAGATCGTATTGATAATTGACTGGTTTTAATCTTTTTGGTAAACGAAATAAATTTGCATTTAGAGAAGCTGAGATCCTATTGATGAGACAAAAGTTTTGTAGGGATAGGAGGTCCAGTTGTAGGAGGGTGCAGTCTTGTATATTATGAATTACTTTGTAAATTTTTAAGTCATCGGCGTATATAATGAAATTAGAGTATTTAATATAATAACTTATGTCGTTTATAAACAAAATAAATAGAAAGGGGTTCAGAATAGAGCCCTGAGGCACGCCAGAAGAGACAGTAATTGAATCAGATTCATATCCATTCACGATTTTTTTTGTTTCCGATTATGTATGTAAGACGAGAACCATCTCATCAAAGAACCCCTTATGCCGTTTTAAACGCCAGCTTCTCCAAAAGTATCAAATGGTCAACTTTGTCGAAGGCTTTCTTAAAGTCTGTATACACACAATCTACTTGTTTACCAGCATCAATTGTGTCGAATAGTAAAGAGGTATATAATAGTAGGTTACTCGCGGTAGAGCGGTTTCTAACAAAACCATGTTGGTTTGGTATAATTTGATTGGCGAGTAATGGATAAATCGAGTTATATACCAATTTTTCAAATAACTTCGGCAGGACTGATAAAATGGATATAGGGCGATAATTATTAATATCCCTCTTATTATCACCTTTGTGAACAGGCGTTATGTTAGCGGACTTCCAGACAGTAGGGAAAAAACCCATGTCAAGACTTTTATTTAATTTAATATAATATATAACGGTAGTTTTATAGATTCCGCAGTTTCCCTGAGAAAGTAAGGGTGAATACCATTAGGGCCCGGCCCTTTGGTAGTATCCAGTTCCTTTAGGCCTTTGTGAACGATGTCTAATGTTAGATAAATGTTGGATAATGCAGATCCCACAGTAGCCGTATCCGCCGGAGGTTCCCAGTCATCATGGTTAAATCTAGATGGTTCATAAACTGAGTTAAAGAAGTTCAAAAAAAATTCACAGATTGTTTGCGGGTCATTAGTAGTTATGCCGTTGAAAGACATTCTGTTGGGGTACGCACTTTTATTGCCTTTTTTGCTAGCTACAAATCGCCAAAAGTTTTTTACGTTTTTAGCGATTAGGTCTTCAGTATTAGAAATATATTTATCATAAGTGGATTTTAACAATGACTTGAACTGTCGAAAACAAAGTGTAAAGTTCCTTTGAAACTATGTTCCTAATTCTAAGATAATATACAAACTTAATATCTCCTGTCCAATTTATTCAATACTAGCTGTGCCCCCGCGGCTCCGCTCGCGTGAACTACAGAATCCGCTCCCATTACCACTCCCGCTCCCGCTTCCGTTTCCGCTTCCACTTCCTCTCCCGCTCCCTCTGCCGCTCTCGCTCCCTGTTCCGCTCCCGGAAATACTATTATGTGCAATATATTGCATACTAACCTTACCTACTAATGTATTTGAAAACAAAAATGTCTATAACTTTTGATTGAGTTAGCCGATTGCGATGAAATAAAAACTAAATGTTAAGTTAAGTTAAGCCCCATGTTTTTGTGAAAAGTTCATCAATATCTGTTCAGTAGTTTTTAAGTGATGCGTGCACAAACTCACAGACAAACAGACTAAATTCCAAAAATGATCGAAATGTATTCTATTACTTATCCTTAGACCCCTCAATTTTTTTTTGCAAATATCTTCAATGTACAGACACGCGAAGTTTACGATTTCATTTATTAAATATAGCAAAAAGCGTTTTCTTTCACACAACCTGACATAGTCCAAAATTTTTGATGTGATATGTGTAAAGTAGCACGACTTCCCTATACACGACCGCCCGGAAGAAGTCGCGGGTAACAGCTAGTAATAAGTAAATATATTAAATGTATGAAACTAGACCTTTTGTCCTGTAGCTTATACTATGGAAATAAGACAAAATTCACAAATAATCACCTACACCAGGACCAACTTGTTCAAAGTTGTCTGCCCTCAGTCGTACGCCCAACTTGTGGCCCAACGCTAATTAAACTGAGGCGCTCTCGAAAACTTTCGAGGACGATTTTCGTGTATGAACCATGATGCACTTAACAACAGCAAATCCCTTCGTCGCTTCATCTTACATACATTAAACAGACGTGAATACATTTTACAGACGTTAAACATGTATAAGGAACATATCTATCACGCAACATAGTAGCTAAGTTTATTACGTGGGTATGTACGATTAGGTACCTATGAGTCAAAGATATCACGCGCGCACCCCAAGCTCAAAATTTAAAAAATATTAAGAATGCAGGATCATGCTTGAGAATTCAAGAGTCAAGTAAAGTTGATGTTCGTTGAGCTCACTTTACTTTTATATGCACTTTATATGTCTCTGCAACGAACTTTCGATTTTCGACACCTTGGAGCGCTGGAATGATTCCCTACGACGCCAATATTAAACTGTCTCCATATTCTTGAGGATATAATCATGTTCAAGACGACAATTTTAACAATGTTTTTTATGTACGTAGTAAGGAAAAAGAAAGATCGATAAATAATTTGACATTACCTAATGCTGTAATGCTAAACTTAATTTCGTTTGGTATTTTTTTAAATTTATATAACGATAGAAAAAAACATTTATAAAATAACATTCCAAGAAATGTAAATAAAGCACAATGCCCAAAATTTTATGGGAGTTCGGCTAACCTTGCGTCTGGATCAAATTGTCGCCAAAAGACAGGAAATATACTAAATATACAGGATTATTATAAAAAGAAAATCATATACTATTTGATGGGAAATTTGGATAATCTTACTTAGAATGAAATCTTCGTTGGAGCACAGTTTCACAGCACTGTGGGTATGGCCATGATTAATCGCTCCCGATCTTGATGTAATAGTGAGGTTATTAGTCTACGAAGTTTTAATGCATTCGACACTACCTCAGAATCGTTGAAATAGATTTTTTTCACACAAATACATAATGTAAACAAACCGAGACCAAACAGGTGGTGACATGACATCGGACATGACGTCACAGTACGAAACCAAAGTGCATAGTGAGGTTCTGCTACACCGATTTATCAAATTGAATAATCGATATGTCGGTTACGTAACAATATTGTTATATATTACTTTAAATCAGTATAAATACCATGATTCCAGTCAGTAAATGAAAAACGTGATGGATGATAAGTAACTAAAAGGCAGTATGAAATATTTTGATAAATATCGATTATAAATATACCTATATCGATTTTGATTAATCTTTCACCACCCTAGTTGAAAGTTGCCGGTCGGACGGCGGAAATCAATCAACGTTATTATTATATGTTATTTTTAAACGACCTACATGGAATACATTGACTTCAAGAAAAAATTAAAGGTACGCTCATAATTCAGATCAATGTTTTTGGTATATGAATGGTAAAGACGCATCTTTAGCCCAGTTTTGGGCATTGTCCTTTAGTAACAACACTTGATTTTGCGACATACTTATGTATTACTTATTTTTATATATATTGTATCGCGTTTTATATATATTGTATTGTATCCGTCTGTCTCCGGCAGATGAGAGAGGGTTGTGCTCCTGCAGTGGAGACAACAATAACCTGATGATGTATCGCGTCAGATGGGAATTTGGCTACGGAAGACTGCTACGGCGTAGCGTGCATAACACTATAGTTTCTTTATAATTATGCACGGAAAACGTGCATTTAACTAGACGACGATTATTGTGCACTCACATGACTCTGAAATTAAATCTGACTTGTCTAACAATAGCAGATTCAGATTGTTCAGACTTTTAGCTGTATGGTTTAATTCACCTCTGTACATTTCGAAACGGGTCCGAATTCTGAAACGTCTATAAGTACGTTTGCAAAACTATTTTTGCAATTGCCTACACCTCTGGGACCAAGGCGTGAGCATTATGTATGTATGTATTTATATATGTATATGCGATTCTGACAAATATTCTATATTATATTTGTGTCCTAAGGTTATCGCACTGAGAAATCCGGAAATTGCACAATCGCTGGCGTTCAAGGCAAACACCCCGTGTGCTAGTCCGGCGCAGTGACCAGTCATTGTAGTTACTTATACATTAGATTAAGTTGTAAAAAGGTGTGCCTTAAATATTATTGTTTTACAGAGTTTATTTATTGTTTTTGATTATTGCAGGGACTCACTGTTATCCGGGTTGAGTGGAGGTATGAGATGTTCCACTGAGCTTCCGGCGCGATAGTGGTACTTGCTGGGCCCCGCCTGTGGCTCGTCGTGTGATGCAGCGCTGCACAACAATGCAACACATAAAGTAAGGCTGGCATCACATGCGTCATTCTATTTAAAAAATTACAAAAACTCTATGATGTTATAAACCCAAGGACGAGGTATTTTAATAATTAAGTATAAACAAAACTAGATGGCCTATAGTAATGAAGCGAAAAGGACATAATTTGAAATACATTATAATGTTCTAGATTTCGGTAAATGGAATAATAGATGTTGGTCTTGTACCTTTTCATCATCAACTGAAATAAATCCACTTCTGAAGATTATTTAAAAGAAAATATCGTCGTTTATGAGTTGGATTTACCTCTGCGACTGATGGAAGCTTGAGAGGCGTGAGTTGCGCGAGCTGCCACCGGTTGAGTTGCGCTGCATCGGATGCCGCAGGCTGTGCAGACCTGGCGTGCGCCCGCCGCTGGCGCCAGACGCCTCGCCTATACAACCACGCCAAATATTCAGCACCTTACAGTTGCCCACGACTCATTGTACTCGTGGAATATCCACCTTTTAGGGGTGGATGTAAAAAAAGTCTTTCTTAGTGGTTGCCTGCGTCTTTTGTTTACTGTATGCTATAAATATAGGTATATCAAGTTTTTAGATCCATCGTTTGAGCTGTGCGTTGATAAATCAGGTACTTAGTAAGGGAATCCTTATGTATATGACGGCGGGAGCGTACTCGTGACAAGGCTATAATTACCAACTTTTACTAAACGCGTTAAAATACGTTCATGAAACGTGTACCGTAGTCACCTCATCGCTTCCCCATTACAATGTTAAACAATCAACGCGTCATCATTGCAAACACGTGTGCAGGACGAGTCGCCTCACCGCTTCCATTACGACTAAGCGCAGGTGCACGCACGCTTGTATAAAAGACAGACTCGCAGCAACGAAAAACTTATTGAGTCGAGCACACTTGCGATCGCTCTCTCTCCGGTGAAGCTGTAAAGGCCAATAGAAGCCAACAGTCTGGTCATTTCGAAAAAAAACGAAAAGGCTTTACGGGTTGAGAGATGGCATGGTGCACGGACCGTTGTTCTCCTCAAAGTTGTTATTGGTTTTGA